>VZRV01008642.1:56257-475542 GCA_013398115.1 Falcunculus frontatus | reverse complement strand
TTTTTTTTTTTTTTTTTTTTAAGGTTTTGGTTGCTGCTGCTGTTTCTTTCTCTTTGTGTTGCTGGGTCCTTGGTTGTCCACAGTGTTTTGTGTGGGCTTGACAATGGTGTGTGTCCCAGGGACCATGTGTTTCAGTTATCTGGTCTGGGCCAATTGAACAGCTGTAGTCCTCTGGTTATGTTCCTGAAAAGAAAAATACGGTTCTAATTCATTTTTGTTTATTTTAAAACCTGATTGGCAGTCAGCACTGTATATCTACCACATTCTAATTATGAACAGTAGCAAAACTAATAAAACCCCAAAGTATGTATATATATATTAAGGAAAATATTCTTACTGTCTTGAAATCTTTTAGAATACCTTTTGTCTATTTTAGGTTGCTTTATTTCAGATTATCTAATTTACTCTCCAGAAATGAACAGGGGAGCACTTGTATGCCAGAAGTCAGCCCATCAGGTGGGTTGGTGGTGCCTCTGTTAAAACATATTTAAGAAAGGGCAAAAAACACCATACAGGCAGAGGACGAGGGGAGGGAAAAAAGGTGAGAAAGAATGGAGGGAGCACCAATATCAGGGAAGAAGAAGGAGTTGGTGCTCCATGCTAGACAGGTATTACTTGCAGCCTGTGGACGTCTCCTACGAGCTGATGGAAGTTCCTCTGGTATCAGTACAGACTGTGTGGGATGAAGGGGCTGAGGGCAACCTTGCTGAGAAGGACTTGGCAGATGAAAAACTGAATATGATCTAGCAACGTGCACTTGCAGCCCAGGAAGACAATCCTGTCCTGGGCTGCATCAAAACAAGTGTGGCCAGATGACGGGGGTGATTTTGGCCTTCTACTCTTCTCTTATGAGATCCCACCTGGAGTTCTGCATCCAGGTCTGGGGTCCTCAGTCCAGGAGAGACATGGACCTGTTGAAGTGGGTCCAGAGAAGGGACACAAATATGGTCTGAGGGCACTGTATTTGTGAGGACAGGCTTAAGAGAGTTTGGGCTGTCCAGCCTGGAGAAGGGAAGGCTCTGGGGAGACCTTACTGCAGCCTTCCAATACCTAAAGGACTTATAAAAAGATGGGGGTAGACTATTTAGTAGGGCCTGTTATGATTACAGGAGTATTAATATTTTTTTATTATTATTGTTATCATTACAGGATTATATTACCTGGATAGGACAGGGCAAATGGTTTTAAACTAAGATAGATGCAGACTAGATACAAGGAAAAGGCTTTTTTGCGATGAGGATGGTAAAACACTGGCAGAAGTTGCCCAGAGAGGTGGTGGATGCCCACCACTCTGGGCAATTTCTGGAGACATGCAATCAGGGTCCGGTTGAACAGGGCTCAGAACAACCTGGTCTGGTTGAAGATGTCCCTGCTCATTGCAGGATGTTGTTCTAGGGGATCTTTAAAGTCTCCTTCTGACCCAAGTAATTCTGTGATTCTATGACCATAGCCCCCAATCCCTGTGCTGCTTGGGGTGAGGGGTGGAGTCTTGAGAAAAGCAGTGAAGTTGAGCCTGGGAGAGGAAAGGTGGGAAATGTTTGTGGTTTTGTTTCTCTTTACCTGCATCTATTTTACTTGGCAATAAGTAATTTTCATCAAGTCACGTCTGTTTTGCCTGCCTTGCCTGCAACAGTAATTGATAAGCAATCTCCCTGTCTTTATCTCAACCCACAAGCTTTCTCATTCCTTTTCTTACTAATTTCTCCATATCCTGCTGGGAGGAGAGAGTGCATGAGAGCCTAGGAGGGCGTTTGGCTCTTAGCCAAGGCTAACCCAGCACAGCGAGCAGGAGGTTTAATGTCAAACTAAGCAGGGCTGGCACTTGAACAGTGCTGAGCACTGCAGCTGTGAGCTGCAGCTGCAGCTAAGGTGCCTCATTTAAATGACCAGTGCAGCAGCTTGAAGCTCAGTGCTGCCTTCACATCTCCACCTGCTTGGGTGTCCAGCATCCTAAGAGGGCTTTTAGTGAAAGCAGCCTGCCTCTTCATCCTTGTCCTGCTCACCACTAATACAAAGTACTCCGACAATGTCTGAATCTGCTCAGTTTTCCTTATGGTATCCTACCCCGTACATGCAGACATTGCATTTCTTGCAGGGGTATTATGCTGGATGCAAAAGGGAGACTTGTGGTCTTTTGCACTTGCAAATAGGAGAGAGGATCTTGCTGGCTTAGTTGCAGTCAGAAGGGATGCACCTCTCAACCAGATATTTTGGTAAGATGCTGTCTTTGATATGAAGGGGGTAGAAGCTGCCCTCGGTTACTTAGAGACGGGAGTTGGGTTCCATAAAACATTGCTGCTCTCGAGAGATCAAATCAAACTAAATCATGAGGTTCTTAAAAAAGAAAAAAAGAAAAGAAAAAGAAAAGTTCTCAGAAGAATATATCTTGAATTTAATTTCTCTTTTGACCTTTTTGCTATGTTGGCAGGAGTGGGAGGTCCACAATGTGGTTGTGAGGGCACATAAAAATGCGTTCACCTTCATACACTTTCCTGTGTGCTGAGACATTGACTCCTCCATTGTTCCTCTTTCACAGCTAAAGTAATCACCACCCACCTTCCTTATGAGTTTTTCCTCTCCAGCCTTTGCACTTTTTCTCCTGTATAGCCCTTTGGTATGCAGAATAAAAGATAATGCTGGAGGAAGACTGAGAACATTACAGGAGTTGAAGAAGAAGAAATTACAAAGCTTGAATCTGGTGGGCAAAGGTATGTCTTAAGATGGAGGAAAATACCTTTGTGAGTCCCTTGTGGAGAAAAAAATCTCCAGGTCAGATAATTAGGGAGTATTTTGCTTCAGGGTCCTACACAGAACTCTGCTTAAATTAGTAGACCTAAAAATAATAGAGCTGGAGGAGCTGCTCACTTCACATCAAGGACTCTTGCAATGCCCTGCAAGTGGTAAATGCTGTGATCAGTGAATTTTTTTGTGAGAGCTGGCAGTGCTGTTACATCATCACATGAATCGTGTTCTCTGTATTTCCTACCACGCCTTCCAGCTGTGGCCCTGCAGGCAGGAGAAATGTACATGTACATGATCCACATCCAAATGGGCATTTTTTTTTCCTGGGAATTATATTGATTTTGCAAATATGCACTCAGTTAACACAGTGTGCTAATTCTGAAAATGTTTATTTAGCTGTGTCCTTGTTATTAATGCTTACAGTATGGACTGCTAGGAATTGGGTGCCTTTTGATTTTGTTTGTAAGCTATATATTAGGGCCATTGTAGGCTGGGTCTTTATTTTCTGGATTTTTTCTGTTTTCCTCATAACAAAGTACTGATTTATTTGCTATACTGCATTTACTCCCCAAACATCAGCTCCCTGACTCAGACTCGAATGGCTTCTAAGTTCGGATGCCCAATGGCTGAGATGCCCATGCCTGGCAGCATGGCATGTCTGCTTGTTCCTTAGTTGTCAGGAGTCTGGTGGATGCTGTACTCTGACCATGGCACTGGAAGTGACCAGACAGTTGCAAGCACCCCAAGTGTGTGAAAATTTGCTTACCAGGTGCTTTTGCAAGCCCTAAACGCCTAGCTCATATATTTGTTTTGTGAATACTGAGATTTAAGAGAAAAACCAAACCAAACCCAGAAAAAACTAACATTTGTAGCTGGTTAAAAGAGAGAAAGAACATAGCTGTTCAGATAACCAAGTGTAATCAGCAGTCTCATTTACTGGGGTTCATTTTGCCTATAGCAGTGTTTGTGCCATTGGCAAAGTGACTGTCCTGTCACAAGAAACAATTACTACTGAGTTCTCACCTGGTTGTGGGTGGGAACCCAGAGTTACCAGTTGTGTGAGAGCAGGAAGGGCAGGAGCAGTCTCAAACCCAGCGTTTTGGTGTTTCCATCCTCTTCTGGAGTGGCTGCTGTGCTTTTTAATGCTGTGGGATTGGCACATTATGAAGAACGTTGAGGTAATTTGTGTGTTTGTGATTCTTTATTTGGCTTGGAATTTTAAAATTTTTTAATGCTTTCAAAATATAAAGACCTATATGAATTGTTGAGTAGCACTGAAATTGAACTGAGTGTTGTAATGTGTTTGGGAAGGAAACCTAAAGTCACTCAGTGGATGTAGATATTCTGCTGCAGCCCTGAGTGCTGAATCTCATCACGGCAGGGCTCAGTTCATCAAAGTGGCATTCATCTCATCTATCTCTAGCTGTCTAAAATTAAAGCATCTGGGCCAGAAAGTGCTTCAGTCCAGCTATTTCGTGTGCCTGTTTTAGGGTGGATAAGTCATGCTCAGTTGAAGTGTGTCTGCACTGGCTGCAGGGGACATAGAGAATAGTTTGGATGCTGTGTCTGAGCTCAGCCCTGGAGCAGCCCCACGGTCCAGGAGAGCTCGCAGCCTCATGGTGTCATTTAAGACAGCAGTTGTGTTGATAAAGTTTCCACTCAGCCCAGCACTTGGGAACCTCCTTCTTTTCCCCCTGAGCAGGCATGTTTTTCTGGAATGAGGCCTCCAGCTCTTAGCAGATGTCCCCTTCTGGCTCCAGCTGTGTCAGCTAGGATGTCACTACCCGTCAGTGCTTTTCAGAGCCGGTGACGATCCCACAGAGATCTGACAGCAGGGCAGTCTACAGGAGGCTGAATCTATCAGTTTATTGTGAACAATTTGCAGCTTTTGGGTTGATCTGTCCTGATGGATTTTTACCCAAAGCAGACCCGGCAGTGCTTGCACAAATACTCCCACCAGCAGAGTGACAGCAGCAACCACTGGACAATAACTCTGTGGCACTACAGTGTGTAAAGGGAATGTCTTTCTGCAGTTTCAGCAGAGGAGACAGGGAGTCTCAGCTTGTGTTCCATCCCCCGGACTGTGCTGTTCTTTAGCTCGTGTCTTATCTAAAGCCTGCACTGATGTTCTAGTACTTCTGTCTCTCAGCTGTGTGGGTGATGGAGTGTTGACCTTGATAGGTTCTGCCAAGCTGAGTAAGGTGAACCGTGGGGGAATGTGGTGTGCTTTGGGAACAGGTGTAATGGATACCGAGGAGCACTTCAGACACTGAGCACCGAGGAGGACTGTGTCTCTCAGAGGCAGTGAGCACATACAGATAGCAAAAAGTTGGTTGTACCAGGGGGATTTGTGAGAACAAACTACGAGTTTGCTGTAGGTGTTAGCAGATGATTTCTGTGCTTGCACATATTCCTGCAGAGCCATTTTGTTTTCTCCGGCTTTACAGTCACAGATGTGGTGAGGCTATAAACACGGTAATCTTGCTCCTTCTTAATTCAGAATTTGGACTCTTCCTCGCTCCATTAAATCTCACATTTAACTTTATTTTGAAGAGTTTTAGTCATAGGAACGGTGTTGGGGACAGAAATGGTACATTTAGTTCTGCTGAATGGATAGGGTATTAGATTGACAGTCTCTGTCAGTGTTTAATTGCAGATTAATGGGATGTAATATGTCATTATGGCAGCTCAGTAGCACAAGTTTTGGAGCTGCACACAAAGTCCAGGCTTTCATTTCTTGTTAGACGAGGCTACTCTGACCTGCCTTGCACAATTTCCTCTCTGTTCTCTTGTGGCAGAGAATAGGAATATTTACAGTTCAGGCACTTAATGACCCCAGGAATATGATGCAAGACCAAAGGTGTAATTTAAAGGGTATGAAGAGATGGGGAAGAACTGATACAATACAGGAATGACATAATTCCAACAATATGCTGCAAGGAATGAAGTATCTGTGAAAAGCTTTATGCTGTGAAATGAGCAGCTTTCTGCACAGCATCTGCCAGCAGATACAAAGGTATTATTTGTGTCCAAAATGAATAGATCTGCTCAGCATTACTAACCAGACCGTGAATTCAAGGGAGGGACTATATTCATGGGCTGGAAAATGAGGACATCCCATAAATGGGTTATTGAAGTAGCATTCCCAGTTATTGCCTAGTTGAGCCTCTATCAGCCAGTACTTTAATACTTCATGTCTTGCTGCAGATGTCTTATGCTGTACAGGTTGATTTGAAGCTATTCTTACTAAGGACCACCTTGAGACATTTACTTACCTAAAAGCTACTTTACAGTATGAGCAGCCCTCCTTATGTCTGCAGAAAAAAATAATGCTGTTTGGGAATCGAATAGATTGTGTTTTGGCCCTAGGGAAGGAGCTGAATAAGAAATCAAACACATGTTAGAAAGGGCTTAATCGCTTTAAGATGTAATAGATCTCCTTCAATTTGTCTTTCCTTTTAAGACAGTCTGTCAGTGTTGCTGTGCAGGTACCAGGCACCTCCTCAAGAGTCACTTGTTCTTGAACTTCACAACTGACAGTCCTCCTTGTGCAGTGGGGAGTGTCATAAGGTAGAATGGATTTTTTTCTTTCTTGGTGGGGTAGGGAAAAGGTTCCTGTATAGCAATGGGCAGAGGAGGTCTTTATGTCTTCCTGTCTGACTGGAGTCACAAGGAGGAAATATTAACCATCTCAGAATTAAAGAAGCAGCTTGGAAACCTCCGTGGCGAACACAGGACTGCTCCTTCTGTGACGGATTTCAAGGCAGCAGTTGTAGTGCCTGTTATAGGAGAAGAGGGAGCCCTCAGGTGAGGGGTTTCAGATGTGTGTGGCAGATCTGCTGGGAATTTTATCTTGTGCTGTATAAAGTATGGCTACCATCATGTTTGCTTGTGATGCACCATTTGTTTATGCTCCTGATGCTGGCATTTTACTTATTTAACTATTTTGTGCATCCAAGTTGTTCTCTGCCACCGTAGAAGTGGGAACTGGCAGAGCTTAGCAAAACTTTACTTGGAGGACAGCAAGTCTGTTATTGAAACTGCTGACCCAGATGGGCCAGGGATGCTTCTGTATAGAAGCCATGTCTCTTAATAATCTGATGTAGTTTGGCCTTGACTGCTCTTGTACGTGAGAGTGTTTTGGGCTTGTGAAGTGCTCCTCTGTTCCCGTGCAAAGAACAACCCTACCATGCCCAAACCTCTGTGTCAGAGTAGCAGCCCAGGGAGAGCATCACTGGAGCTGCTGTTGCTCCCAATTCCTTACAGATAAGTGAGGGTGCAGCAGTGAAGTTTGGGCAGTGGCGTATCCAGGCTCTTCCTCCTCTCCCTGTTGGCCTGTGTCCCCGAGTTACATCTGGGGAGAGAATCACGAGCAAGTCACCAGGGCTGACTGCAGTGCCACCATCTGGGAGCAGAGGTGCACCCTGCAGGGTCCAGGTGTGTTCCTTTGGATCTAGCTGAGCTGGAAAGGAGGTGACTGTGCACAGCCACCGGGGCAGAGGTTGCTGCCTCACTGGCCCATGGACAGAGCAGTGTGAGTGAGTACTTCCTTATCTCCTCCAGGCACAATCAGGTTGCCTATCTCAGGTCAGCGATTTGTGTTGTTTTATACTAGCACTCGTAATTTATTTTTCCTAAGTGTAAGTATGCAGTTTTGGCAAAAAGGAGCTCTTCAGGCAACACTGTGGGGAACACCCAGGAAGGAGGTGCAGTGAGTAACTGGAAGGTGTGAAACTCTTTTAAAGGTACACAGGGACCTAGGAAAAAAGTCTTATGATGGCCTCAGATTCATAACCCTCTGCCCTTTGCTCAGGGCTTGTTTGACAGCAGTGGGGGAACGAAATATTAGTGCATTTATGGTTTGCAAAAAAAAAAGAATTCTTAGACATAATAAATATATGTGGCTAATACTGCAGAATGACTGGGCTACTTCAGAAGAGTGGTAAGATCCTAATAATGCCTTTGTTTAAAATGACTGAGACTCACTAGCTCACATCTAGAACTGAGGAAAGTATTTATCATTAGTGCCATGCTGCCAGATTTAGTAGTGTGAAAATAATGCAAACAGTTATCTGTAATGCAAATGTTGACGTCTGATTAATAGGGAAAATAACACAAGCAATTAATCCACAAGGGAGTAGATAATTATAAATGTAAATTAGATCATCAAAGGGTAAGCCACACAGAAATAAAACTACCCCCAAACATTATTAATTATTGAAATTCCAATAAAAAGGCATCTTTAACAATAGAGTCCTTGGAAGACATGTCATGTGGTTCATCAAGATTCTGGACAGGGTTATTTTGCAATCCCAAAATTGATTAGCTTCATTATAAATATGATGGGGACATTTATTCCACCCAAGATAGCATTCAGTTTTAGTGACAGAGCACACCCTTAGCACTAAACGGACTCATTTCTGATTTGTGTACACCAAATTTTTGCTATAGTACATAGTTTGCTTGGGTAACGAAGGAGATACCTGCTTCCATTTTTTTTCAGGGATGAGCATAAACTTTACATAAATATTTGCACCTGCATATGATCACTCCAAGACAAAATGTTTGAGGAAAGGCTGTCTTTCTGGTCAGGTCATAGAGATTTGTCAAAAATTAGTTTCTCTTCTTGCCTCTCAGAAAAATTTTCCGGTGACCTTGGACAGATCACTTTATCTCGCTGTGCTTTGTTCTCTACCTTGGTTTTGAATGTTTCAGCCTAATGATGTATAACATGAAATTATTTCAGCGGTCTTCATTTCAAGTAATGGTAGGAATCTACCCTTGTAAAGTCCTGGTCACTTTTTAAAAGCTCAATTAAAGATGTTATTCTTTTCTAGCAAAGTAGGGCTTGCTGCTCTTCAAGTGCTGTTAAATGCTCAAGTGACTTCTGCTTTGAAGATACACAGTATTTTAGCACTGTTTGTAACATTAAAGGCTAGGATTGTAATCTGCATCTTTCCTGAGGTTAAATTTTACATTTTCCTACTATTATAGACATACTTAGGAACTTGGCGGTTTTCCCCCCGTTCAATTCAAACTAGAGTCAATGTGCTTTACTGCAGCAGTTTAAGTGCTTTTTGCGTGGCATCATGGTGGTGTGCTGAACACCCTGCAGAACCGGCCTTGTGAGACACCTTGCTCCTTATGCAAGGCCAGTTGGAATTTAGATACCAAAATTGGCCAGATAGAAACTTTCTCACACAGTTTTGAGTTTAGAAAACAGGCATTCTTTATTGCAGAATGTTATCACTCAGAGGATCCTTCCTCTAATTAATTGAGTGCCCCAAGTGGTGGGTAAGCAGAGATTTTATCATGCACACTGATTACATATTCATTAGCTATCCCTGCTTACTTGATGTATATGGATTACCTTATTTTACATAGTCACACCCCTTATTGGAAGTCTTTATATGGTTCTTCGGAGTCTTCTTGGCTTCTGTTTTGTCAGGCTCATCTACTTCTCTTTATTTGATAAGAGTAAAATGTTATTCTGTTCTACTGTCTTTATCAAGTCCCCCCTTTTCTTGAGACTAAGTTCCTTATGGGAACTAGTTTCATAATATCTATATTTCATTTTATAGCATAAGGCATTACAACAGCTGTAACACTGAATCATCATGCAAGCTAAAACACACATAACAATTATTATGGTGACAGTTATAAACAGATGTTTTAACCAAGTGCAGCTGGGTAACCATGAATTAAGTTTGGTCCAGATTTCTTCAGATCCCCGGGAGGTGTCATCTGGAGCTGTGCGTTGTAAAATCTGAGTTTGTTTTCAAATTTCCTGGGTATCCGTATACACTCTACAACTTTGATAGCAAAACAAGACTTAAGCATCTTGGTTTTTTTGATTACCTGAGGGGATTCGGCCCTTTTAGTTCTGGAATAATGTATCCAGGATTTTACTCCGCCCAGTTTCAACACAGTTAAAGTTGTCAGTAGTACTTGGAAAGGTCCCCTCCACTTTGGAGCGGAGACGTTCCCCAGTCTTTCAAGTAGACCCAATCTCCCGGTTGGAACTCGTGCGCTGGTGTGTCCAGTCCCTTCAGTCTGGAGATCACCACTGCTCGCTGTAAATCCCATGAAGTTTTAAGAAGAGAAATAAGGTAATTATTCGAGTTGACCCCTCCTTTTAGGTGTGTGTCTCCTGGAATGTGTGGTACATAGTAGGGTTGGCCATATAGCAGCTCACAGGGGCTTATTTTGCTGGTGTCCCATGGCTAAATTCTGATTTGAAGTGCAGCAACAGGTAAGGCATGGATCCCTGTCAGGGAGGTTTCCTGACCAATATTTTACCCAATTGCAATTTGTATGATTCATTCACTCACTCTATTTTGCCACTAGCTTGGGGCCTATAAGGAGTATGAAGATCCCAAGCTATCCCTTCCAAGGCTTTCCTGACCTGTTGTAACACTTCTGCATTAAAGTGGGAATCACTGTCTGATGACATTCCCAAAGGTACCCCAAATCTAGCTATTATTGGATTCAGCAATATTTTAGTTACTTCCCTAGCCTGGTTGGTGCAACAAAGGAAGGCTCCTGGCCACCCAGAAAAGGTAACCACCACAACTAGGAGCAATACCCCCCTTTTCTGGGTAATTCGGTGAAATTAATCTGCCAATATTCACCCAAAACATTTCCAGATTTCATAGCTCCTAGCACTACTTTATTAGCCGTGTTAGGGTTGTTTCTTTTACAAACTATACGTTGTTGGATTCTTGATGGTACAATCTGAGCCATTTTAAACCCAATTATAGATTTTTGTAAAAGTTTCAAAAGTTTTTCAGTACTCCTATGAGTGGCTTTATGTTCACAATCCACTGTTTCACTCAAGATCGGTTCTGGGACTACTACTTGCCTGGTTGGAGTAACTGTCCAGCCTTGTGGATCAAATTTTGCTTCTAAGGTTTCAATTAATTGACAGTCTCTAGCACTATACTCTGTTTTTTCAACGGAGAGAGGTGTTTCTGGCAGGGGTATTAAAGGTATGTTTTCTAATGTGCCTTTTTCTGCAGCCTCTTTGGCAGCCTTATTGGCTAAATAATTCCCCAGTTCCAGTTTGGTCTTACCTGCTTGGTGTGCGCTGTAGGGCATAATAGCAACTTCTGCTGGTTTCTGGATACTTTTGAGTAAATCCGAGATTTGCTATCCATCTTTGAATGATGTGCCTTGAGATGTCAGAAGGCCTCTTTCTTTCCAGATGGCCCTGTGTACATGTACCACTCCAAAAGCGTATTTTGAATCAGTCCAAATGTTAACTCATTTTCCTGTACTCAATTCCAAAGCTTGAGTGAGTGCAGTTACACATTGGAGGGGAGTGCCCCTGATTCAGTTACCTCATGGTGTGTAGTCACTGCATATCCAGATGGTCATTTTCCATTTTGGACAGAGCTGCTCCTATCAGTAAACAGCTCTCAATCAGGACTTTCCAAGGGTCTGTCTCCTAAGTCAGGTCTGCTGGAATATATTTCTTTTACAGTTTGTAAGCAGTTGTGCTCTGGGGTTCCTTCTACTTGTTGGACAGATAAGAACACGGCAGGGTTAACGACAGAAGTTTTGATTGTCACATCATCTCGCTCCAGCAAGACTACCTGGTACTTTAGCATCTGGCTGGGAGAGAGCCAGCGGCCCCCTTTTTGCTTGAGTACCGACTGCACCACGTGTGATACAAAAATGACAATGTTTTGCCCCACAGTCAGTTTTCAAGCTTCCTGGAACAAGAGAACAGTAGCTGCTGTTGCCCTCAGACAACAAGACCAACCTTGGCTGACATTTAGTTGCTCTGAAAAGTAGGCCACAGCCCTCTTCTGCTCCCCAAGGAACTCCGACAGCATTCCCAGGGTTACATTTTGTCTTTCATAGGTAAATAGTTCAAACAGGCATGTGGGGTCTGGGAGCCCCAAAGCAGGGCCTGTGTAAGGGCTTGCTTGAGTTGTAAAAAGGCAGCCCATAAATCATCAGTCCAGGCTCTAAAGTCCTTCTGAGTTGTCTTCAAGAGCTCATACAGTGCTTTACTAGCAGCCCACAATTGCTGATCCACAGGAGACATCATCCCACCATCCCAAGAAATGTACATAATTCTCTTACCATTTGTGGCAGTGGGAGTTGACAAACTGCTTCTTTTCATTCCTGTCCCAGCCTCCTTTGTCCTTGGAGAATTTCAAATCCCAGGCAGGTTACTGTGGTCTGGAACATTTGTGCTTTGTCTTTGGATCCTCTATATCCGCTTGGTCCCAGAAAATTCAGCAATGCCACAGTCTGATCCTAGCATTGCTGTTCAGTTTCAGTGGCTGTCAGAATGTCATCTGCATACTGCAACAAGACTCCAGTGGGGTTCTGATTCTTCCGTTCCTCCAGTTCTTTTGCCCATTGATTTCCAAATAAGGTGGGGCTATTTTTAAACCCCTGTGGTAGGACCATCCAAGTCAGTTGGCTTCTTCTCTCTCTGTTTGGATTTTCCCATTCAAAAGCAAATAGCTCTTGACTCTTAGTACTCAAAGGGATACAGAAAAAGGCATTTTTCACATCTAATACCGTAAACCATTTTAATTTTTCACTCAAGGTATTTAGTAAGGTATAAGGATTTGCTGCTACTGGGTGTATATTTTCTACTATCTTCTTTATGGCTCTAAGGTCCTGTACCAACTGGTAAGCCTTTCCTTCAGCTTGCATTCTTAACTGGCAATATAGGGGTATTAAATTTGGATTCACATTCCTTCAACAGGCCATATTTTATAAATTTTTCCACAAGAGGTTATAACCCCTTATGACTTTCTATTTTCGAAGGGTATTGCTTTTGCCTTACCGGTCCTGCTCCAGATTTCAATTTAGTTCTTACAGGCTCTGCTCTTTTGGATCTCCTGGGCACCTCTCCAGCCCAGACTATCAGAATCACTGCATTCTCAAGTGTTACTGGCAGATGGATCCCATCCGATTTCAGAGACTGTAATGCAAAAATAGAGGCTTCCACATAATTAGGTTCTGGAATAATAACCTGTATTTTGCCATTTTAAAATTTGATTTCAGCATTTAGTTTTTCCAGTAAATCTCTCCCAAGGAGAGGCTTTGGTGAACTGGGTAGATGCAAAAACTGGTGAGTCATCCAGTGTTTTCCTAATTTAAAATGAATGGGCTTGAAAAATGGTTGCGTTTCTCAATTCCTTGTTGCACCAATGATTGCTACAGAATCATTACTCAAGTTTCCTCTAACTGTATTTAGCACTAAGCAACTAGCTCCCGTATCTACTAAAAATTCTACCTTCTCATTTACCTGCTTCTTCCCCAGCTTAGCTATAGCCACATGTTCTGCTGGGGCAGAATCCTCCTGTCCCCCTCAGTCATCGTTGGTGACAGCCACGGGAGGGGAGCTTGTGTGCTGCAACTGCGAACAATCCCTTTCCCAGTTCCCATCTTTCTTACAGTATGCACACTGATTCATACCAAGTCTTCTGGGGGAGTTTGACGTAGCTTGTCCGCATCCTTGTCCCCTTCCTTTCCCCAGGGGCACCGTTCCGCTGGAAATTCCTTCATTAACTCCAACTACTTTTTGTTCACTTACTTCTTGCTGGTTTTCTCTATTCTGATAAACTCCCCAAGCAACATCTAACAGCTTGCCTAAATCATACTGGTCTTGTCCCTGAGCCTGTTGTAATTTCCTTCTAATATCATCTGAGGATTGCCCCACAAATATGGGGGCTAACTGAGTTTTTCCTTCCTCTGTTTCAGGATCGATATTAGTATATTTTCGAGCCATTTCTTTCAGGCGATTTAAAAATTCAGTAGGTGATTCCATACCATCCTGCTTAATTTCAAATAATTTTGATATATTGATAGCCTTTGGTATGGCATGTCTAATTCCATATAGTATTCATTGTTGATACCTATTTAATCTCTCTCTAAACATGGGCACATTAGGGTCCCACTTTGGATCCACAGTGGGGAAATTAATGTTCAGTGTGCCTGACAGGTTACCTGTCAAAATTTGCTCTTCCACAAACCTCCTACTGGTTTTAACAACCATCTCTCTTTCTGTACTGTCAAACAACATTTCTAACATAGCATCTATATCCTTCCAGTCCGGATCCTGAATTTTTATCATCATTTCGAATGCTTTTGCCATTTTGTCTGGGTCATCTCCGTAGGTGCCAGCCAACAACTTCCAATTATTGAGGTCTGTTATTGAAAATGGAACTTTTACTGTAATTGGACCATCCATACCGACTGCCTGATGGAAGGCAGCTGCTCTCACATCTCTGTGTTTAGCTCTAGTTCTCTCTGCAGCTGGACTAAAACTCTCTGCTCCTTGATACATCCTTTCTGTCTCTTCTGTCTTTTCCTCTGCTCCTCGATACATCCTCCCTGTCCTCTCTGTCTTCTCTTCTAGACCTGCTAAATCCACCTCTTTACATGCCAGTTCCCTCATAATATCAGTATCAGCAGCCTGATTTGCTGTTCCCCCATCCGACCTGCAGTTAGGACTGACCATAACATCTAAATCATCCTTCATACCAGGGAGATGTTTAGAACAAGTTTGTCCTATTCTGCACATGGAACAACAACGTTTTAACCATTTTCCTTGATTCTCCTTTTCAAGAGCCAGCACAAAAGGGTCTGAGGGGGCTGGATTCAAGCCACAGTCTTTCTGCCATTCCGGATGATTCCGTAAAGTGAAAAACATATCAGCGTACATAACCTCATCCCATTTCTGTTCCCGTCTTAAAAACAACATTAACTTTAACAGTGTATTATAATCCAAGGTTCCGTTTTGTGGCCACTTTTCTCCAGAGTCTAGTTTGTACAACGGCCACCGCTGATTACAACACTTAATCAAATTCTCCCTGGTTGCTGTTCCCCCAGGGGGGCCACCAATCTTTTTCCAGTGTTGCAAAATGCAACCAAGGGGGGATTTTTTCAGAACGCCCCTTTTAGATTGTCCACTGCCCATCTCCAAATTTTAGACCCAAAATGATACAATACAGATACAGACACAAATGCAAATACAAAACAATTATGGATCGATAAAACCAAGTCAAATACCAAATTCTGGAGTATCAAATAACCCACCCAATGCACTGGAAGAGCTACACGTCTTACGTGGGCAGAATTCCCAAAGGAATGCCTTATTATCAAATAGGATCTTACCCGTGTCCCAGACTGGTCCGGGGATCTGTGGTCTTCTCCAGGAAAGTCCCAGTGCTGGCGTGAAGATCCAGAGACCCCTCGGATCCACGGGAGATCAGGCAGAGTGTGCCATTGGGAGTTGCCAAAAATGATACCGAAATCGGCCAGACAGAAACTTTCTAACACAGTTTTGAGTATTAGAAAGCAGGCATTCCTCACTGCAGCGCTGGTCACTCGGAGGCTCGAGTGCACCAAGCGTCGAGTAAGCAGAGCTTTTATCGTACACACTGATTACACATTCATTAGCTCTCCCTGCTTACTTGATATGTAGGGATCACTTTATTTTACACAGTCACACTCCTTATTGGAAGTCCTTGTGCAGTTCTTTGGGGTCTCTCTTCAATGTCTGGTGTCCTTTTTTGGGGGCTATCCCTCGACCCCCACTTTTGAGTAACCACAGTATCATTGTTTTGCGTACCTCCTACTGTGTCGGCCTTGCAGAGCTGAGCTGGCATCCTGCTTGCATTTTGGACTACTTTTGTTTTGTCGGCCTTATCTACTTCTCCAAGGCTACCTTGTTCCCTTTATTTGATAAGAATAAACTGTTGTTCTGTTCTGCTGTCCTTATCGTTTTGATATCTGTTGCTGGAATGAGTATTTGAAAGAGTGTCAGAGAGAAGAAAAATGCAAGAAGTATCTCTGGTACTGGCAAGCAGGCCTGTGAGCAGTCAGGGAAGTACTTGTAGCAGGGATCCAGAAAGGGCTGACAATAAACTTCTGTATGCTGGACAGGTTGACAAGAATGTTGAAGCTGAAATAGAATCTGAACAACTTTGTCTTGCTGTTCAGTTTCTTTTTTTCTATTTGAGGAAACAAGATTTTCTAAGTATTATGTTGTGAATAAATATTATCCAGGACATGCTGTATCTTTCCTCACTTTCTCATCTCATAGGGAACAGAACCCCAGCCCAGGTTAGCCTCTGGGTCAGAAAGTGGCTCAGAACAAGTTTTACATACTGCTCTCCTTAGACTTCTACATGCTGCTTCATCTGTCCATGTCTTTTTATAACCTTCTGCGTATTCCACCTAGCAGATAGTCACAAGTCCTGGTTATGTTAGAAAATCACATTGTCACCCCTCCTGAGCTTCAGTTTTTCTTTTGCTTTGGCACCTCACCTTTCAATTCAGTTTTGCTACAGGTTTTTTTTTCTTTGCTTTGAAGGACAGGAGGTTGAAATCTCTGTAAAAGATGGGCCTCCTCGGAGCCTCTTGGCTGTTAACCAACACTGAATCTTGACTGGTTCCTTATGGGAATTGGTATCTCAGCCCTGGTTTGAAATTGTTATCCAAAAAGTTTTCCTTCACTACGAGCCAGAGTCAGTAGTTTTTATTGCTACTGAATATTATTTTCAGCCCTGGCAGACTTAGCTTTTGCAAGTAGCACTAGAGTGCTGACGCTTGTGATGCAAATTTCTGTAGCTGAGAAGGCCACCTGATGGTAAATGTTTCTGCTTCCTCCTTCAGTCAAATGGCTTTGAGGCATTTCTTACAGGAACTTGGTTGGAATATCGTATTAGGTACCTTTGTGCTTTTGAGGCTCCAGCAGCTAGATTTAAATGCTGTAGAACATATACAGAAAACCCAGGAAATGAGAAACAAATACCTGCCAGGAGAAAGCACTTATGCATTTTTATACTGTCATTATATCTTAAACCCCAACCCTTCTGGTCTCATTTCTGTGTACAGCTCTCCTGTACAGGAAAAAAACTTGGCTTTGACTACCCTTTCATTTTGTGCTCCTGAGCCTCTGGTGGTACCAGCAAGTCACTTCTGTAAGCATCCAAGTTTAAATAGCAGTCTTTTCAGCCTGTAGTGGAAAGTGTCCCACCTGGTCCTCTTCAGCCTGAGGAAGGATGAGTGCAGTGCCTTGCCCTGAGGACTTGGGAATAAACAGTAGAAAATGTATTTTCCTGAGTTCCCTTAGGGTTGTAGAGAGAACCCTGAAGGGAGAAAGGCAGCTGAGAAGAAATGAATGTTGGTAAATGGTATTAAAAGCTAGCAGACAGGGAGACATATGAATGCAAGATATATAGGGCTGTTAAGTGAGGGAGACTGTGAACCCAATTTATGCCAGTGGCATGAGGAATGAAACAAGAAAGGTGGCACTCAGTAGGGTCCCTTGGCTCCTCCTAAATTTTGAATTGTCTGCTTTTCCTTTTTTTAGCATCCTGTAAAATGCAATACTGGGATCATTAGAAGATGTGCCGGTGAAGGTGATAGGAAGCGAGAGAAGAAATTTCCTTATTCTGGCCTTCATTTCTCTGATTGTCAATGATTTGTTAGACAATTATCTGGGGGTTGGATATATCTGTAGTTTGTTAAAGTGTTATGCTCCAGTAGATTGTTGTTCAACTTATCTTGCCTGCATCTTTAGAACCACAGTTGGCATGACAATATTTTGGGCTCATTCCAGTGAAGAAAAGGATTTTAATTTTTCAGCACCCTCTGTGCAGAATGGCTCTTAGGCTTCATATATTTCTGTATTTTTAGTGGGAATGTAAAGAAGCTGCTGTTTAAAACAAACATGCAGAGGCCTGCTAATTCCTGGAAATCATTTTAATTAAGGAGAAGGGGAGAAAAGGAAGGAGAGGCAGCCCTTTGGTATTGGGCTGGGTCTTTGGTGTGTGGTGCAAAACGACCGAGTGCTCCCAGAGAGCAAACACTCAGTGCTAATGAAAAGTTACCAGTGAGGTGTGAGCAGTTGCTTTGCAGAGCAAGAAGCATGAATTGATCTTTTAAACTTTGTCAGTCCCTTCTCACTTCATCCTCAGCTGACTTGAAGCCCTCTAAAAAATGAGGTCTAGGTATATTTGCCACTGGTCTCTCAAGTCACTTGGGAGGCCTGTAGCAGCTCTGCATGTTGTGTGCTGTGATCCATCCTTGTGGGAGAGTGCGAGGAGCATCAGCATCACATGTGGATTTATTCTGCTTGTAAACAGGTTAGGGCTCTGTCTTGTGATCTGGTTATAAATTCTCTGGAGGTCAGCAGAGGATTTTGATAAATGTCTTGGCCTTTCCATGGGGACTTTCACATTTGAAGTATGTTTTTTTGACCAGTCCTATGTGGTCCCTAAGAGTGGCCATTCTCTTTCCTGGCAATCTGCATTCCAGCCACATAAAGTCTCAGCTCTTCGTTGTTGTCTCTGTCCTTCACATGAGGTTTTTCAAGAGGGTTTTTTTAAACTGTGTCTGTCTCCGTAAACTTCCCAGAGATAGTTGTCTTTACAGGGTAGGAGAAAAGTATATTTAAAGGCATTAATTAAAATAATTCCCAAACAAAATTCATTAACTTCAGTGAAGTGTCCTTAGGCAAGTACCTGAAGTATCTTAAGTTCAAGAAAGACATGTAGGCCAGCCTTCTTCCTCCTGTCTTTTGTGTATGCCATCTAGTTGTGTACTTGTTAAAGTGCTGCATGTGCGTGAGCACTCAGCTCTCAGTGAAGTGAGGTTCTCACCCTCCAATGCACATATTAGTAGCAGTCACATTTTAATGTCGGTGGGAGAGATGGGGAATAATTAATTGATTTCTAAACCAGTTGAACTCATTTAATGGAAGGGTGGGTGTTTCAAAGCTGTGTTTGTCAACCCCTCATAGTTTCATTCCTCTGGCATCACAGCTTTTTGAAAACAAAAGCCTGGTACTGTCTAGAGAGTTTTATGTTCAACTTTGAATAACTCTGTGATCAAATGCTGTGCAATTCAGCACGTATTTGGTCTGTGTGCAACCCAAAATGTTTCAGCAGGAGTATGTTCATGACCACCAGTTTGTGCTAATTAAATAATTGCTGTGGGTTTGTTGCAGAATTTTCAATGATTTACTCTGTGGCAAAGAACAAAGCATTGGAAAATATTGCCACAGAATAGCTCAAATGAAAAGGGATCATCTTGCAGTATGCATGGCTGCATGTTAGACTTATGCTGAAAGCTTTTTACACTCATCTAAGTTTGTATGACAGGTTCTACTTAGAGCTGGGAGGGAGGAGGCTTTTTTTTTTTTCCCCCTCTTCCTCAAGGAGCTTTTAAGGCTTAGAAAACTTGAATATACTGACAAGGTTGTGTCATTGCCTGAAGTGGCCCAGCAGTGTCCATGGCCCAGAGGACAGTGATCCAGAGCTTGGAGATGAGGCAGGTCCAAGATCAGGCTGGGGTGTTGCAGTTTGGGCCATTGAGGCAGAGGGCCAGGCACAAGTTTGTGTGAACAAGGCAAGGCACAAAGGCTTGAGCTTCATTGCAGCTCCATAGCAAATAAATGAGTTATTCCTGAGATGAATATCCGACTTACCAGGGCTTTGGTTGTTCTTGGCAGGGATTTTTTTCCCTTTTTTTTTTTTTTTTCCCCAGTTTCAGGCTGAAATTCCAGCCTGAAACTGGAAAAACTTTATGAAAGCCAGGCAAATGACAAAACCTTCTTTATTTGAATTTACCTCAGTGATTGTGAATGTTGTGTGTCTTCACTTGAAAGAATGTGTTCACCTCTGGCATGGTACTGTAACAGCAATGAAAAATGTGTATTCAACCATAGGTTGAAATTTCCTGTGTTTTAAATGCTTCTGTCTAGTTCCAGTGCAAAGAAAGCTCACCTGAAGCAGGCATAGCTGGGACAGGATGAAGTCTTGATCTTCAATCTTGCTGAGCAGAGCCCAGCCAGAAAGGTGTCCCCAGGTGCAAGCAGAAAGCATCACAACTCTTCCGTTTCAGTGCTGTGTAGCTGGGGAATTCCCTGAAAACTCCTGCTGCCAGCAGCAGTGCTGCCTATTGTGGGACTGATGATCAGTGAATTCCTGGTAATTTTGTCCTTGCCACTGCTGTGGTTAGGGATGAACCACAGTAGTTTGGTTATCAGTGGAAGCTAGGGAGGAGAGCATGTGTGATCCTACACTAATTTCCTCCTTGTTCTCACCTATATAACTGTCCCTGTTCTCAGAGGTGCTGGAGTACGGAATTGACCTTCCTTGTCCTGTTATTTTAAATGTCTTCTAAGAATCAGATGAGACCAAAGCCCCTCAAGTGTGCTTTAGATAAATGGCTTGCTCTTTGTAAGCAAAAGCAAAAGATTGAATTGCCTTGACATTTTATAATCTTTCTGACTTAACATGTTGAAGTTGAAATGTATTGCAAAAGGCCCTTGTCATTTTTCTGAAGTCTGCTGGGTCTCTGAGGATGGGAGTCATATCCTCACTTCCTTGCAGGCTCCTTTCTGTATCTGGTCCTGCAACCTTCAGAAGCCTGATGTAAGGTTTTGTTATCCTCAGGACTGCGCTGGCTTCTGGACAGTTTAGGCATACTTGCTACTAAATTATATCTGATGAGGAAATATGAGAAGATCAAATGGATTTATTCTCTGGAATACCTCAGCTACATGAGTTGCTCGAGGGTGAAGCTGGGTGACTTCTCGTCAATCAGTACTGTCCTATTCTCCATGGTACTGATCTCTGTTTGAGCTGCTGGAATTTATTATTTGGGGAATGAGCTTTCGCAGCCTTGGCTCTAATCTTGTTTACTTGTGAACAATCTGTATACAGCATTGACACAAAAAATTTCTGTGCCAAGCTAATATGCAGTGCAAGGGATAACGTATTTAGATGTCTGTGTTGGATTTGGGAGGCTGTGAAGCTCATCATTCCTGCCTTTTCTTATCAAATAGTAGACTGCAGCATTCTGTTACCATGCAGCCTGTCAGGAGCAGAGGTATTTCTGTCAAGGGAAAGAAAGAAAATTCAGTCCTTTTCTCTTTCTGCTCTGGTGCTTCAGGAGATGCAGAGCAGAGAAATGTGATCCCTGAGGATCTCTGCAAATAGTGAGATGAGGATATATAGAGAAGGCAAAAATCAGCTACAGGATGCCATACATTGAGGAATTGCAGATTCAATTGACTTTTGATACCCCAGGCTTTAAGCTGCCTTTTGGTAGTAGGCATTATAGATGGTGCTGTCTAAAGGCAGCAGACAGCACCATCAGGGCCCTTCCACAGACACGGCAGGGATGGGGTGGTGTGTTGTCAATGAGCCATCAAATTCTTATACCAGAATGACTCTTTCGATAGTCACTTTTTCCACATAAATGTCAGAATTAGTGATTCTTTATTGGTGATAAAGCATTTTGTCAATCATTTCTCCCTTGAAATGAAAACAATCCAATTAATAATGCTGAAAGGAAATGTTTCACAGAGGACTGGAAAATCTACTGATTTTGAGTCCTGGTGAAAAATAAAGCTTTCAGTGTGCCAGTATTTAAAAAAAAAAATTGTTTTCTGACAAGCATTCTTATGGTAAGATGTCTCACACATCAGGGGAGATGTGGAGGTAATGACTGTCTGGCTGCTGTGTCAGATGTGTCTGTGTGTGTGATGTGATCATTGTTGCTTAAAAACACACTCTCAGGTGAGACCTACCTGTGAAGATTATGCTCATTAGAGCTTCTCTCCAGCTGCAAGGGCAAGGACTGTGGCTCACATGGCTGGTGTTCAGGTGTTTTCTAATCTGCATTTGGAGAGTTCCCCACTCCTTTCAGTTTCCTGGAGTCCTCGTCAGCTGACTCAGACCTGCTCTTAATCCCAAATTTCAGCCAAGGCTGAACCTTGTGTACCAAGGCAGGGAGGTCTTGAGCTAGAGATGTCTTCCCTCCCAGGACACAGAGTACCCTGTTAGTTGCACTTAGGACATGATGAAAATAGAATTTATTTAGTCTAATCTGTTTAACCTTGGCCATACTGCCACTGCCCTTCAGATTTCTAGTTTGTGTTTGTGATGCTTTTTTTCTTCCCTCTGGAAACTGAGCTCCCTACATCCATTGGAGTGGCTACAAAAGAGCAAGGAATTTGCCTTTGTACGAGGCTTTTAAAGTAATTATTTGTGATTCTAAGATGATTGGATGTTTCAGTGTCAACACTGGGTATGCATTTTTAAGAATGCTATTGAAACTTTCATACAAAAAATCCACTATATATATTCCTAGGATATTTTTTTATTTGATTAAAGAAAGTATTGATTGCAATGCTATTGAATACAAACTCTCATTTAATCTATTAAAACATTTACAGCACTTTCCTCCTTCCAGGACAGGCAGAATTTAAACAAACACCAAGGAAGGAAGGGGACAGAAACATTTTTTTGACCTTAACATCCCTTTTGCTTTAACTAGGACTAGTTAGGCTGAATACATAATCACAAGCTCAGAAGCTTAATTTTTTATTGAAGGAGCTTCTGTAGCAGGAGTTTGAAAAGTCACAGTGTGATTGATGTCAAGTAAGCCTGAAGTTGCACTGGCCTTGAGCTTGTTCTCTGCAGTCCTGTGAGTTACCCTCAGTGAACAATCAACAGCTGCAGTCTTGGGCTAGCAGAGCTTCTGGATTATGACAACAAAGAGACCTCAAGTTTTTTATCCTTTGAAAGTTAAATGGGAAAGTTAAAAGAAGAACTTTGTGGTCAATATTTTGATGGAGTCAGTATGGTTTTAGAAATTTTCATCAGAATGGATGCTGACATTCCTTATTATCTAGTTTTCTGGCAGACGTGAGAAAATAAATTCGTGAAACAAAAAGATTAATGAAAATGGAAGGGAAGGGAAAAGGGAATAAATCTATTTTAGATTTTAATAATGATTTGGATTCTATTAATATTATTTATCTTAATTTTATAATTAAATTTTAGATTTTAGTAATATTGCCTATAGATACGTTTCATTAGCTGGGCAATAGAGCTTCTCCTCTGCTTCAGGCAAGAGTTCAGAATTTATTTCTGGGCTACATGCCTGGTCACTTTTATCTTTATATGTAGATCTCTGTGCTAAAATGTGGAAGGATTTACAGCAAAGGAGTTAAAGTTGTCATGATCTCTAAGAGAGTTCACTAGGTCAAGCAAATTCTCTAAGATTATAAATCCCGCTAGATCAAGTGATACAGAAGACATACAAGCATTTTTGTGGCTTGGAAACAAAGGAGAAACATTGTAGAAACAATTTCTCTGCATTTAATTTTACTCAAATTTTTGTTGGTTTTGTTGCTTTTGCCATTTGAAACTGGAACAAATACGGGATTCTGTCCGTTCTAAAAAGCTGGAAACAAAAATGAAGACACGTTTGTCCCAGTGAGGTCCTTTTCACTACATAGCATTCTCCCAAGATGATCTCTCTTCATGCCTCACTTCTATAGTCCTCTCTCTTAAAAGCTGCTGGGAAATAGAATTTGGATGCATTTTCCCAGTTGTGAATAATCTGTTTCTGTGGTATGGATGCAATTTGGATAAAAGACATTATGAAGGAGAGCAGATTTTGTACCTTGGATGGCACTTCAGGCTCCATGTCTGATGCAGTAATGCTGTTCGAGGCAGCAGAAGTGTTCAGAAGTGGGTAAGGACACATTGATGCAATCAGTAGTTCATAGTCTCCTTTCCCATATAGAATCACTTCTTTCCTGAAAGATCTTCTAGTGCTGTACTTGAATTGTTTAATTTATGCAATAGATATCTTTTTCCCTTCTCGGTGTGTCTCCTGTACTGAGTGTGTGCTTAAATGGGAAAGAATGGCCTTATTTCTTCTGACTGTCCAATCCAATTAATCTATTTCATTTATTCAGTAATTAGACCATGCAGGTTTTTCTTTTTAACTCATGAAGTAGAAGACAGGAGTGCTGAACATCTGTGTTTGTTCCTGTGGAGTCTGTCTGGTTGAATAAGAGGCATCCTCCAGTGTCATCCTCTTTACTTGAAACAGGTGTGTGAAGTTGACCCTTCTGGATGACTTGAACCAAAGACAAAGAAAGCCTACTGGGAAAATAAGCATCAAAGGCCTTGTAAGCCTTTTGAAAGAGTTAAATCTCTCTCTGATCTCACTGGTTTCAGTTAGGCTATTAGGTCTTTAAGTATCTTGTCTTTGAGGATTAATCTGTACTCTTAATTGTCCACTCCTGATGGTTGCTGTCACTCCCAAATATACTAATTCTGCCTTAATATCTATAGAAGTCATTGCATTGACATAAAATTACTTGTTTTTCTGCTTATAACATCCTTCACCTAAAAGCCTTCCCTTCAAAGCTTTTCAACCAGTCCATAATTGGGGTGATGGGGGGTGAGAAGCATGAGTAGAGCCATAGCACTTGATAAATCATTTCTTCTCAAGTTCTTTTGGGCTCCTGGAGCAAGGGAAGTGTCACCATGTCACCTTTTTACTAAAACCCACTGGTACCAAGCTGTCGGAGTGTTGATTCCCAGGCTCTTTGCATTAGAAGGGGGTCTAATATCTGCACTTGCCAAGTGTCCTGTGGGCTCTGACAAGATTTCATGTGCAGTTGAGAAGCAGTGTGCGTTTGTATGTGAGTCTTATCATGATGGAAGTGAAGTGCCACGAAGATGAGTAATGGAGATGGGCTGAGAGGAGAGAGCTGGGACTATTCAGCTTTTAGAGGAGAAGACTCAGGGGGAATCTTATCAATATACAAAAGTAGCCGAAGGGAGGGTACAAAGAAGATTGGAGTGAGGCTCTTTTTAGTGGTGCCCAGTGACAAGAAAAGAAGCACAGACTGAAGCAGAGGAAGTTCTCTCTGAATATCAGGAAAATACTCTTGCTGTGAGGGTGATTGAGCGCGGGCACAGGCTGCCCAGAGGGGTTGTGCAGCCTTGTGGTTGGAGACCTTTAAAAGCTGTCTGATAGAATTCTGGGCAACTGGCCCTGAGTGCCTCTGCATGAAGCAGACAGTTGGATCAGATGTCCTCCAGGGCTCCCTTCTAACCTCAACCAGCCTGAGATTCTGTGAAGTTAAGTTTTAATACAAGGCATCATGTGGGTAATGACCTGACCTGGGATGGAGGTTTAGTTTTCCATCTGCCTTGTGTTGTTCAGTGCTATGTGCAGTTACTTAATTTTTTTGTACAGTATGGTCCCACTAATGACACTTTGCTGTTCTACTGATGGGTTTTTTTAAATTTAATTTAATTTTTTTTTTTTTTTTAAGCTTCATAAGTTTAATAAAACCTTTTCAATTTCTGTATACATGAGATTTTGGGGAGAGCTCAGATTTCTTTTAAAACTGTAAATGAAAAATTAGCTTTTGTGGTGATACAAAAAAGGATCAGAAGTGTAAGTTTCTTAAAAAACAAAATAGTACGTAAGATAGAGATTCTAATGCTCTGTGTTTTATGAAAACATTTTGATTTTAGAAAGCTGATTTTTAATTTTTCTTTTCAGTTTCTTGTATTTTCTGTTTTTTAACAAACTTCTCCTCTCCCCAGTATTGTATTTATACATTAAATATTCTGGATGTGTAGGATTTATATATGTGTCCTTTTTGAGTTTCAAGTCCATGAAGTACTCATATCTGAGCCACTGTTTAGGGTTTTTTTAAATTTAATTTAATTCCAATGTTTAATGGGATGAAGTGCTCATATCTGATCCAGTGTTTAATAGGATTCAGATTATGCAAAGAAGCTGATAATGCTGCCCTGTTCTAATGAAGTGCTTGAACATGGGCCTAAGTGGAAACATGCTGTGTGAGATGTTCATAAGTGCCTGTGGGAGGAAGGAGCTTAAATCCCACTGAGAGTGAAGAACATGATCCCACCAGCTTGAGAATGGGATGTCTCCTCCTTGCTCTGCTCCTGCTGCCATCAGTGGGTGTTGTCATTCTGACAACTTCATGAGCCAAGCTGTGGGTTTCATGCACCATCCCTTTACAGTGACACTAACGAAAACTCTCACACCTTGCCAGGTTTTTCTCTATTAGATTCCAATCCAGTGGTTTTAGCATAGTTAATGAGAGGGGGATCTCTTTTGTCCTTCCCAAAAGCACAGTTGGAAAGAGTTGTTTTCCTTGTATTTTGTAAAAGACGTGTAACTTCTGACACATGGGCTCTTGTTTTGCAGGTCCCTGGTTTGCTGGTTGCAGAGAGGCCACCTTGTCAATTGGGATCACATCAAGTGCTCTGAGCTCCCATTCCTCCATCAGGTACGTGAATAGTTGTGATCGATTTACTGATTTGAAATAACGTTCTGAGTAGATAATTGCATTTCAACTGTGGGCCTCAGTGAATGGCTTTTTAGAGAGTAGAAATGACAATCTGCAGAAAGCAGTACAATTAATATAATGGATCAGACTGGTACCAAGAGATGTTGCTTACTGCTGACGTGGATTGTGTTTCCTTGTTTCCCCTGCGGTGTGGTGGCTTGGGAAGACATTGTACTGAGCCCTTTGCGTGAGGGGACTGAAGTGGGAATTGAATTATTAGCCCAGGATCCTCTGTTTTTTCTTACTGGCAAACTAACTTCACATGGTGTGACTGTTGTTTACTTGAATACTGAGCACAACTGTATTCTTTCCTACTCAGATCACTATTTTTGGATTTATGACAAATGCTGATCTATTATGAGAATTCACTGTTTAAGAAAAAAAAAATTAAAAATAATAAATAAAAACTTACGTACCAAAGTCACGCATGAAATCTGTCAGTCTTCATTCTTTCCCCCAAACCTGCCTATTTTTTGCACAACCTATGTATTGTGAATAGGGGAAAAAAACCCGGTCCAGCCCTTCCAATCATGTTACAAAAACAGTGAAGGTGTAGAAGAACACACTGTGGGAAGGAAAGGACAGATAAACAGATTAAAAAAAGAGGTGCTGCAGCACCTGGCAGCGTTGCTGTACCTATATAGTTGATCACCCAGCAACAAATGGCTGAGAGACTGAGATATATTTGGGATAATCTCACAGTGAAGCTCCTAAAGTGGGCAGAAAGGAAGATGATGATGCATTGGTGTTTATGCTCAGTCCCTTCTAAAGCCTTGTAGGGAAAAATATTTCTGAATCTTCTGGAAGACTAAAGCTAGAAATAAAACACTGTAATAACTTCCAAGTGGATATATCTGAAGTGGTGAAGCTTTTCAATAGAGGCTCAGTCTTCCCCCTTTATTTTGTTTCAATACTTCCTATTTTGGTTTCCTTTAAACAGTTACAGGTGGCATAGTGAGCAGTCCCAAGGTGAGGAAAGTCAGATTTTGTCAGAAATCTAGAAAGAAAAGTAATTTCTGGCTTGCAGTTTGAAAGAAAATACAGGTGAGAGAAAATAGAAAGTACTGACTGTTGGCAAGCTACTGAAGACACTCAGAGAAACAATCACCACTGCATGGTGTCCCTTTTCACTGGGAATTGCAGGTGATTATTTTAGTCCATGTAGGTCTGTGGACTTCTGCAGCACATGCAAACTGAGCGTTTGACCAAGGTCCATAGTGTGAAGTGCAATTGAATTCCTCTGATGTTAACTGGTTTCAACTTTTGACTTGGTTAATCTCACACCGTAAAAGGGTGGTGTCTGTTTGGAATTTTTACATGGCTTGATTTTCAGTAATCCTCCTCTTCCTGCTCCTAGGTCTCGGATTGCTTTGGTTTTACGGTGTTTGGGGTTTGCTTGTTTCTTTGTTTTGGTTGTGGGAGGTTTTTTCCTTTTTTTTTTTTTTTAATGTATTTTCTTTGGTTGTGATGTGTATCTTTGAATCTATGACTTTCATTTTAGTTACAAGTGGGATTAAGATCTGTTCTATATAGTTAACCTTACGCTGTGTCCATCAAATTGAATGAATAAAATCTCGGTGATTTATGCTAGAAAATAATGCTTTTTGTTACTTTTTCACCCTTCATTTTGTCTATGAAAACTAAAGTACCTGTTGTTACACAGGCCCCTCAAAAGGGCTATTCTGTCCTTGTAGGTTTTGCAATTAAATGGAGCAGGTTGTGTAGTTGTCAGTAGTGTGGCCATAATTTACCCACTAATGGAGTCTTTAATTGGACTAGGGTTTTTTGTTTTATTTACTGAATTGCTGTGTCAAAACTTGAACAACTTTGCTTTCAACTCTCAAACTGAGTTACAGGTTTAGGCCAAGGAGATGCAGCAAACCTAAACCTTCAGCAATTGGACTGACCCAATTTTATGCATTGTTAATGATTGTGTTGGTTTTGTATTATTACCTCTTTAACTCAGCAGAGCTTCCAGGCAAGATCTGAAGAGGAGTGGGAGGCCTCTTTGTTTTCTTTGTTACTGTAAATATTCCCACTGGATGACTGTACGATTTGGAGGATACAGCTCTTAGGGCAGTGTTTACTTGCTCACCCTTACAGCATTGTGCACAGCACTGCTCTATAAAGTGTGCAGGAAAAAAAATCAAGCAAAATCTGTTTCTCTGCAGAAATTTCTTATATTGAGCCTTTAAGGTGGTCTTTGCAGACTAAGGACAAGTGCTTTTTTTCTGGTGTAGAGCCTTTTGGGTAAGTGTGGTGAATGAGTGCTGGGGGCATCTGTTTGGGCTGACAGAGAATGTGTTTGATTATGCATCTAGTAAGTGTTTGTACTTCATACAAAAGAAGTGTGAGTCTCCCAGGTAGATTTCAGCATGGAAATCAGGCAGTGTGAATTGTTATCTCAAGTGTGCTGTCACTGGGAGGTGAGATTTAACCAGAATAGTCACTTTTGCTGTACAGACAAGGAGATGACCTTGCAGAGAAAAGGCACAGTGTTGTGTTCCTTTCTCAGACACAAAGAGGGGGAAAAGTCTGCCTGTATCAGTGCAGTGCTTGTACACAGACAAGGAGTCTAGACCAGAAGCTGTCAGGTTGTAGATTCTGAGGGATTTAAAAGGATCTTTGTGCCATGAAAAGGCTTTCTACCTGCATGCCTGATGTTAGGAGTAGAGTCGTTGTGGAGAGGAATAATGCTTCGCTTTCCCCACCAGTGTTTGTTTTTCTTCAGCTCTTCCTGCTTCCTGCCTCACTGCTGACAGGGAGGCTGGTTTGCCATACTAAACACCTTAGGGCTGACAGGATGGAGAAAACCTACAGGCTCCTTTGACAGCAGTAATCAATAAGAAGTGAAAAAATCTCACTCTGAGAAGCCCTTTTCCAGCTATAAATGGCAACAGAAGTCCTGAAGGTGAAACTGATTTTTAGCCCAAATTGTGAGTGCAAAGGACCAGGAATCTGAGACCAGGGAAAAGATCTACAAACCAGGAGTTTCTTGCTGTTCATCTGTGTGCACCTCAACCTAGGGGAAAACCGCATTGTGCCAGACAGTCCTCAAAAATGCCTTTCTCGGCCCATGAGCTGGTGCTTTGCTTAGTGCATCCCCCAGGACTTAGAACTGTAGAATTGTTAAGGCTGGAAAAGACCTCTACGATCATCGAGTCGACCATTAACCTGGCACCACCATGTTCACCACTAAACCATGTCACTTGGGGTGCCTCATCCACACATTTTTTGAGACTTCCAGGAGTGGTGATTGCACCGCTTTCCTGGGCAGCCTGTTCCAATGCCTGACCACCCTTTAAATGAAGAAATTTTTCCTGATATCCGATCTAAACCTGTCCTGGTGCAACTTGAGGCCATTTCCTCTCATCCTGTCACTTGTTACCTACCACTTGCCACCACCTCTGGGCCTGGCCATCCAGTTTTTTACCCAGTGAGCAGTGCACACTCCCAAAGCCATGAGCAGCCAGCTTCTCCAGGATAATGCTGTGGGAAACGCTGTCTTTACTAAAGTCCACATACACACATCCACAGCCTTTCCATCATCCTCTAAGGAGGTCATAGAAGAAGATCAGGTTTGTCAAGCTGCAGCTGCCTTTCACAAACCCATCCTGCCTGGGCCTGATCCCCTGGTTGTCCAGTATGTGCCACACTCAAGACAATCTGCTCCATGACCTTCCCTGGCAGCAAGGTCAGGCTGACAGGTCTGTAGTTCCCTGGATCCTCCTTCTGACCCTTCCTGTAGGTGGGCATCACAATTGCTGACTTCAGTCAGCTGGAACCTCCCTGGTTCACCAGGACAGCTGACAAATGACTGGAAGTGGCTTGGCAAAGTCTTCCACCAGCTCGCTCAGTGCCCTTGGGTGGATCCCATCAGGGCCTATAGACTTGTGTATGTCTAGGTGCTGACAATTTCCTCCTGGATTATGGGGGCTTCATTCTACTCCCCATCTCTGTCTTCCAGCTCAGAGGGCTGGGTACCCTGAGGATAACAGGTATTATTGAGGACTCGCTGCAAGAGCTTTCTTTATCATACTGCAAGCTTCTCCCAAGTTTCCACTCGCCTTATGAGAGATGGTGAATTTCTCCAACTCTTGTGAGAGGTATTGGAAAATGAGGAAACCTAGTCAAAACTAGGCAGAAAGAAGGGTCAGAATTAGATTTTTAACCAAACAGGTCTGCTTTATTTTTAAAAATAAGTCATTTCTATGAAAGAAAAAAAAGTTTTTTCTTTCCAAATGGATTTAATTGCCAGCAAGTCACATTGAAAATGGGAATAACAACTTGTAATTATGATGGGGATAGACAGAAATTCCCAGAGCGCCAGCTTAATCAAAAAATAGAGGCTGAAGAGAGCAGTATTTTTCCTGCTGTATTATAGTGATAATGGCAAATCATTCAGAAAGCACAATAGGAAAAGTTAGGTCTAGCTGATACATTCTTGTTTTGTGACGCTGAGTAATTGTTAATATGGGCTCTTACTGTCATCTTTATTTTGCAGGAAGCAATGCCAGCAAATGAATATGTCTGTATCCCATATTGCTGTTTTACTCACAACTTAGCTGCTTATTTGGTTGAGATGGATTTTTTTTTCCCCTTTATGTTAGTTGTGCAGCTAGGGAATTTGGTGGTAATAAAAACACAGAGCTCTTGCAGCATGCTTTGTGCTGATATATCTCAATGTTTCGTGGAGTATGTGATAACCTCACACTGCAGATGTGTGACAGGGAAAGAAGTTTGGCCCCATGGTCACTTGGCTGGCAGGAGAACTGGGATAAGGATCCCTGGCCTTGAGTCTCAGCACAGGGCTCCTTCTGTCTGACCATGCAGCCTCTGCTTTGGTTTTTTCATAGAACTGTTAGTGGTATCATTCCTCCTAAGCATGTGGGGAAGATTTTAGATATTAAGCAGGTATCTTTTTGTCAGCACTCAATTAATTTTAAAGGGGACATACAAAAATAGCACATCCTTTTGTATTAGATATCATATGTCCTCTGGAATCATCTTTGCCAAATGCTATTAATGGCTACTCAAGAGATTCATTCTGTTATCTTGACTAGCTTATTTCTAGAGTAGTTTGACATTTTATTTGTCTGACTTATCTGTTGTTGTAGGGAGATATTGGTTTATTACCCTTTAGAAGGCTGAAATGTTAACCAGGAAATATGAGAGCTCCTTTCATTACTTTTTTACTATGAAATACGAAGTCACAGACTGGAGTGTCAGTTCTGCAGTAAAGGAGAATTCTGGCCTTGTGCTCAAGAGGTTTGGATTTGACTACAAACGATATCCCAGACCCTCTGTGGTAAGCTGCTTATTCTTCAGTCCTACAAAGCAGTTTTAAGCCCTGCCCACCTTACCTCTCAAATGGGAAATTGAGGCTGAGCTTTGTCTTCCTCTGGCACTGCCAAGGTCCCAGTGTCCGCAATCAGCGTGAACAAGCACTGCAGGAAGGGAGTGTGCTGTAGTAAAGTTGGGGTTCCTGCTCCTAGAGCAGACCTAGCTGTGAACAGTAGGACAGATGTAATTTAAAATATTCACTGGTGCCGCTGCTGGATGTGTACTGTCATTAATGTGAACCATAATGGTAACTGTAGTATATTAACAAAAACCCCTTTTACCTGGAGGGATTAGAACCACTTCATACGGTCGTCCTTTAAACTGAACTTGTTTCTTCCTCACCTAGTCCAGACATGCTTGACATCAGCTGAAAGCTCGTAAATTTAATGGCTTTGGGTGATTTTGTATGGCTATTCTGTTGTCCAGTCCTCTCTGCTTCGTGATTTCCTGATTCCACCTTCATGTGTGTACACACACTCTCCATTTGGAAATGAAAGATAAGTATTATGTTATGATCTTTGGGAGGCACTGTGAGTAGGAGGGGTTTATTGAGAGGCTAGGAGAAAGCTCAGAGTCTGATAAGCAGAGAAAACCAGTTGAGATGGATTTGCAGTTTTCTGTGTGTGAGAGCACTCTTTTACTTTGCATTGCCATTTTGAGTCAGAGAAGATAAAAAGCATCTGATTAATAGAAGCCTGGATGAAGGCATGTGCTGCTACACATGTTTTTGGAGTCTGGTAGATCCTGGGCTTGGCACATAAAAAATCTGTCCTTTCATGAAGGAGCTTTCCTCGTGTTAAAGAAAACTGTAAGGTAAATGAAACAAATAAGTAGAGCAGGCATGTATTATTAAGCAAGTTTTGTGTCAGTGAATGAATATCCACATTTTGAAAAAGAGTCTGAAACTAAAGCCTGCAAAAATAAATTGCTTTGTCTTAACAATACAACATCTTAAGAAAGCTTTTGCTTTTTGAGGAAAAAATCATAGAAAACTTTAGACCTTCTTAAAGCAAAGATAATTGCACTATTGCTTATTTTAATTACATTATTTTAAGTAGGTCACTCACGTGCTTAAACCTGTGGAAAATTTAGGAAAGCTTAGCAAACTGGCATAAGGGCAGAATCAGGGGACCTTGATTGCAGTCTTCTTTTATAGTGCCTGTATTGCTCCAGCATTTTAGCATGAACTGCCTGCAGTCAGAGAGAACGTCTACTTGTACTTGTTTTTTAATCTAGACTGGTGTTAGCACTTCTTTTCTGGGTCAACTGATTTCATTACAGACATGTTCATTGCAGTCAAGCTGTCTTGTAGCAGCAGTGATAAAAAGATAAAATCAGGCTTCCGAAAGCAATGGTGACAAGATTGGCTCAGAGTGGGTAAAGAGACTAAAAACAGGAACAACTTCATGTGGTCAGAGATGGTACTGAATATTTGCTTTCTGATTTGGGGTGTGTTTAAGGGCTATAGAAGAATGAGGCAAAAGTTACCAAGTCAGTAACTGATTTCTTAAATGCGTGGCTCTGTTTTCCAGGTGCTTAGGATGCCACATGTCCCTTTGGTACTGAGAAAGTCTGACCTTTGGTGTCATCTCGAGAGCAGCAGAGCTCCAAGCACATTTGAAACAGCTCTTCCCCTCTTCAGCTGCTTAAGTGGTGCACCAGAGCTCCTCTGAAAATTTGAGTAAAGGGCTCTTTGGAAAATATTTGGCTGCAAAGATACAATGTGGAAAGTACTAAAAGGAGGACTTGGGTCCCAGCTGTCTTTGCTCTACGTATTGGTGTAGATACAAGCTGATCTTTAAACTCCTTGGAGACCTTCAAGACAAAAGGTCATAAAGGTGATGCTAGTGGGTATAATACATTTGGAAAATGCTAGCATTTCTGACATGATGGGTTTTCAAGCATTGCATGTGTTCCCAAGTGGGATTGCAGTACACAGAACATCTATTTCAGAAAAATGTCTCTTACCTCTGCTTTTTACACATCTTGTGTGTCTTCTGTGGTGAATTGTGCCACAGTGTCAGTGTTATCACTGTTATTTTTTTTCCGCTGAACTCCACACAAATGGATGTGTAGCGAAGGGGCTGAGAGAGAATGCTTTGGATCAGCATCTGTTTGCCATCTGGAGCTCTGCCAATGTAACCTGAGGAGATTGTGACTGTGGGGAGTCTTTCCTGGAGTTCAGGAAAAGGGAAGGGAAAAAAGCTCTGTGCTCTGAACAGAGAAGTTTGCACAAAGCACACTCTGTGGTGAAAACAAGTCGGGTGGAAAAACAAGTCATGCAAGGTGGTTAGCAGTGTAACTAATTCTTCCTTTCTTCACTATGAAGCCCATCTTCTTTAAAAGAAAATGGCAGTTATTGGCAGTTTGTCTTTCTCAGTGGTGTTCAGAGTAATAGGGTTTTATAAGCATGAGATATGATGTTTTCCTTCTGTTACAGTAGCAGATGAGCTCTTCTGCCCCTCAGTTTGACCAGGACTTCACCAGGCACAGAGAAGAGGGAGCAAGGTAGCAAGGAAGCAGAACCTCTCTTTTTTATTTCTTGGCTGCTGGGTGTAGTCTCACAGTGAGAGATAGGAGCCACATGAAAGTCCTGTTCCACTGTCTTTTCATTTCAAAGACCCTCATCTATTTAAAGAGGTTTGAAACAAACTTCAAACCTCTCTCCTTCAGTTGAGCTCATAGTATTGTTGGCTGGTCAACTTGGAAAAAAGAGAGATTAAAATAATATTATCCTGGAGCATACTCTGTCTTCTCCTTGCTTGGTGTTGAGTAGCACTGTGTCACAGCTTTGTGCATTAGTTCCTTGCCTGGTGTAATGAGAGGTCTCCCCCTGGTTTCAACCAGGTTTCAAATTTTTATGGCTGATTGCTAGAGGTGGAAATGCTGTACTCTATAGCCCTGCCTATCCCTACCCTCTTTCTCCTCAATGCAGTGGATACTTTTTCTTTTCTGGTTTTTTCTGTAAGATCACAGGTTGTAGTAGAAGTGACCTAAGTAGCCAGTAAATACCTGAAATGAAGTTGAAACAAAATGAACAAAGCTGTAGGTAAGGTGAATTTGATTGCAAAGTTTTTACTGTGTGATCAGCCAAATCCTAAGATCTGTCTATTCCTGGACTTTTCCTAAAATAAGCTACTTTAAATTAATTATGTAGATATAATCCCCTATGAGGACATTTGTTCTGAGGCAAGAGTATCTATACAGAAATTGAACTCTTGAAACCACTTGAAAATATTCTACAATAACTACGTTGATTAATTTCTAAGCATATCAGGACCTATAGCGATTACAGCTGGTATTGCTTCTGTACCTCACTGCTTGCTTAAAGTAGCTCAGAGACTGCCCAGTAGCAAGTCAGGTTCAGAATTGTGGCCTTTCATTTTTTTTAAACTAGCAGAAGCAAACAGTCTTCTTGATGCTCCATCTAAAAACGTGTTACCACAGATTGAAACTCTGCACTGTGTATCTGTGTGCTGACTCCACAAACCTCCCACCCTTTGCCACCATCTCTTTCATAACTGTAGGGTTTAAATGTGGAAACATCTCTTAAGTCAGACAAGGATATTTGCCTCAGAAAATGAGAGGAGGAGGTCAGTGCATCCCATGAAGTGATCCAGGAGGGGATGAGATGTGTCTAATGGAAAAGTGTCTAATGTAAAAGAGTGGAAAAAGGCAAGGGAAGAGTGCTGAAGGAGAGAAAATGAGAAGTAAGGGGAGTGGAAACAGGGAGAGGCTGTAAGGTTCTAATGAAATGAAAATGAATAGTTGTTAATATACAGGAATTGCTCTGTGACTTTGGATAGGTTGGGCTCCCTGCTTCCCTGGCATTCCTGCCATGCCGTCCCTGTTCACTTCAGCAGAGAACTTGGCCTTCATCACTCAGAGGTTGCCGTCTGTCATAGTCACCCACTGGCCTGTGAATTATTTGTGCTCGTCTAGAGGCACGAACTGCTGAATGCGTGAGCTCTGCTGTCACTCCAGGATTGATGCTGCAGCTCAGCTGGAGGCCAAATGGTAGCATCTCAGTCCCCAAAAAAGCCCAAAGGCAGCTCCTTCCAAGGTTCCCAAACAAGGAGTGCAGGCCTCAACTGTGCTGCAGCCAAGGCTGAGGGCAGAGTAGCAATATTTAAAACTGAAAAAAATAAATGCTGTTCACCTCTGTGGATCTTACAGTTTCATTATTGTTGGGATGAAGCTTCACAGAAATTTGGTGTGATAGCTCAGCTATTTCCAGTATGTTTAAAACTATCTTCAAACATTTGAGCTCACCCTCACCTTTCATTCATGCTAAGGGGGAAGTGTGATACATACATTATTACAGACTATAGCACTGACCAAAATAACCCCAGCACTTTGCACCCAGTGAGCAGCTGATGAATGTGATGGTCTGTTTCAATGTCGCTGTCTCCCTGCAGTCAGTGTTCAGACACAAATGACAGAAACACAAATACATTCCTGAAATCAAGAAGTAATTACAGTTCATGAACAACAGAGGGTCAGATTTAAAACTGGTGGAAGTTACCATAGCTTCATTAAAGTTTCGTTTATTTACGTTTACATTATTTTACCAGCATGATTTCACAGCTCCGGTTTAGAGCGTGACATTGAGAGTAACTGAATCAGCTTAAGTAAGGTGGAAGTGGACTCTGCTGTGAGGAGATCAGAGCTGGGAGGGAGAGTTAGCCCTCTTAAATCAGATGTGCAGTCAGTAAAAATAATTATGTGGAACTACAGCCTTAATAGAGTGCTGCGGTTTTATACAAGCTCCTGATATGACTGGTAAATTGTAGCTAAAGTTTAATTTACCCACCACCCCCTGCTCTTCATGCTGACTACCATAATTATGAAATCTGCTCGTCTGATAATGGTCTTAAGAGTTATCAGTATGAGGACACTAAAGGTAGGCTAAGAGTGAATCATCTATTCCATATCAGGAATTTATAAACTAGTTATGCCAATGGAATTGTCAAAGAAATTTGGCATTCTGGAAGTCCTTTTCATAGTCCAAATGCATATTACACTCCTATTAATTTAATAATTTAAGCTTACCTTTTCTGAAAGTGTGTTGATGCTGTTTGTAATGGTTTTGGAAGATGCAAGGTCTGTTTACGGGCTCAGTCTCATCATGTCTTTCTGTTTTTACAGAGCTGTTTGAAATTTTGTTTGAGGTTAAATCTATGCAGTTCCTTCATATCAGCTAAATAATGCTTCTAGTGTCTTGAAAATAAGGGGTTTTTTGTTAATTTTGCTAAATAATTTTATCTATTGCTTTATAGTTTAATAGAAACTTTCTGAAGGACTGAAGAGAGTCCCACAGTATTTTAAAAAATTTTCGTAATGGGCAAGTGGAAAATACAACCCAGGGTTGTCCTGGGTTTTGGAGTTTAGGCAGCCCTTTAGTTCGGATTTCTGGACATGTCTGTGGCACAGATTTAGATATTCTTTGCCATTTTGCGTTTTCTTCTTTTGACTTCAGCAGGTACTAAATCTAATAAGGGCAGACATGTCACTATAAAATTGAAGCAGAGACAGGAAATAGGTATTTGTCATATGGATGAATTTCAACAAGCTTGATTTCAAATTGCTTTTTGAAAAGCAGCCTGATATGATAAATGACAGCAAATGAAATTCTGTTTAACAGTTACTGACCTCTTTTTTTGGTAGTATTCCTGCAGAAGTGGCAATATTCAAACCTAAATATAGAAGATAGGCTGCAAGCATCTTATGAAGCTTTCCATAGGTATACAGTGTTCTCCAAAGTGCTTTGAGTAACAAGGTCTTGCTAAGTATGAGTAATTTTGCTATTGTCTAGTTCTGTTACAAATGTGAATGGATAGAAAAATGGAGATTTTCCTGACAGATGTCAGCCATGTCCCTTGATGTACATCTGGCAAGCCCTTGGACTTAAATTGCAATGTCCTCACAGACATTAACATGCACTGGTTAGTCAGTGCTTCTCTGCCCCTTGCCTTGGCAAACACATAACTAATAATGTTTATTGCCTGATCACAATGGGAAATCTCTGTAATTTTATAAGTATTTATTGCCTAGGTCAACATGAAGTGGCATGCCAGCAAAGCCCAAGGAGGGCAGTAGATCTTGTAGGGGAAGAGAGAAAAGAAAGACCAGATTCTTTATCAGGGAGTCTTTAATTTCAGCTATCCCTGCTGGGAAGTGATAGGCACTGTTTGGGAGAGCTCTCTTACACTGTCTGGGTTAGAGAGGATACGGCATGTACAGGAGGGTGTAGTCTGTCTCCTCTCACCTAGTGCATGTGGACAAAGAAATCAGCAAAGGTAACGTGTAATCCAGGGAGAGCAGCCCAGGGAGCTGCCACCTCCTGTTGAACCACCTCCTCTAAAATCTTTAGGGCATATCATTAGATGCACATTAGCAGAAATACATTGAGTACTACAGGGATACAGAAAGACGTGCTCATGAGATCAGTCCTTCTGAACAGAGGGAAGTCCAAGCATTCTCTCAGCCTCCTTGTTCTATGGGAAATCTGTGACAGAGCTAGTTGTGCTAATTGTGACAAAACCAATTTTTTAACCAGTTTGATATCACATCTGGAAAAACGTCAAGATGCTTTACAGCCTTACTTGTAGTCAAGCAAACATTGAGCAGCAGTTTGTGTAAGACAGCTTAGTCCCTTCATAACATATTTGTATTTATCATGTGTGTATGTAATATCTCTATTCCTATAGAAACCAGACTCTGGAAACACAATGTTCATTTCTTAGAATCCTTGATTACAGTGGTCCCTCGTACCCCTAATGGATTCTGGATGTATTCGTTCTTTCTTTCTTTTCCGTTCTCTTTTATTTCTTTAAGAAAGAGGAGCAAAGGCCAAGTTTGGCAGCAGCCGCTTTCCTTTTGAGAACCTCTGTTCTTTGCTGCGTGTCAGATGGTGTTACAGAATAGTTTCTAAACCAGATTAATTGAGTTCAAACAAAGTTCCCAAGCTTTGCAGAAGCTGTCAATTTGCGTTTTTATTTTTATTTCTTTTTTGACACAATCTAGTGTCAAAAAGAGTTCAAAATCCAATATGACAGCATGATGGGAAGGTGTTGTGCCTTCTTTCCAATTTAGAAGAATTGCTTTCCAAGTGAGAAGATCTCCAGCATCTCCTAGTGCTGTGAAGAATGCAGCAAGTACAAAGATGCTTTGCAGTAAATGTCTCCAGGAGGCCTGGTGAAGCCTGAATTTGAACATGGCTGAGCCAATTGTGACCCTCCCCAACATGAAATACCTCACAAGCTGGGACTGCGAGGAGCAAATATTCTGCTGTTGTACCTAATTTGCTAACAAGAAAACTATGTTTGCTAATTGTTAATGACTTATTGCATTAGGTTTCCTTGCAAATCCTTGTCTCCTGTCCAGTATTAGTTTCCTCTTGGGAAAGCCCTCAGTATGAAAGGAAGTACAGTTCCAGGTATTATATTCTGGCTGATTAGTTCTTTCCCTTGGACACAGTTGCAGAGCTGCTGTATTCTGTTATAGTATTAATTCCTGCCTGTTGCTTGGAGTGGGATTTGGTTCCCTCCCACGATACATCTCCTGTTCATCCCTACAGTTGTTGGTGTGATGAGCCATTTGGGCATAGTTAGGTTCCCTGAAGGAGTAAATAAAAAGCTTCCTACAGGTTTTGTCAGTCTCTCATGTACCCTCCACAAGCTATCTGCTCACTAAAGATAGTGTTGCTCAGTCTCTAGTCAATTTTAAATTCCTTTGGCTTCAGATCTGGGTTTCAGTGAAGCTATCTATGCAATTTCTTAACCTTGAACTGTTGTGTAAACTTGTACTTCCCTAACAGAGCACGAAACCAGGTACTTAACTTTATGAATGTGCTTGTAGGCTTGAATGCCTGCAGTGAAGTACCAGCAGGTGCCAGCTCCTGCTTTTGCCCCATTTGGAATTGCTCAGAATTCTGGATGGTGCAGAAGCTGCCGTGTAAATCTTATATCTTTGTCTGGGCAACAGAAATGCCATGCAGTTAACTCAGTGGCTGGTTTTTGCTAGGCTTCATCTACTTTTCTGATTTCATTTGAGATTTGTTAACACCAGGTCTGCAAGTGGCAAGGACAGCCCCAGGTGTTTGTAGGCACATAGCCAGAGGTGTGTGGTTAAATGCATGGATGCATGTGTGCACACTGACTGCTTACTCAGTTCCATTGCATTATGAGTTACCATCATCGCTGCCAGTGGGCTGCCAGGGTTTTCTTTCATTGCATTGACTCTCAAGGTGCCTTAAATGAAGGAATGAATGACAACACATCGACTGGGAAGGTGCACATTCCAGAGATTGCTTGGGAGGGAAGCGGTTGACTTGGCAAGTTCAATTTTGAAAGCAATCTTTTTCAGGGTACTGAAAGATAACAAGGGAGGAATCCTGCCCAGGAAACGAGAGACTCAATTTACCAACTGTCAGACACGTGGCGTTGACTTTGAACAAAATGAACATCAGACTCTCTGAGGCTTGAGGTGTCAGTGGAGCCCAAAAGTCATATACACATATTTGAATGATGCAGATGAGTAGCCTTTGTATGGCAAGGTTGCTTTTATCTCCTAAAGTAAAATAATGGCATCCATAAAGGTGACTTTGCTGCAGGGAGGACTTCCTTACAATCTAGATGTTGAAACAAATATCTTGAAGATGTGTAGAGTAATGAATTTTAATTGACTGCATTCCTCTTTCTATGGGAAAACTTTCTATATTTTGTAGCATTTTTCAGTTTAAATGCTGATCCTATTTGAAGGGGTTTCCAGTTTAGCTTGAGAAAATAAAAAGTGATGAGTGTTGAGAAATATATAATGTGTTGAGATAAACTATTCTGTCTTTTAGTATTCACGTAGTGCTTTGAGGATTAGAATTAAAAAACCACAAGTTTGGAAAGGTTGATTAAGTTGTTGAGCTAGAACAGGCAGAAATGGTGGTCAAAGTTTACAAACGTGGTATCAGGTGGGATTGTTTTTGTTTTATTTTTAAAGCCTCTGCTATCCTGCTGCTGTGTTAGACCTGTGTCAGTTTGGTTAAGCTGACAGCTTCATACTTCCCAGCTTGGAAGCTGGGTCTGTGCCGTTTCTGCCAGGTAGAGGATTTTGAAGGAACTGCCAGGCAGGTACTTTGCAGAGCCACGGGAGGTGAGAGCTGCAGGGGATAGCACAGTGCACCTAAGAGCAGCTGCAGAATGGCCCTTCTCTCTCCCTGCCTGCCGTGTCCATCGGACCTTTTGCTCCCGCTTCGGCCCAATGACGCTGCTCCCAGCATGTGCCAGGCCTTGGTGTGAACAGTGTGTTAAGTCAAAACATGAGCTGTAGCTGAGCGACCAGTCACCATCTGCCTCAAAAAATACATGTAGATGTGCTAATTCTGCCTGTCATGTTCCTTGAAGATCAGATTCCCGTGACGAAATGAGAGGTTTACCTACAAACCCCCGGATTTGCCGCTACATAGGTACACCAAGGACAATGACACGTGTTTCCTGGGGATATCCCCACATGTAAGAAAGGAATGGAACCCGAAAGGGGCTGTAGTCAGGTGGGGATCAGCCTCTTCTCCCAGGCAACCAGTGACCAGATGAGAGGGAATGGCATCAAACTGTGCCAGCGTAGGTTCAGGTGGGACATCAGGAAGAATTTCTTCACTGAGAGAGTGGTCAGGCATTGGCATGGGCTTCCCAGAGAAATGATGGAGTCACCATTCCTGGAAGTGTTCAAGGAATGACTGGAGGCAGCACTTAGTGCTGTGGTTTAGTTGGCATGGAATCATGGAATGTTTGACATAGAATCATAGAATGTTGTGGGGTTGGAATGGACCTTAAAGATCATCTGGTCCCAACACCCTGCCATGGACAGGAACACCTCCCAGTAGACCAGGTTGCTCAAGGCCTTACCCAGCCTGGTTTTGAACCCTTCCAGAGTTGGGGCATCCATAAGCTCCCTGGTCAACCTGTTGCAGTGTCTCACCACCCTCATGGTAAAAAATTTCTTCCTAATACCTAACCTAAATTTTCCCTCTTTCAATTTGTATTATTACTCCTTGTCCCGTCACCACAGTTCCTGATGAAGAATCCCTCTCTGGCTGTTAACAGGTCAAAAGTTGCACTTGATGATCTTAGAGGTGTTTTTCAACCCTAACAATACTGTCTTTCATGATTTCAAATTACAATAATGCTTTAAAAATTATATTTTACAAGATTAACTTTTAATTAAAAAGTCAAAACAAAGATGACAAATCTGAGGGGGAAAAAAGTGTTGTTCAGTGGAAATTCAGATTATACTTTGGTTTTGATACATTCCTCTGTTTCCAGCAGGAAAAAACCTCCCACTCACTATGGAGGAAGGTGATTTTCAAGCCATGTCTTGCAAGTTGGAAATTTAAATGCAGCATCACTGTGGGTGCAGGTAACACTGAGAAAGTGAAACAGGACTTAAAATATGGCTATAAAAGACCCTTTGTGAAGTAGATCTAGGTAAAAAGTGTGTCTCCAATCCTCTATGCTGCCACTTAGATCTTCTTTCTGATAGGGATTGCACCCTCGTACATTCAGTGTCGAGATCAGATTATCATCTCTGGGCTTTAATTTACTTTACTGTTTAGAACGTTGTGCATTTTCTTGGGCATGGCAGGTCATTCCAATTTTGATGTGGATATAGGAGGTACAAAGTGGTTTTGTTGTTAATGGGCTAACAGTACAGAATGAGATAAGAAGGGAAAGGGATATTAATTTATGATACATGGACTATGCTTGAAAGAGGAGTGTAGAAAAGGTGGTTTGAAAAGTGGTTGTATGTTCTTTTGCTAATTTCCTGTGAGGGCTGGAAGATGTTTACAGGATATGGAATAGCCAGCACAGATCAGTAGTAGATTCACTGCAGCAATTAAAAAAAAATTAAAATATTTGGCATTTCTATACATTTTTCTGAGAATGAGTTTGGGTAGAGGGTTTGTGATAAAAAGCTATATTGGCTCCTGGTGTTACAGATTCTCGTAGTAGCTCTTGCTGTGCAGTCTTGAAGAACCATTCCTGTTGTGTAGGGATTAAAATCTGGGAGTGCAGCTGCAGGGAATGAAGAAAAATCAGAGTCATCCTCAGTGTTTGAAAATCCTGATATACCTGGGGCTTCCCAGTCCTCTGAGCTGGAGGACCACGAGTGTGGGAACAGTGACTTTTGACTTGCAGACACTGATACTGTAAGGGACCAGTTGTATCAACTAAATGTTCCCAAGGCCGTGGGGCCTGATGGGATTCATCCTGGAGTTCTGAAGGGGCTAGTGGATGTTATGGCAGGACCCGTCTCGATCAGCCAACAAAGGTCTCTTGGGAGTCTGGGGAGGTCCCTCTAAACTGGAAGCTAGCCAGTGCTATTCCAATGTACAAAAAGGGCAGGAGGGAAAACCCAGGGGACTACAGACCTGTTAGTTTAACCTTTTTCTGGAAAAATCTATGGAGAAAATTGCACTGGGTACTGTTGAAAGACACTTAGAGAATAATGCAGTCGTCAAGGTATAGTGAACATGGGTTCACAAGGGGAAAGTCCTGCTTAACTGATTTGATCTCTTTGTATGGTAAGGTTGCCTGCCTCATGGATGAAGGGAAGGCAGGGGATGTGTAATTTTTCTGGATTTTAGGAAGACATTTGATACTGATACCCTCACAGGATCCTTCTGGACAAGCTGACCAACTGTGGGGTGAGGGGGTTCATGTTGCGCTGGGTGAAAAACTGGCTGAAGGGCAGGGCTCAAAGGGTTGTAGTGAGTGGGGCTGCATCTGGCTGGCAACAATTCACCAGCAGCGTTCCTCAGGGTTCAGCTCTAGGCTTGTTCAGTATATTTATCACTGATCTGAATGCAGGGTTTGACTGTACCATTAGCAAATTCGCTGACAGTACCACACTGGGAGGTGGGGTTAGCTCTCTGGAGGGACAGGAGGCCTTACAGAGGGATATAGATAGATTGGAGCATTGGGCTGCCATTAATGGGATGAAATTTGGCAAGTTGAAATTTAGCTGGATCCTGCACCTGGGATCGAGGAATGCTGGGCACAAATATAAATTGGTAGAAGAGTGGCTGGAGAGCAGCAGGGATCTGGGGGTGCTGGTTGGCAGCAGCTCAGCAGAAGTCACCATTGTGCCTGGCAGCCCAGAGGTCAAATTCCATCCTGGGTACATCAAACACAGTAGAACCAGCCCATCAAAAAGGGTGATCATCCCTCTGTATTCAGTGTTGATGCTGCCTCACCTTGAGGACAGCATGCAGTTTTGGGCCCCACAATTTAAGAAGGATCCTTGAATGGATCCAGGGGATAAAAAAACCTGGTAAAAGGGCTGGAAGGAATGACCTATGAGGAACAGCTAAGGACTTTGTGTTTTCTAGTTCGGAGAAAAGGAGGCTGAGGGGAGACCTCATTGCTCTCTGCAGCTTCCTGAGAAGGTGAAGTGGAGAGGAAGGTGCTGATCCCTTCTTCCTGGTATCCAGTGATAGGATGCATGGGAATAGTTCAAAGCTACACCGGAGGAGGCTTAGACTGGGCACTGGGGAGTATTTCTTTACTGAGAGCGTGGTCAAACACTGCAACAGGCTTCGAGAGGTGGTCAATGCACCACAACTGTCAGTGTGTAAGAGGTGTTTGGACAATGCCTTCAACAACATGCTTGGACTTGGTCAGCCCTGAACTGGTCAGGCAGTTGGACCAGATGGTTGTTGTAGGTCCTTTCCAGCTCAAATAGTCTATTCTGTACCCTCCAAATGGTATCCCTCTGCTCTTACAGGATGTGTCAAGAACAGGTAAGTCTGAGAGGTGCTTGTTTCTCAGTGCTAACAAGAGCACTGGGAATAGTGTGGGAAAGCATGGACTGGACATTAGAAGTTAGATGATGGGAGACTTACCCTGCTTGGTTTTTGAAACTGTTAAGATGGTCAAAAATGGGGAGATACATGTGGCTCAGGATTGGATTTTTGCTTGTGGACCACATAATCTTTTTTATTGAATAGATATGGTTAGTGTGTGACAGCTGTAACATTGTTTTGTGAAATATAGCCTTTAGACTTATTTCTGAAGGGATAAAAAAAAAATCCTTCTTGATTTATGGAGAAAAAAGTCTTAAGCTATAGGTGACATTAGCAATGAAAATGTCAGGCTCTGTGTGTGTAATACATGACTTTGCTTGTTTTCACTGTATTTAATGTTATGGGACAATAACCAGGATTTTGGTTCTTCTGGTTACTCATTTTGAATGCAGCTTTTCTCAAGAAAGAGACAGTTTCATATTCCTAGGGAGCAAAGTGCAGCTATCTGAACTGCTGCAAACTTTGGCCTTCCTCCACAGAAGTCAGCAGGATTTGGTCATCTCCTATGGGAGAATGATAAAACCTTAAGAATATGTAAAAAGAGGGAATTATCAGTGGAAACTTATTCTATTTGCATCAGCTTAGTTCCCGAGCTATCTGCTGGCAAGCTCTTCTCTCTTCTTGATTGCAAGGGATATCTTTAATTTTCATCCAAAATCTGTTTTATGTCCTGCACAAATATTTTGTCCTTCTGCTTTTACTCTTGAGAAAAAAAAATTATCACAAGATTGAAAACTTTCAACACAGGGGCAACTGCAAGAATATTTTACTGAGGAAGGATAACTGTGGCACTCCTAAGTGACTTGCAGAGCGTGTCTTCACTCTTCAGCCCCTTCTTACATTATGGCTGAGGGAAATACTGCTGAATACCTTTATTCTTTTTGTGCCCATTGTCTTGCTTTTAGCTGTAATAGAGTTCCTTTTCTTCCTGGTACCTGGTTCAGTGCTGTGTTTTGGATTTAATATGAGAAGAATGGTGATAACACTGATACTTTAGTTGTTGCTATGTAGTGCTTACTCTCAATTAAGGACTTTTCTGTTTCCCACGCTCTGCCAGCAAGGAGGTGCACAGGAAGCTGGGAGGGAGCATGGCCAGGACAGCTGATCCAAACTGGCCAGAGGGATGTTCTGTGCCACGGAATGTCAGGCTCAGGATATAAACTGGGCGGAGTTGGCCTGAAGCCACTGATCACTGCTGAGGGAGAGGCTGGGCATCGGTCAGTGGGGGGATGATGTGCTGTGCATCACTTGTGTTCTGTGGGGCTTTTTATCCCTCTCTTTCTCCTTTCCACTGCAATTATTATTATCGTTATTATTGGCATTAGTATGATTATAATATTTTACTTTGTTTCAATGATTGAAATGTTCTTCTCTCAACCCAAGAGTTCTCATTTTTTTTCCTGCTTCTCCCAATTTCATCAGGGTGGTGGGGGCGTGGGAGTGACAGGCAGCTGTGTGGTACATGGTTGCCAGCTGGGGTTAAACCATGGCACCTGTACCTTGACAGATGATGAACAAACCAAAATTTGTTTTGCCTGGGAAGAAGTCTCCCTGTCCTTCAGCAAGGATTGAGGTGGCTTGTGTAAATCAGGTCATTACAAGAACTTGCATTAAGCTAATAGAAGATCATGCAATTGGCTTAACACTTCAGCAGTTTTATTACTGGAATGGCAGAGCTGAATGTTCAGCAGAGGGATGAGATCATCCTGGTCTTGCATTCTGCCTCAGCATCCACTCAGAGATGGCAGAGCATTGTCAAGAACAGGGGAAACTGCAAATGGATGTGCCAGAATATCATCATAGCCAAGAGACAGTGCTACGTAGGAACAGGAAAATGACAAAAATAGCACCAGTAAGTAATAGTGGAGTGATTTTTTGGAATCACTTCTGACTCTCACCTGGTGACTTCATGGAGGTTACACCCATTAATAGATGGCAAGTTACATCCAGCTGACTACTAACATTGCTGCTTTAATTTGTGGCATTCCCTGGTGTCTTACATGGCTCTGTAACTGCAGTAGGATGTCTGATCCAGCTGTTTAATATTTTTGTATAAGGTAGTGTGCACAGTGTTACCATTAAATCTGATTTATGCCGGTTTTTTTAAATTTTGGTATTAAACCACTGAAACACAGGTTCAGTTGTGCTTGTTTGTTAAACCCTGTTATGATACAGGAGCTGAGTTCTAATGAGCAACTTGGCTGAGATATTTGCAGGCACCTTGTACAGGAGTAAAATATTGGTTGGAAGTAAAATTTCAGTCTCGGGCTGCCATGGGTCAGTCATTGTAAAGACAGTTTAAAAATAATGAAAACATTCTCACTGGATATAAGTTTCGAATGAGGTATATGAATTATAAATGTTAATGATGGGTTTCCAAAGTCATGTATGATCAGATTCATGAAGATACTGCAGTATGTAAAGGTGCAGGTAGATGTTTTATGGAAATAACAAACTTAAATGTCATTGAGGGCCTCAAAAATGAGATTTCTTTTTTTTTAGCTATTTTGGCACTTTGCCTGAATCTTTTTAATGAGATCCACTTTGCTAAGGGAAAAGGAAGTAGCACTTCTGAAAGTTGAACTCTGCAAACTGTTTGAAACTGTTCTTGAAGAATAGAGAGATCTATTACTGCTGTACTTGTTTCTGAAAATTGTACATTTAAGGCACTTCTGTAAAAGGCAAAGGGAAGGTTGTATCCGGTTAGAATTGTAGCAGCACGTTTAAGACCAATGGGAAAACCTGCTTTGAGGTAGTGAAGAGTAGTGATATGATCTGTGAAACTGGGAAATGGATAAGATTTCCTTATTCCTTTGCCTAAAACAAATGTTTGGATTTATTATCATTTTATTGATTAAGCTGAAAAAGTGGAGACTTTTCTCTTTTGTGATTTCAACTCAAACTATGCAGCACAGCCTCTGAACAGAAAGTAGAATAATAGAAAAGAGTTTTTAAAATAATTTCCAGATAGCTCTTTATAAGCACTAAAAACAGAAATAAAGGAGATTTTATAGTTTCACAGTAACATCAAGCAATGAAAATCAATCAATATGAACCAGGTTCATAGTATTAAAACAAACTATCATCTCATAGTGGGAAATGAAAGAGGTGCAGCATTCACAGTAAGGAAAGCAGATGGAAAAAATGAGCAGATTAATGGGAGTATTTTAAATACATATGTGCCTGTGTCCATGATCTTTTATTACAAGAGAAAATCCAGTAAATTAAATTTATATTGTTCACCAAAGTACAATTACATATGTTACACAGTGGGAACGTGTGGTAGATAGACCCTGGCCAGCAACTGAACACCCACTGGCCAATTGCTCACTGCCTGCTGCCCTCCTCCAGTGGGATGGGGGAGAGAACTGGGAGAGCAAAAGTGAGGAAAGATCAGTTTGAGTGAAGCAAAGCTCTGCCTGCAGGCAGAGAAACCAGGAGCTCCTTCCCATTGGCAGGCAGATGTTTAGCCCCTTCCTGTAGGTGGGCAAAACTCTTCCTTGGGAAGGCAAATGCAGTAACAGCAAACAACCCTCCTTTGCCTCCGCTTTTATTGGTGAGCACACCAGCACGGGCTGTGGGAGATCCCTTTGGTCACTTGGGGTCATCTGTCCCGGCTGTGTCCCCTCTTGACTTCTTGCCCAGCGCTCAGGGTGAACATTGCCCTTGAAGAGTGGTTTTGCCTGGTTTTACTCCAGTGCAGTTGCTGCTGGATTTACTGTGCCTAGTGGCAGCTAGAAGAAGGTGCTGCTGGTGACTGCAGCTGCTGGAAGTTTCAGCAGTACCTTGTCATTTTTCACTTGGCCGTTTTGCCAGAATTCACCGTTTTCTCAGATCGACTGCATTCCGTAATAAATCCATCAAGACATAGATCTCTCTGGTCACAACTTGGAGTTGTGTTGCCTTTCCTACTGCTGGAGAGGCTTGACTTTTGTTGCTAATTTATTTTTACCAGATGAAGTTTTGAAATTTTATTAGAAGTCAGTTCCCAGGATGTACACTGCTCGTATAGGATGGCATCTTCATCCCTTCAGCTATGGCCAAGGCTGTCTGACTTTAGTTGAACCCATTTCAGTTGGAACTAAGGGCTCTAAATCCTCAGCTTCTTTGTTGCCTTCATTTGAACATGATGAATTCCACATGCATGTGAATGTTATGTTTTGGAATAGCTTAATTTTTGGAATTACAAAGTTGCCTTGTCTTTCCATTGGTGATTGCTGCTTAAAACAGAACTGGACACTTCAGTAGGCTGGGTACTTTTGCTTCTAATGCACAGGCTGTGATTTTGGTCAAAGTGCATGAATTCAGGCTTTTGAATCAGTTTTGCAGATGTGCAGGAGGCAGCTCTCTGAGTTACATGTTGACATTGCATTTAAATGAGGCATTTGCTAATTTTTCCCAACCCTAATGGTTGCTTTGGTTCTAAGTGTTTGTATTATTTTTTTCTTTGAAATTAGAGACTCTGTTATATATATCTCTCTTTTAACTTGAGTGGACATCTATGCCTAACTTTAGTTTATTTCTGCCTGAAAATTCTTATTTTAGAATGATAAAAGCATATAATAAACAGTGATTATTTGTAACTGGTACAGAGTATCTCTCAGAACACCAGAAATATGGAGCTCTTGAGAGCTGAGAACTATCTTTATACCGTAACCTTACTAATATCTCATCCCTGCCCACTCTTTTAATGGAGGCAATCTGTTTTTGAAGTTTTAAAGATGTGTCTAAAGTTGCTATTTCAGTCTACATTTTCATATTTTCCTTTGCCTGAAGCAGCTGATATCCCCCTGAATCCTGGACAGGCTATATATGTGAAGAAGCATTATGGCTCTGCCTCAAACAGAATTTGAGTTGCTTCTGAATGCCCAAGCAGTGCCAGAGTTAGGTAAATAAACTAACTACATTAATTGCTCCTACATCCCTTGAGTGCTTCCACTTTGTAGGTTTTACAGTAATGTTAATGTATTGTAATCCATTATTATTTGCAAAATTAAAATTTTCTTTCTTTGCCTGCATCTGCCACTGTTAATTCAGAAGCTCTAATAAATGCATTAAAAGAGGGAAGTAATAAGCAAAAGAAAGCCCCTCTGGGAATGTATAATTTTGTTCTTTATGCTGTGTTGGAAGAAAATAAGCAGTGTAAACATGCAAAGTTAGCACGGCGCTAAAGTGAGACTACAAAGGAAAGTCATAAAACCCTTCTGTAGCTGTTGCACTTGCATTTATTATAGAAATAGGATGAGACTCAGGATGTGCAGTGATGTGCTGAAAGCGGGTGTCAGACTTGCGTCGAAGGATGGGCCTGTGTAGAAGCTGTGAGCAGTGTCATGCATCGGGATGGGAAGCTACTCAGTGGGGCACACTGGATATGTCATTTTTATCAGGGAAAATGATAAACCATCAGAAAGCTGAGATTCATAAAGGAAAGAGGGAAAATCACAGAAGGACCTGTATGTGGACACAGCATATCAGTAAGAATAAAGGTGGCTGAGTGGGGAGATGAAGCTTGTCAGAGTGAACTGTTTTGATTTGAAAACAATTGCCTTACTGCCTTTTGGGAGCTGGCTGATACTAAACATGCATTTCTCCTATTAATTTGAAGTGCCAGAGGGCAGTAGGAGATGCCAGAGACAGATGTTTTGTTTAGCCATTGTGCGACTTCAGAGGTGAGCATGAGATAGCCCATGACAAGCTGAGCAACTGGGATAAGTCAGAGATTCACAGAGATCCAGGCAGACTAAATGAAGAAGTTAGGACTGGAAAAGATGGTGGAAAAGAGGGAAAGAAAGGGACAGGGAGCGGATGTTGAAAAGGGTTTTTGCAAGGCTGGGCTCAGGAAAAAACAGGAGAAGCTGAGCTGCCTAGAGGAAAAGAAACATTTGGAATTGGCTTGGCTACCCAGGAGGAGCCAGGAAGATAGCTACATATAGGGAATGTACAGGGAAGTGTGTGGCAAAATAGGAAATACGCTTAATTCATTTGGTAGCACTGTACTGTATCCTGCAGGGACTTCCATGGAGCTTCAGGGGAGATGCTGGGTTCAGCACCTCACATCATGCTGGTGACACACCTGATGGCTGTGACCTCCTCCACAGCCTGTCTTGAAGCAGCCAGGCCTCACAGGGATTCTGCTGTCCCCTCTGCCCAGGGAGCAGCTGCAGGAACACTTGCAGGCACAAGTGCCAAGGCACAAGCTCTGTAGGGCAGCTAAATAGCAGCCCTGGGGATAGGAAGTGAGCCTTTCCCAGTGGGTAGGATGTGACAAATGTCCTGTTGTTTCAATGAGATAATCTTCTCCCATTAGTCTAATCACTGTAATTAGTCAAGCTGTCCTCCCTGGTGATGTCCCCTGGGAAGTGTGTTTCGAAATTTTCCTCCTGTTAGCGCCTGGAGGGTGCTGGATATGGGAGTAAAGAAGAGCAGCACCGTTGTTATCCACCCTAAGAGGAGAAATCTGAGCAAAGGGGGCAGTTTCAGAGTATGACTTTGAACAATCACAATAAAGGGATGTGATGTGATGTTTTTTGGCGGAGTGTGGGTGAAAGGTAGGAAAGGAATAAGCTCATTGTGCAGAATGGGATGTATATATTTGTACAGGGGCAAGGTAGCTCCTGTTGGGATATTTGTCTTACAGTTTCTGCCCTAAGCATACATTCTGGTGGAAGACTGTCAGTCTACAGCTGTTATGGCACTTCCAGTTCGGAAACAGACATGTTCAGTAATACAGTTTTTATGCAGGCATAAAGCAATTGCAGTAAAATAAAGGAGGTTCTTTAATTTCATGAGGCTTAAAAATGTGTATGGTCCACAAGGCCGTACAAATCCCTCTTGATTTTCTAATGTGCAGCAGCATTGGGCTTTGCAGAATAAATGGAGCTAATCATTTCTAGGAGCTGGTCTGATCCATTGCTTGAGAAGCTGTGAGCTCGGGCTTGTTCCCTTGAGTCATTTGTAACTCCTTTCTTCTGTCTTAAAATGTTAATATGCAGGGCTGTGGAACTTCACGGCTTTTGTAAAGCTTTGTGAATTGCTGCAGTGAAAGATTGTCCTCCTTAAAGTATACAGGGTTATTCCTAGACTCCTGTGGGGTAGAGCACCCTCCTTTTGTGTGTATTGGACTGAAGGGCTGGATAGCAATTGCTGAAGCCTTGAATACTTGTAATGAATTGTGGAAGAAGAATGGAAGAATAGATAACTTTCCATTAATGGAGGTAAGAAACAGATATGCATATAAGTGAACATAAATGTGTATTTGCCAGGCTTTCAAGGAACATAAAAATTGCTATTAAAGTAGAACAAAACAGCTTTAACATTAAGTAGAGCTTCTGTGTAGGAACTGGATAAATACCAGACTGTAAGTAACTGCAAAGCCCCTCTGAAAAACAGGGCTATAGAAATATGTACACGCCTTTCCACTCATGTCCCACGTTCATGAAAAAGCCTCAAATGCTGTGAATCTGCTATCAGCAACATCTGTTTCCTGAGATCTGTTTAGGAGATGCTGATCTACATTTATTTATATTATTGTCTCACATCCAGAAACATCACATTTCGGCTCCTTTGAAGAGGGTACCAGCAATGCTTTTGGTTCCAGAGAGGTATCTCATCATTCTGTAGCTTCTCTGCCTCTCCCACTGCCTTGTACATAACAATGCAAAGTGTTTCTTCCAAGTTCAACAACTACGCTGGTTTATGTGCAGACTGAAAATTTTAGTAGGCAGAGGAAGTGCTTTTAAACAGGAGCTCTGATTTTTAAAAGCAGCTGCAAAAATGTCTCCCAATGATTTCTTAGTTTAGCCAGGAAAAAAGAAATATATTCTCATCCTTTTAGTATGTTATAAAAGTTTATACTAACATAATTCTAATGCAATCAGTAACAATGCAGAGCTGTAAAATAAGTATAACATGATGGAAACAAGCATAATGGTCCTACTTACCAACCCAGAGCTAAACTTTCAGTGTGAGCATGAAGCTTGGTATTTTTGGTCCATCAATAACACTATTTTGTATTTAAAACTTTTAACATTGGAGTACTATAAAATCACCGTGACTCCTTTGCATATCGTTAGCATTGGAGAGATCTACTGCCGGTGTCTGGCTGATGGATTAGACACTTTTAGATCATCATTACATCTATGCCATTGCTGGTGCTGGCTGTATCCATAAGAGTAATTCTGGCAATAAGCATTAAGTGATATCATCACTCTTCCAGATAGTCTCTGGAGAAGCCGAGCAATGATGTCATGTCTAAGCAGTCCTTTAATCCCAGATGTATCTTTTAATGTCGTGATTTACATGTGTTTCTGCAGTAGTGTGAGGAATCACATTCTACACTGAAGCTTAATGGTTTTTTTTCCTTGGGCTGTCAGCTTTTCAAATTCAGCAGTAGAAGTCCATACTTTTCAAGAAAAACTATGCATTTTTTAGATGGAAGTCTATATAACCACGTACATATCATACACAGGTATATTAGGATTAGATTTTATAATTTGGCTGATTTTTCCATACCCATGTCCCAGTCCTGAAAGAAGCTTAGATGAGATTATGTCGGGAAAGTTTCTTGGATTGAGTTTTTTTGTGATTTGTTTGTTTGCTTGTTTATTAGAACTTTTCTATGCTAGTAGCAGCCTTAATTCAGTTGCATTTCAATTTCCAGAAATGCTTTTGCCAAAATAATTGACTTCTTTTTAAAATTCAACACATTAATATAAATTACACCAACAAAAGACAATGTCATTGCTATAGGCTGTGCCTATGATAGCATTAACTGCTTCAGTTGTGCCAACATGGGTTGTACTTGCATAATGACACCAGCAAACCATTTCTGAAGTAGACCTTGCCTGAGGCACATGCTTAACTTTACATAATGCAAATAATTTCACTGATTTCAGAAATTATTTATAAGACAAAATCTTGGCCCCCTCATTCTGCAGACTTCAGTGGAGCTAAAAGCCACCCACAGGGCATAAAACATTTTCAAACTCTGGGCTAGAGCTGATAGAATCCCTGGGGCTGCAACAGAATTCATCTTTTGATATTGAAGAAGAGGTGAGACTTGTGGGTAAATTGTGGAAAACTTAAGAACTATAAGATGCAACTTATTATTCATGTGAAAGAGAGAAGGGAATGAGCAGGGGCTTGCATAAAAGTAATAACATTGCCAAAGGGATGGTCTAGCAGAATGGCCTTTAAAGCAGTATTTTGGATAAATAACTGTGGAACAAGATTGAATCTGTCAAGAGAGTTTTATCTCTGCAGATGACAGGATGCTATGGATGGCCTATTAGCGACACTATGTGGAAACCATCTGCCAGGCTAAGGTAGAGCTTAGACACAAGATTCAGGAATCAAGAGCAAGCTCCAAGATGAAGATGATATTCCAGTTATGGGCTGATGAAATAGGAAGATGGTTATTATTCAGAAGTCGTAAGGAAAGAAGATAATGGGCAGGAGAGTCTTTGGAAGAAAATTAAGATGTCTGCTTTAGTAATGATGAGTTTGTGGTAATTGCTAAACACACACATAAAAATATGAGAAAAGAAGCTAAGATTTCCATTTGAACAGACGGGATGGCATTTTGGAAGTCATCAGGCAAGCTGAATTTGTGTTTGCAAATGAGAGGAAATGTGGAAGGGAAAGAGAAGGAACAAAAAGGACAGGGGCTAGTGAAACCACAGAAGGAAACTGAGGTGTGAAGCATGAGGAGAGTCCGGTAGAGGACACACAGAGATATCACTCAGTGAACGAGGAGGAGGATGCAGGGAGTGCTATCTCTGAAGATGTGAAAAGAAACAGCACAACAGCAGGAGCATGGCCAAAGGTACTGAAAGGCCTGACTAACAGGCTGTGGAGTTACTATTAGAAGTATTTCCTTTTGACTGTAAGAGCATAAACTAGATGTTTATAGACTGGCTTTTTATGAAAGAAATTCTAGGTGATTATTGTGGTGATCTCAGAGTGGCTGATGTGTTTTGGCATGGGTTTTTCAAGATGGGAGGGACCAAAGCAGATTTGAAGTTTTTTTTGTATTATGAAAGGAAGAGCTACAAGGAGAGAAGGTTGATTGCAAGGGAGATCTGAGATCAAGGAGATCACCCTCATAAACAGAGCTGGTGACTGCAGGAGACCTTTTTCATGCAACCATCAATGATTGAACAAGAAAATTTAATGACTTGAACTGTGAATGAGACAGTCACATTGGACCAGTCACGTAACTCTGTGGTCTGCAATGTACATTTAACGAGAATTTGGCCCTTTAAGTTTGACTGCTTTTCATGATCTGTTTGAGTCAATGTATGTCCAGCTCTGGGTGAATCTGTTGTTTATTCTGGCATTTGGAAGGCATGATGGACACGTACATGAAATCCTGAGGGCTAAAGCAGGGTGAGAGCAGCGTCTTCCTGATGTCATGCATCAAATATTGCATGGGACAGACTGAGCTGCTGCAAATGCCTCATGAAGCTCTTAACCATCCAGGAATTATTCCACACTTTTCTGGTATCTGAGGCATGTGTTCGTGCCTCAGCTGAGAATGCTTGTCCTGTGCCCCAGGAGACACAGGTCCCTGGTTTTTCTCAGCCAGTTTTGTACTCACTTCTGCAGTGTCACTGGTACCAGTTAGTTTACTTACTTTGCTGCTATGGTCCTTTTTAAAGTATGTTTTGCATAGATTTAACTAAAATTTTCATCACCTCTTAATACAGTCAGCTTGCTGTGTTCAGATTGGCCAACTGAGGCATTGCATTGATACAGACACAGACAGAGGCTTGTTGAATGATGGTATAATGTGAGTGGTTTCAGCTAATTAGCACCTGTGTTTCTGTTCCCTTTTTGCTTTGTCCAAGTGAATGCTGTAATGGGCTGTCCCTGAGGATAAGTAGATAGCAAGTGTTTCCTGTCCATAAACAGCTCTGGAAATGCTGTGACTGTGTTCAGCTCTTGCTGAGCTGCTCAGCACCTGTGAGCAGGAGTGGGACTTAAACTCGTGCTTCGAGTGCAGTGTACTCTGGGTAGCAGAAACCCTTATCTTGCATTTCCATATTGCTGCAAGGAACAAAGGCCAGTGTAAAAACAAACCCATCCCATCCCTCCATGGGTATTTTGTCTTGCTTGTCTCTTCGTGAGCACTAATTTGCAGTGAGACAACCCAAGGCTGACAAAAGAGAGCTTTGTTGCTTTCTGCTAGCTTAAAGAGAGACAAAGAGAGACTTCTGGACACACTTGCCATCACTGTCCAGACCTTTTCTAAGCTTTATCTTCTCTGGCTGCAGAGGTTATGAGGTACGGATCACCTCTCCTGAAAATGCCCTGCGGTTTCCAAAGGATAAAATCACTCACCGGAGATTAGACTATGACTTCTGATTTACGGAAGTGTCACTGTGTTCAGGTGGCTTCAGACAGCTTTGAATTCTGAAAGCTGTGACCAATACCAGTATGGGCAAAGAGCTGAGCACTTATGTGCCCTACACTGGGGTTTGGTGCCCTCTGTGTTGTGTCAATGGGACTGTAAATGGGGCTGCACCATGCAACTAGAACATCAAAATGATGGAGAGTCAGAAACCTGGCAGAAAGTGAAAGGGATCTTTAGATCTCTAAGTGACCCAGTTCATCACATGGCCCCACAAAACCTTTACATGCATGTAGTTAAGGTGCTAAATTGCAGCACAGGGAAGTTAATGAAGGAGCAGGGACTTAGGGTGCCCTTAGACACAGCAGAACAACTGACAGATCAATTTCCTAGAGTACTATTTAATTCCTCTAGAGGGTTTCTGCCAGCATCTGAAACCTCGTAAGCCACCTAATTCAGGAGTCAGTTTATTACAAATACTGAAGGATGCATTTAAAATCCTAATCCCTGCACCTCTCTTGTACTGTGGCTTGAAACCCAAGCTATTTTTGTAACATTATAAGGTATGAGTATCAGTAAATGAGATCTTTGAGAAAATCCCAGCCACCCTACAGAATCCCCTGGGACTAAACTTTTGTATTATGTGTGTGAAGCTGTAGAAGTTGACAATGTCTGTGTAAATTCATGGACGGAATTTCTTTGGAGAAAGTCTCTTTTCCTTTATGAAGGGAAATCAATTCCCCAGAAATCATGCATTTGGTGTGGTTGTGATTCTTCTTTATTCTGAATGCTGACAATCTCCTGGGACTGAAGTGTACTGTTTGTTCACCCTTTTAGTATCAAGGTGTGCATCACATTGATGGTTTTCAGAATGAGGGGAAAGATGGGGAAGGCAAAGAAAATGTTTTCCTTGTAGGTGTCCCTATGGGAAAAAGCCATTATGTCTTTGTTCTTCCCTCGTACTTTCCACAGGCATCTTGTTTACACAGTATTTCTCAAAACATTTCTAGGTCAAATCAGTCTTTTTTGTACTAGGTTTGACCTCACTCTTATTTATTTATGTGACCAGCTGTTCTCAAGATAAGTGATACAAAAGAGTTAAGGAAAGGAGAGAAAGAGCAAAGGGAGGGAGGAACTACTTTTCTGTCTCCTCTGCCTCTGTGAAATATATATGCAGCAATAACTGGAAGGATTGTTTTTACCTCTCCCATTAACTAAGCTGCTACCAGAGATGATGTTAGTTGACATGAATAGTTGCTCATGACCACAACTAGCAATATTTATTTTCTTCCCATTGCAGGGACTGGAATGGGCCATAGCTGTGCAGGGTCCTAAAGATGGTTTCTATGGGGGACAGCCATTATATTCTTGCAGCTGTGCAGGCATGGGATTATCTCGATGCTCTTCAAATGTTCCTCCCATCACATTGTCATCAGACACATATGTTATGCTTCCAGCTAAAGGAATGTTGGAGTGCATGGTCTCTCATCTATATTGCAGAACCCTGTTCCTCCTCCCTCTTGTGTCCTTGGGGAATGTATCTTGAAAGAAGGGTTCATTTTCCTCTTACAGAAGTTTCGTGTAAGTTTGGTAGGGTTGGTAATAATGATAATTCTCAAGATTAGAGCCATCCACTTATGATGGTTGTCTTAGCAGGTAAGGAGAGTGAGCATCACTAGACATCCACGAAAGCCCAGGCATCTTCATAAAGTGTCAGTTACTCTTTGTGGATGGTGAAATTAGCCTCCAGAGAACCATGTGCTGCCCAAGATCATTTCTGGCATCCAAGATATCCTACCCTATTCACAAAGTGTAAGAAAAAGAAGTAGGATTATCCTGACTTTACAGATTAGATTGGAAGCAGAGTAAGTGTCTGTTAAATGTGTCAGAGACAGGGTTTGAATCATAATCATCTGAATCTCAGACTGGTACTTTAGCCTCTAAGAAGGACTGTTGTTCTGGAGAGGAAAAGCTTGCAGCAAAGTTGCAGCTTTGGGGAAGTGACTGGCCAGAAAAATTAGTGTTAGCCAAATGTTTTTCATTTTTGTGTTTGTGTGAGAGAAGCTGTGCATGCTAATTTGGTAAAAATTCAACTTCATCATTTAATTAGAAGTTGTTGTTATCTCAAAACTTTGCAGCACTCCCACATTTCTCCTGACAGCTTGGGCTGTGTGGCACAGACAAGCTAGGATAGTTTAAATGTCAAAATATGCTTTACATTCTTGTGTGTATATATATCAACGCATTATTGAGTAAAATAAAAGTATGCAGTGTGGCAGATTATGTTTCTCTAATTGTCATCATTCTTTAAATGAATTTGTGGCTGTCAAGAGAAATTCGCACTTCTAGAAGCATGGGAAACCTTGGCATCATCTAGGCTGAAAATAAGGCCATGCCTTGCTCTGTGTAGCTCTTTCTTGAACATTGCTGGAGGTGCCTGAGCTGATTTGAATACATTTGGTTTTGAATGCTTTCCCTTGCTTCGCTAATTACATTCCAGGCTGTATTTCATGCAGAACTCTGACCATTTTTCTCTTTTATCAACAATTTTTACTGTTTGTGGGAATAAAGAAGCGGGAAGCTTGTATCCTGAGGGAGCTGGTTTTCATGTGTTCCTGCTGGATGGCCCCTACTGCTGTGATGTTTGTGGAGAAAGAAGCCGGCGCACCCCCCTGAGTTAGGGAAGGTTCATGTTCCCTTTTTGGAGGTGGATGTGTGGTAGCAGTAGACTGGAACTGGGGAATCTCTTAGCTAAATTCTGCTTAACCTGGAGAACCTGGGCCAGCTTAGCAGAAGTTAAAGAAGCACTGGTTTCTCCTGGAGCATTATTGCTGGTGGACAAGAGGCTGACATGACCCAGCAATGTGCACTTGCAGCCCAGAAAGCCAGCCGTGTTCTGGACTGCAACAAAAGAAGTATGGCCAGCAGATCCAGGGAGGGGATTCTGCCGCTCTGCTCTTCTCTGTGGAAAGCCCACCTGGAGCACTGCATCCAGCTCTGGGGTCCAGCACAGGAAGGACATGGACCTGTTGGAATGAGTTCAGAGGGGGCCACCAAGATGATCAGAGGGAATGGAGCACCTCTCATACAAGGAAAGGCTGAGAGAATTGGATTGTTGCAGCCTGGAAAAGAGAAGGCTTTGGGGTGACCTGATTGTCACCCAGGACCTGAAGGGAGCCCACAGGACAGATGTAGAGGGGCTATTTACAAGAGCATGTAGTGACAGGACAAGGGGGAATGGCTTCCAACTGAAAGAGAGTGGGTTAAATTAGGTAGGAGGAAGTTCTTTGCTGTGAGTGAGGGTGGTGAGGCCCTGGCACAGGTTGCCCAGGGAAGTTGTAGATGCCTCATCCCTGTCAGTGTTCAAGGCCGGTCTGGATGGAGGTCTGAGCAACCTGAAGTAATGAAAGATGTCCCTGCCTGTGGCAGGGAGTTAGAACTAGGTGATCTTTAAAGTCTCTTCTGAGTCAAACCATTCTATGATTCTATGATTATTGCATTATGTGTGTGTTAGGCAGGCTGAAGAGGTGTATGCACATCACTCATGGATATACTATAACGAGGTTGCAATGAGGAGACACTGAAGAATGGGAGAAAGGGAATTAAGTTATTAAGAGAGGCAGATTGAAACAAAGATGAGTCATCTGATGCCTTAACCATAAATGTCACCAATAATTTCTAGCTAGGCAGAAATCAACAACTGCTGTTCCAGATGGCTTTCCTATTTCCTCTAAAAATATTTAATTTTGAGTTTTGTTTACTATGCAGGAGAATCCTTTTGTGTGCTGCATAGATCTAAAGCCATATATTGTCACTTAAGGGGACAGTATCCCCCCGCAGGGATACTGGGGGTGCCAACCTTGACACTAAAGTGTCTACTGTGATTAACAAGCTCAGACTCTGGAAACCTTAAAACTGTGTGTTCTGGTTGTCAGCTGGATCTCTGGGTTGAGAGACATGGTTCAAATGGCAATTGTGTGTAGGAAATTACAGACCGACAGCAACAGGGGCTTCAGCAGCACCTCAAGTTCCAGGCAGACACCTAGTCTTTTTTTTGTAGCAAATGTATCACATTTGTCAGGCATTGCTGTATTGGTTTCCCTAGGTTCATTTACCTGGGTAGATACTCTGTTGCTTTGAGAGAAAACCTGCAATTAAATGCCAGGGATAGAATGCCCTTTCCTTGTGCTGCTTTTCTGGATACAGATGGATGCCCTCTGTACACTCATAGCAGCAGCAGCAGCAACAGCCAGCCAAACTGGTACATCACACCGCTTTCCTTCTGCCCAAAATAAAGGAGAGACTAATTCTGATTAAATTCACCCAGAGGCTCTAATACTGTAGTATTAATAGCGGTCCTGGCCTTGACAAAAATAGCTGTTAAATGGGGAGTAAAAAGCTTTCCATGTTTGCCAGAGTTGTAATGAAAATGGTGGGGCTGTCATAAATACGATGTTCGTAGTTAAAATGATTATGGCTTAATAATTTTCCGATGGATTCCGCTGGGTTATTCCCAGCACATTCAGATCTTAGAGTTGTAAAGGCTTAATAGAAAATCTTGACAGTGAGTCTTGATCGGTGCCAGAGGAAAAAGTGGGCAGTGTTTATGAAATCCACTCACATTCTTTACTCACCACCTTGGCGTTGCTCCTGTGCTCATTTGTTGTCATCTTTATGTGTGTCAAACTCGCTCAAGAAACACTTGAACCGGTTTATGGCTGTGGATTGCTAAATTCAGTTGCTGAATTTGTGATGCACTCTATGAGCCTAGCAATGCTCACGGCCTGTAAATGCACAGGCTGACTCCTCAGCAGGGGTAAATCCGTGATGTTCCACAGAAGTGGCTGGAGCTGGGCCAATCTACAGTTCCTGAAGACTGAGCATAATAATGCGTCATTGATGTAAATTGCTACTTTTAGGAAAAGGTGGTGCTTAGAAGGAATCAAGTGTTCAGGGGTTAATGCTGAAGTGTGAAGCATGGCCAGAAGTTATATTTGACAGATCTTTGTAGATGCCAAGGAACTCGGGGAAAAATTAAATACCAGCCTGTGTGATAATGCTAGAACAATAGTAGCTGAGAAAATGTACAGAAATATTTTATTCCAAGTGGTAAAGTGACTAATGCTGTTCATTTGTGATCCACACAGTAGGGAAGTGCATTTGCCTCTCTGTAGCTCCAATTTCAGTTTGTAGCAGAAACTTGGCTCAGTAGCAGGAACTTGAACACTGGATGGCTCCAGCTTTCATTAATTGTCAATTCTGATTCTTATTTCTCCAGAACAGAGGCTGAACACCCCTCAGTATGTTCTCACTGATCCCTAGTGGGCTATGTAAGTGGAAGGAGACCACGTGCATGTTGGAAGTTCTTCTGCTGACCTGCAGGAATGTTACTTTCTTCTCATTTTTGCGTATTCTGAAGTAAGGGGAAAAGAACAATTAATTTATCCTGAAGCCAAGAAGTTGCCAAACCCCAGCGTGGCATTTCAATCTCTGTAACTGTAGAGAGCATGTAGCTGAGTATGGAGGACACCCCAGAAATACTGGACTGCTAATACTTGATTGAAGTTGCTTGCTTATGTCATACTAAAGAGACCAACTAGGTGTAGAGGAGCATTCCCATTTGCAGTTGGTCAGTGTACCAGGAAATACCCTGCTGTTTGTCTCTGGGTATCTCAGTTGACAAAAAAATGCAGCACAGCAATAGAGAGCTCCCCGAATTCTCAGCTAGTGTTTTGCAGGGTTGTGTATGAGATGAGGCTATTCGGTTGCTTAGTTAAATATATCCTGAAGAGCCTTTCTGAATCCGTAGCCTTCTGTGTAGATTACTTTTATGAAGAAATAATAATAAGAACAGTCCTAATAAAATATTCTCTGCACTACTGTAAAAATTTTGGTTTTTTTTTTTTTTTTTTTGCAGAGAAGGTGTACGACTGCACAAGCTAAAGAAATTGGATGTGTATTTTATTGCCTGATAGTCAGTGGCTTTTCTAAAGCTTATAAGCAAGCTTGGTATATAATGCCTTTGGGATCCCTATGTTGGTAATAGTGTTTGCTACTAACACCTTAGTCTTTGTGTTTTGGTAGCACTGGTGGTCTGAAGATTTAGGGAGGGCTGTTATGTTTTACTAATCAACTGATACACCTACAGAAAATCTCTGGGAACTAGTAAACTTGAGGGGGGAAAAAAAAGCAGTGGAGAGTAATTATGATATAAGCACTTTCAGAAATTGTCTCCTAAGAACACTTTGGTGCAGTTGGCAAACACTTGGGAGACAAGAGCATGTACATACGTACGTGTCAGGATAAGAGCATTTAAGCTGCTGTTCTGCTGGTAGTTACAGTGTATGTCTAGGTGAGGCTGTCATGCCCTGTAGCTGTGTGGGGTTGGGCAGTGTCAACAACCTTCAGGTATTCCTTTCAATACCTGCCTCTCCTACCAATGGCTCCTTTCCAGAGACAAGGTGGCAGCTGCCTGTCTGCTCACCTAAACTGGCTGCTATTGACTCTGTCTTGAATTTCACCTCCAGGTGATCAGGCTTTTGCAGAGTCCGCTGGATGCTGGATATGCCTCTCAGATTTCTTTCTTGGGTAGTAAGGTTGCATTGTGTGCTGCTGAGAAACTGGCAGGAGCCAACCTATCCTCTTAGAGAGATGCCCTTTCCAGATTTGATCTATCCCATAAAAGATAATCTGCTGTGATTAATCAAGGCTCGGCTGTCTCCTTTGATCAGAGCTTCAGTTATTGATCCCTGTGTCTACACTGTGCATAAATCATTCAGCTCTCACAGAAAAGAACCATTCTGGTACCCTTTGGTCAGAGTGGAGGGTGTTAGCTGTCCTGGTTTTTAGCAGCATAGCTGAGAACCCACAAAAAAGTGGCAGCTGTGACCTAACACAGCAACAGCTGTCTTCAGTCTTCTAGCCTGCTGTGAAAAATATGGGGCTAACTGGATGCTGCTGTTCTTGCTGTGTATGCTGGATATGGTTAGGACTCCCAGGGGTGTGACAGCCTTGGGTCAATATGAAGTATTCTACTGGATTTACCTGGGGAACAGTGAAAGCATGGAAATACTACACTGAATCAATGGCTGATACTCACAAATTCAAAAAATGTGTTGCTTTCTTAGTCTTCCTCTCTGGAAAGCCTGGAAGTGCTGAAAAATATTTTTGCATAGCTATTACTTCTTATAAAAGACGACTTTATCGTAAGGAAGGCACCTGCTACAAGCCACACAAGCTAAATAACATTTTAACATGCACTGTTCAAAATTGAATTACCTGAGGAAGAAGGGGTTTTTTAAAATTAATTTTCTCTTGAATGATGTGTGTGTGATTCCATTTAGAAAAGTTTGACAGCTGAATGTTTATGTTATTGTCTTGTTATGATTATATTTGGTCCTCCATTTACTCCCAATTTGTGTTCTAAGGAGCTAGGAGCAGTTAAATGAATAGGGTAACAGAGGACATTATTATATTGTTCAGTAGGTGCTATGATATTCCTTATTTGTATATATATGTTTACAGAATTTGCTGACATTTTAGCTCCTGATGTGGAAAAGTGAAATAAAAAGAGGGGATCAGAAAAGAAATGAAGAGGGGAAAAAAACCAAGCTGTGATCTAAGAAAGAATTTAAGGAGACTATCTACAAGGATTTCTGAAAGAAACCCTTGATCTGATGCATTTCACATTATCTGACAAATAGCATATAAAAAAGAAAAAGAAGCCCAAATTAAAGGTAAATACGTGGGAGGTGGGCTGCAGTACTGAGTTTAAAACATTGGCAACTTCAGTTGTTGATTTGACATTTGATTGTTGCAGGGCCTTTGGTGTTTCTGTTGCAAGTAGAATTAAGCTTTCCTGTGAACAGCATATAGAACACCACCACACGCCCTCCAACTTCATTGATGGACGATGTTTTGTACCCAGAATGAGTGCCTTTAGTATTACAAGCACATTCAGTTCCAATAGTTGTACCTCTTTTTGGCAGTACATTCAGATGTAGATTAAATAGCTGTGTTTTAAGGTCTTGAGTTCACGAAGGAAAGCAGTTGGGAGCCAGAGCAACACTAGCACAGCATCCTTTTTCAGCAGTAGCTCAGAGCAAACGCTTAGGAAATAGTAAAGGAAATAAGACATACAGGGATAATTGAGTGTTCTGACTGCTTAGAAGCCAACAAGCAAAATGACTACGTCAGTGCAAGCCCGAAGCAGAGGCTCAGAGATACTGCTTTCAGTTTTCCTCTTTGGAACAGGATTAAGTGCAAATATCACACTTTGAGCTTTTCCACATGAGCAATCTGGATCTGCATTGGTGCAGGTGGATCAGTTCTAGGCCTCTGCCTCCCAAGTGGGGCTGATTCTGTAAGCATCTCACCTGTGCAGTGGGTAAGACTTCTGTTCCAGGCATGATGCTGCAATGACTGACATGAACACAAATTAAGCCTGAAGCTAGCAACTATCCTGCACTGTGATTGCAAACCTGGCTCATGGTAGCTGTACGTGTGTTTGTTCTTCACATGCCTGTGCATTTTGGATGGAGAGTGATGATAACTATTTAGGATTACTAGCTCTCGAGGCTGCTGAAGAAGGGGAAAGAAATGAATGTTTGTGGGTGTCTTTTCGAGTTTGGTTCCTGTCTGCATGCGAGTGCAAAAGGTTTGTCAGGCACTTAGCTTGGGATCTAAGCTAGAAATACATCTCCTCTTTAGGAACCTTTTCCTTTCCCCTCCTTCTGCAGTTGTACCGGAGCAGTGCTGCAAAGTGGCAGCAGCTATTTCAGCTGTCAGGTCATTCCTCTCACTTTCTGTTTAAGCAGGATCCACAGCCTGGCTGTACTTCTTGAAGAGTAACAGAAAGACCTGAAGATGCCTCTGAGTTTCTGCATTATAACTGCTATTTATAATAATTTGATGTTCTCCCTGAAAATTGAAACTATAAAGTTGGTGAATTGGTTTCAGATTCTTTTTTTTGTTGGTCTTCAGTTGCATGGACTGTTTAACACCAATGATGAATAGTTTCATTATAGTTCTTGTTCTATAAGCATATAGGATCTTTATGAAAAAGTGATTTAGGATTTCTTCATGATGCCTGAAAATGTCATAAAAGATGCCTTGCATGGTGCTAATCCTCAAAAGTGACATGAGTAGTATGATTTTTCTGGAAGAACAAAAACTTGAAAGCTTGTTGGAATTTGACACCCTAAATCGCTACTTTTTAAATGTATTTCCTCTCCATCCTCCTTTCTCGTATATTAAAGCCTCTCTGGTAATTGTCGTGGAGACTGCTACGCTAGTCTTTGTGATTTCTTTTTTTGATACTGAAAACTTGTTTGTGTGCTTTATGTAGGCTTTTTCCCCTTTTTCTATTTGACCATCGACTCCGAGCCAGGCATAAAATTGAGTACAGAAGGGAAAATACTGTCTTTCAAAGTGGCAGATATTTAAATAACTATTTTAAACTCTTCATTTAGAAACAAATCAGCAAATGTTTAGGCCCTCACAGATGGCCTCATATTGCTGCTCCCTGTTTTAGACACTCCTCTGACCATTCCTCAGCATTGCTACATGAACCAGTGAGTTCAGCTGGGAGAATGGAGAATAATTTCCTGTCTGGTGTTAGGAGTCTCCAAAGCAGCCAGGTTAAAAATTCATGGAGGTTATCTTGGCTCTTCACCCTCTGGTTTTCAAAAAGCTTGAAGCTTGCTGGATAAGGTATTAAAAGCAGAAGGTATTATCAGACAGCCTCAGGTTTGTATTAGTGTGTGGTTTTTCCTTCCTTTTGAATTCTGTTTGATAGTGTGAAAGGAGAACTTTAACTATTCCTCTGAAAAGGAATGGGTTTCATACCAGTCTTTCTTACTTTCTCTTATTTGCAGGAGCCAATAATTCGAGGCACTGTCCTCGAACTGGTAATAATTTGACAGGTAGGAAATAGGTACTTCCTAATTCTTGGGTGAAAAGTGATAAAAACTGTGAAGTTACTTGCATAGGGGTTTTGTTAGCTAGACTTATTCTCTCCTGGCTTTTGGTACCTGATAGAGTTTCTGGTGCTCACTGCGAATGAAAGGGACTTCTGGAGAGTCAGCTCCTTGCAGAAATAGCAGAAGGCTGTTCACTGAGAATAATCTCTCATAGAGACATTGATTCACAGCAACAGCATTTCTTCTGCTTTATTTCCCCCAGTGCTGCGTTAAAGTGGCTCAGCCTTCTGGATGTTACAAGCTTGTATTGCTCCTTTAACCTTCTCTGAGCTTTAGGTCATTGATGTCAGATCTGGCCCACTTTAAGGTATGTTCCATGTTCTTTCACACACACTAATTGTAGCTTTCTTGTTCCCCAAGTGGTGCCCTTCATTGCTGTTTTCCTCGCAGTCTCCAGCTACACTTTGTCAATAGTCTCTCTGTGAGTATGAAACAGCAAAGGGTGGATTCCCAGTACAAGGTCTTGCTTAAAAGGGACAGATCTTTCAGAGTTGCAGAATCAGTCTGTGTGATGCTAGAGGCAGTCAGTTGTGAGTGATGTGAAATAATCCTGTAATTGTTCCATTACTTTTGCATAAATGGAATATCTCCAGAATGCCAACTACCTCAGCTTTGGGTCAAGAAATTTGTCGTTAAATTACACAAAAGGTTAAGGTTACTCTTGATGCCTTAGGTTTTAACTTTTATATTTTTAAATCCTGTACTGCTCAGAGTGTAACTCTGAAGTTCCTTGTAGCCTGTAATTCCCACTCTCTCGTACTAGGTAGACATAACAAAGCCTCTCCAGGCTTTGCCTTCAAGGACAACCAGGCTGTTTTTAGGCCCAAAATGTGTAAACTAAAGATTCTAAGGGGGGCAAGCTGAGGGGCGTTACATCGCTAAACTGGGGCTTTAATTGGAGAATTAACCCTGATATGCAAATGGTCCAAACCTATAAAAGTGTGAAGAACTCGTGACCTGGGGTCCCTCTTGGGGTTCAATTTTTGGAAGCAGCCTTTGGCTCCCCCAGGGTGTACCTTGAAGGCCCTTCAAATAAATCCCTGTCTTTATTCCCTTACTCTTGTCTAGTCTCTGTTTCTAGGTGGCTGGAGGAGGCATCACTCTGTGTGTAAGTGTGTACTATAGCTGCCATTGCAGCTGCCTTTTGAAGGAACCTTGCAGAGGGCTTGCTGCCCCAAAACTCACTGGGAAGCTTGGTTAATTATGGTGTTTGCTGCTTGTTGGTGACCATAATTGTCTTCCTATGAACTTGGCAGTCTCACCCTTCGCACGCCTATTTTTTATATTGTCCTTGAAACTCCAGATGGCAGGGACCATTTTCTGTGATGTGATACTGTTGATTCTTATCTCAGCCTTCATGTGCTTCCACAAGTTAAGAACTAATAAGTGACTGTAGTCAGTAGGTCTGAAAGTTTTGCCTTGTTCCTCTTGTGTTTCAACCATGTGTTTCTGAGAAATGCCTACAGTTACTTTTCATTGTCTAAAGCAAAATATGAGCAAGTTAACTGAGTGAGTCTGCTGGTTCTCAGGAATCTGGATCTCTTATGTATGTCCAGCTATGCACTTGTGGACTGCTCTCTGCTAAAGTGATTATATAATGTATTGATAGTAGTTGATTATGTTAAAAAACAGTTAGTTGTTTTTTATTGTTATTAATACCTCCAGTATTTTTTATTTCTGAAGTACACTTGTAGAATCCTGTAGGCTCAAGACAGCAGAGTTGTAAAGTTTCAGGTGGTCAGTATTCTCTGTATAATCTCGAAAAGTTAGGTCAGGTGTCTACCTCTGGTTTATTGCTAATTATTTATTTAAAACACTTCTGTATTTCTTAATGTTCTATATAAAAAGCCATTTTTGTTTGTTTTGTGAATTTTTTGGGATTCCCTGACCTTTTGATTTTTCTTAAAGCACATTGTGACTTTGTCCGACTTGTAGTGATTTTTATATATGTCTGTAGCCTGTCAGCTGAAGATGTGAGCACATATTTGTTAATTGCAGGCTGGGTGCAGTACAAGACAAACCATATAGACAGTCATTGCTCTGAGCTAATCTTATCTCCTGGAGCAAAGCATTTCTGAGGAATTTCTAATTTTGACAACTGGGATCAAATGTCTGACTTCTGAGGGCTGACAATAATGCCAGGGGTTGAGCTGCTTTGTCCTGTTGGTAGCAACTGCGCAGTTAAAAACCCCACTAAATGCCAGGGAACCATGCATCTTAGCTGGTTAGGTTCAGGGTGGGTGTGTGTGCAGGGTAAGGCATCAGCTTCAGCAGTCTTTATGGGGCAGAAATGCTGTGGCTGCTCAGGGGTAAAAATAGTTCAGGGTTTTCAATGGCTGCATTCCATGGCTGGAGCCTGAAATCATGAATCAGGGCTCAGCTCTCGGTCTGTGCGAGACCAACTGCGAGAGCAGGACAGACGCCCAGGAGGGGAGCAGCTGCCTGAGATGAGTCCGAGCCCAGCTCCGCTGATACTCTGGGAAGGACCTGTGTTGCTTGTACATTCCCAGCAAGGTATTGTACATTCATGTTTTGATTTCCAGTAGGAGTGTAGTTACTTGAGTGTGAATAATTAAAAATCTACTGAGCCGTGCAAAATTTGCCGCTCAACCAAAGGCGACTTTTCAGAAGTGCCTGTTCTGTGCAAGTTCAGCTTCACAGAGACTTACTTGTAGCTTCACACCATACAAGCTTCCAGAGACCCGGGGTGATCTATTGTGATTGGAAGGGCGTGCTGCTCATTCCCACCTGAACACTGTTTTGTGCGAGTGTTTGTCCTTGATTTTTGCACGGCTTTTTTTTTTTTTCCCCCAGAAATTTTCCAGCCTGGAAATTCCTGGAATTTAGATACATAAATAGTAGTCCTTTAAAACCCTTCTACAAGAGTGTTTTTCAAAACTGTACATAAGATGTGGCTGCTTAACTCAGATCTCTTTAAAGCTTCATGAGATCTATGCAAGTTTAAATTGCATTTTGACAGAATTCAAATGATTATTTCCAGTGGTTTAAAATGTGGCATAAATTCATGATTTTGTACTTACAGTCAGGACTTTGTGTTGAAAGTGTTACTTTAAAACTACCAAACTTTTTGTGACCAACTTTAGCTTTGAAAGGAGTAAACAAAACCCTGGTTTGTTTTTTTTTTTTTTTGTCCCTGAGACATTTCAAATATGTTTTACTCCAGGCTATTGCTGGTAGGACCTTGAGAAATAGATGTTCCTGCAGATTTTGGCGTGCCCTGTGAGTTGAATAATCATATGATCCTCCTTCCAGAGCAAGTTGCTGGATTTCGTGCTGCTGGAAGTAGCCATGCCAGCCGTGTGTGCAGATTGTCCGTTCCATTAGTGCCCGGGGCAAAACGATGCAAATCCACACACGGAAACCACACAGCCAGCCACAGCGCTCAAGTGCATTCATCTGTTCACTTTCTGGGCCCTGGGATGCAGCCACACACACGTCGGACACTCTGTGTATGTGCTCTTGCTACCCCTGCGTGCCTGGAGCAGTGGCAGGCACCTGCCTTCTGCTTGGCTGGTGCTTTCCGTGTGACACGGGCACCTGCAGCTGTGCTGTGCCCACGTGCTGCTGGATGGGCTTCTGTTAGCTTAGCGTGGAGCTGGGGGCTGCTGGTCTTGCTTTAGCAATCCAACCGCCAAAGCTATTGGAGACTCATTTTTTTTCCTTTCTAGTGTGGTGGCACAGCTTATTTCTCTGAACGTTGCTGATATTCGGAGTAGAGGATACTGTTTTCTCATGCACTCCCACACTGTGAGGCTGATCTCTAACATAACCAAAGTGAATTTGGGAAATCTCACTTGGAATAACAACTTTGTAAAGTGAGAAGCATATTGCTCTAAGATGAGGAGCAAAACCGAGTAAGTCAAAGTAGCTCCATGCTGTAAGCTAAGTTAGTGAGGTGTTGGGTTCAGTTACAGGATGATCAGCAAACATAAGGAATTTGAAAATCTCTCTCGTTTTATTTTACTTGACACGTCTTAGCGTGGAAAGCACTGGGCTTGGGTGCAGGACCTAGATTCTGTTGCAGACTTGCTGATGGAATTCAGTCACCTAATCCTCTTGCTTTTCAGTTCCCAGTCTGTATAATGAGGATGAATTTATAGCAGAGGTATCATGGGAATAAAATCTATTTATTTGGAATGTAACTGCTGATGCCATCTTTGCCCCTTCAGAGCTGTCCTGATGGTGCCAGTGCACCACTCTTAGGAGGCCCATTCCACTTCTGAAACAGGAGTTCTTTGTTCTTCTCAATAAAGCCATTTTGAAGAGGGTGAATATTGGACTGTGGATAGTTAAAAGTATATTCCAGGGGTTGTATAAAGTCTGAGGACAAGAACAAATGCTTTAGTCCTGGCTACCCGTGTTCTGTGTGCTGGCCTCACGGTATGCTCCCCTTTTGGGAGGTTCAGTAAGAGTTAGAAATGTGTTGCGGGGCCTAGGTTAGCCATCAGCACTGCACAGAAATAGTTGAATGGGTATTTTAAAGAAGTGACACAGCAAAAGTGTTGGTATAATTGTACCAATAGCAGAGCTGCCTAAAATAACAAGAACACGGCTAAGTTTTGTCTAACTGCAGTTAGAAAGTATTTTCTAACTTTATTTAATGCTATTTTTTCCTACTGTGGATAAAGCAATGAGAGGTATCTCAAATATTCAGTCAGTAGTCCCAGATATTATGTGCTCTTTGTGTTAGGAATTACAACACTTCCAACTATTTGCCAGAGTTGTTAGATAAGGTGAATAACTGAAGATTTGGATGTTTGCCCAAGCTGTCTGGGTTTAATTATTCTGTGAAACCTCATTAGAGATGAGCTGCACCTGTGATATTAAGAAGGAACTATTTTGAAGGTAGTTCAGACCCTGATTCATAGCTCAATTAAAAAAATACTCTTTAGAATTTGAAAGTTTTTTCACCCCCATGTACTTTGTTACTGCTACTGTTCAGTCCTGATCTGATTTTTTGAGGGGGCAAGAAAGAGTGAAGATGCATTTGGTAGCCAAAACGATGTTGACAAACTAGAGATACAGCCTGAAATAAATGGATAAATGCAATATATTCCACTTCAAAAATAATCAACTGCACAAATACAAACAGGCCTACAAAGAGAAGATTTGGAGTTTACTGTGGTTTGCAAGGTGAATTTAAGTCCCAAATGCTGTGTTGCTTCAAAAGGCAAAGCCATCTTGCAATGCAAAACCAAAACATATCACTTGTGAGACCTGTGAAATGATCCATCTCCTTGGCTCTAAGTACAGTCTCAGCTGGGGTATAGTTCAGATTTTGGGAGCTACAGTTGAAAGATGGGGATCAACTAGACAATTTGATCTGAGTGCAGTGGGAATGATCGAGGTCAAGATAAAATCTAAGGCGAAGACTTTGTGAATTGGAGATCTTTGGTTAAAAAGAGATGGCTAAGGATATTTAACGACATTTTGCAAATGTGTAAATGGCTGCTGGAAAGAGGAAGGGAATAGCTCTTCTTTGTAGGTGTAGGGTGAGAAGTAATGGGCTTCAGTCACAGAATAGAAGATTCAGGTTTGTTGAATGATATTGTCTGGGGTGACGTAGGCGTGACCTGTTCTGCTGTCATCCCTGTGGTCTTTTCAAGTCTCTCCCAGTTCTATGATTCTAAAATCCTGCATGATTATATGCTTTGAGTTGGAAACTAATGTCCTTAATCCTCTTCAGCAGACACTGAGCTCAGTGTCTCTCAGAGAACCTGTTCCTACAACCGTGGCTGATGCTGTAGATAAGAGTAGCTGGGCAGAGGGAAGGGTTGGGTGGACGTGTAACCTTTTGGCAGTCACAGACAACATGGAGACGTGAGTCAGGAATGTTTGGTTGCCTCAGTTTCTCACCATACAAAAGCTGTAGGATAACCACTCGAACTGCCAGGTGGTAAATGCAGAACAGGTAAGGACTTTTTCATACAGTGTTCGGTTAACCTGAGGAACTTACTCCTCTTGGGTGTGTTGGATGCCAAAAGCAATTAGACAATATTATGCCAGAAGATCTGTCAAAAGCATTTAAACATAAATATACCAGTTTTAGCTCGAGAATTTCCCAAGACATGTGTTGCTGGAGGCTGGATACCATGAGGGCTATTTCTAAGTTTGTGCCCTGTTCTTATACTCTTGGCACTTGCAAGTGGTGTCTGTCAGAGTTTGAAGGGAGAGCTGGGTCTAAAATTTACTGAAGGAGGGTTTCTCTTTCTCCAGTCTGTAGAGCACAGGCTGTGGAGGCATCCACATGCCTGATAATCAGCACATTTAAAATAGCCTTTTGCCTGTCAGGATCTGAGAAGAGCCCTGACGGGGACGATTTCTGTTTCCATCTGAGAATTATTCTGTCAGCACTCCCACTTCAGTCCGAGAAGTGCAGTGGAACAGCTGAGATTGAATGGAAAGGGGCAGCAAAAATTCATTCCCACTCACTGGGCATTCTCATGTCTTTCCTGGGGATTTCAGGGCATTTACTTCCTAGATTATTTCCAGCTAGAACTGTTCTGTGAAGTATCAAGTCTTTGCTTGTGTGGATAACTTAGGGAGCCCCATCATCAGAGACATTTCTGAGTACAAAGTTTGGCATGGCTTACAGTGGGAACTGCAAATAGCCATGAGGCATGTGAGCAAGGTCAGATAAAAACTACATAAATGCTAGGTGTCAATTTTTTTTCACTCACAAAATTGCCCTGTCTTTAGCAGGATGATACTATGAATGATCCTTAAATAATTTCACAGAATCATTAGGGTTGGAAGGGACCTCTGAAGATCATCCAGTCCAACCCCCCTGCCAAGGCATTGTCACCCAGAGCAGCTGACACAGGAACTTTCCACATGGGTTTTGAATATCTCTGGAGAGGGAGACTCTACAATCACCCTGGCCAGCCTGTTCCAGTGCTCTGCCATCCTCAGTGTAAAGATGTTCTTCCTCATGTTGAGGTGAAACTGCTTGAGGTTTAATTTATAGCCATTGCTCCTCATCCTCTTGCTGGGCACCACCGAAAAGTCTGGCACCATCCTCTTGGCACCTGCCTTTGAGATATTTATATGCATTAATGAGGTCTCCTCTCAATCTTCTTTTCTCTAAACAGGCCCAGCTCCCTCAATATCTTCTCGTAAGAGAGATATTTCAGACCCCTGATTTCTGTAGCTGTTGTGCTACCATTCTGTTAGGATTATGTGTTGTGAGGACATGGCTCTGTGGGATTGATATGCCAGGAGGTGGCATGCAAGCATCAGACTCTTGGGGCTTTCCTGTCTATAAGCTTTCCTCTGTCAATACTGAAGCCACTGTGTTGACAGGAGTAAGCAATGAATTTTACCTGTGGGGCAAACAATTCAAAGTGTTGACTGAAGAATATTGAGTACTATGGCAGAGGCTGTCTGATAAAAGAACGCAAGGCCAGGAAAGGCCATAACGAGAGCTAAGCCCCTCTGGTCATGTTCAGCTTGTTAGAGAATAGGGTCTGATGGGTCAACCTGCTGGAGCACACTGCTGGAGGGAGTATTCCTGACAGACAGTGTGCAGATTGATAACAAAATGGAAATCAGGCAGAATAATGTCCAGATAAATAGTCCTTAGACCAACAAAATCCAAGCAATTTTGTACACAATAAAGCACACATCAATATGGAAGAGTGTCTTCTAGATCTAGAGCACAATGCCTTGATGGGTGAGGAAAAAAGACTGGTGTTGAGATTTGGGAAGGTGGTGTGCTGCCTTGCTCTTTTGTTAGGAGGCTAAAAATACCTTTACAGGTCTGGAATGAGGCTATAGGAGGCAAGAGTCCTTGGAAGGTTGGCTGCATTGTAGGGCAGTTGTACTTGGCCTGGAGTGATGGTTGGAAATCATTATTTCAAGTCGAAAAATTGTATACTTGCCAAATCCTCAAAACATTGTCAATGCCAAGGTATCATCATGATCCTCTGCTCTGCTTTGCTAATGCCAAAGACAAAGCAAAAGCATCCCAAGCATCTCTTGTAGATACCCGTAATCTGTAGACTCTGAAAAAAGATTCCTCAAATTAAGATTGAATAAAGAAAGGAGGACTTGAACATTTCTTCAGCAGATTTCACTGCAGCTGGGTCCCAAATAATTTTCTAAGTCTTTTGAAATAAAGAGCTGTAACATTTTCAAAAGGGCTGTACTTTTTAGATATGACAGAAATTACCAAAGCATTGATCCAGCATATCTGGACATTGTCTAATACTGCACAGAGTAGAAGCCCCTCATTTAGTGGTTGATTTCTTTCATACTGTAGAAATAAATTTTAAATCCTATTTAATATAAGCACAAATGTCCTTATGAGCCACACAGAAGTCCAGTCTTAGTGTACATCCTGCAGAAGCCTTGGAAAGGGAGGCCCTTGGATGTGATCAGGTAGTCTAACTATAGCCAGAACTGATGAAGCCAGAAGAGAAATTTTTATCCTTTGCAGAACTTAGAGCAGCCTGCAAACTAATTTAAATTAATGCTTTTGGAATTAGTAACTTAATGGATCTCATCATAGACTAATTGACTCAACACACCTGAACAGCACAACCTGCTGTACCTGACCTGGCTCTCCTTGTCCTATTCCTGCCCTTAGCAATGTATATCCATTTTGGACCATCTATACCAGAATGATGCTGCCTGGAACAGAAAATGCCAGATGAGGAAAAATCACTAATTTGTTTTGATAGCAGCTTTACGCTTGTTTTGTGTGTTCTGAACAGCCAAGAAAGTCAGACGAGGAACTGAGTAACTGAACTTTTATGTTGTTCTCATGTGCCCACCTTAAAAAAGTCACCCTGATGGTTAATAATAATAATAGTAACAGCATTTTTGTGCACCCGTTTAAGTCCCTTGACAGTCCTTGTGGAAGTGACCAATATACTCTGAGGGTTTGCAGTATACATTGGATATTGCATCCACCTTATAATGAATATTCTTGTCTATGCTACTGTAGTTATTTCTGGAGTCCAAAATGGTATGGGAGATTTTTCTGCTGGATCTCATACTTGGTGCACACTAATTCCTTCTGAATTTTGATCTGCTTTGCTGAAATTGAATTTCCCTGTAGAATTTGCCTTCCTGATACTGAACTAATAACATGAATGTGTATGTATTTCCATTAGAAAAGGCTGGTAACCACAGAGCAGAACTGAGCTGTAAGGATACTCAAGTTCTCACTATAAACTACATGTCAGGTTGTTGGTTTTCTGTTTTCCCGGAGCTGTATTTAATGATGTTTTAAATACAGCAAATTCCCACTCAAAATGAAGCACAGATTCTCTCAGTGGAACATAAAGAAATTCTTACTTACGTTCTTGTTTTACTACTAGGATTTCTGCAAAGTTTATTTGAAGTTGTATATCCCCCAAAGCTATTACATTGATGCTTTTGCCAAAGCTAAAATCATTGGTCAGATGACAGGAAAAATACATATTTGTACCGTGACATATCTGCAGTGATATCATCTGCTTCCTGGAGAAACGCCTTTTAGTTCATCCTGTACATCTGTATCCTTAGCAGCAGGTGCCACTGCCAGACAATTCATCAAAGTTAATGTGATTCCTGGGAAATGCTAAAGCCTTTCTTTTTTATTGCTGTGGGAGGTGGTGTCAAGAACCGTGTTCTCTGTGGGAGGGAGAAGAGGCTATGCTGACAAACAAGCTGGAAGGGGTGGACTTTTCAACTCTGCTTTGTGGAGGACAAAGTGTAAGAAAACAGGAGTGTCCTCTCCGTGGCTTGTGATGGGGAGCGAATGTGGGACACCTTGTCTCAGCAGGAGATGGGAGCACAAGTTCAGCGTGAAGGGGGCCATCTGGCAGGTGATATGGAATACACTTTCAGGAAGGACAAGGTTGAGAAGCAAACAGGGATTTTTTCCAGTTGAAATGCTGCCAACTTCGTCATGCCATGAGCAGAGGCTGGACATTTGCATCCTTCCCTTGGCAGGCGGCTTTAAAACCAGCGCACGCTGCTTCACAGATTGTGCTGGGCAGCTGTATCAGCCCACCCCACCACGTTTTTGGCTTTCCTACCTTTAGCTGCTGGTGCCTACAACCTGGTGAGCAGCAAGATTTGCTGAGATTTGGCCTGTCTGAACTTTTTCCCCATGCTGACAAATTCCTCTAGTCTGGAGACCAGAGGAAATAGTGAGTTTTGTGTGTGTGTAGCTGGGTAGGAAGGAGCCAGGTTTGGGAGGAGGGAGCCTGGAGCTGTAGTAAACAAACTCCAGGAGCACATGTGCTAGTGCTAAAATCACAGATGACTAAGAAAGGATGCTCTATGACACAAGAGGATGGAAACATTAGCAGAGAGCATCTACAGGAAAAGAAAATGGTACAACGCAGACAGTAATAAAATTAATGACAACAAATTGCTAGGAATAGATATGATCAGCAGGCATGGGAAATGAGGAATGACCAAGCATGTATGAATGGAGGCTGACTATGCACATACACAGTCAGTCCCTTTGGTCAGAAGTGTACAATGCTCAAAACCAGGAGAGATCCTGATGCTAAGGAGGACACAAGTTTAGGTGCTGGGAGGCTGTATCCCTCCCTCTCTCCATGCAGCCACACACCTAGGAAGCATCTGTGTGATGGAAAGGACAGCTGAGGTGCCTTTTCCTTACATCCACACTTTTATGCAGAGAAAACAACAGCAGTGAAACATCTGAGAAGCTGAGCATGAGCTAACACATGTGATAGCAGAACAGCAATGCTTGGCAGCTCGGAGGATGCCAAGCAGAGAACATTTTGAACTGAGTAGTGGGACAAAAGTGACCAGGGAATGGTGAGATCTCAAAAGCATTTCATGAGACAAAAAGCTCAGGTATGTTTACCGTGATACAAGTAAGACCCCAGGACTTGCAGTACAATGGTATTAGTAAACCACACGATTAATAGATTGGGCTTCACAGAAAATATGTAAGCAGTATCACCTTACAATTCTGCCACACTGTCTGTGCAAGGCCGTAGGTGAGTTAGGAAACAAATCAGTCTCAGGGCATCAGGGATATTTAAATTCTATAACCCATTTTAGTTGCTGTTCATAACCCCATTTTTAAAAAATTCTATGGTAATGCCAGTGCAATGTTCTTTTCTGTGTCCTTTGTATAACCTTTCCTGATCCTATTTGAAATTGGGAAGTGTGTGTAATATCTATGGAAATTGTTTGGTTTATTGATTTTTCTTTTCATACCATAAAGTGAAAGGGCTATCAACACAGTAACTTGGATTTATGAAACAAAGATTTGAATTCTGATTTGTTCAATATTTTAGAAAAGTTCTATTCTCCTTTTTGTGGCCAAGTCTTCAGTCTGTTTGAAGCACAGAATCCCCTCTACAATGAACTTTGACTTCCTCATTTCTTTGTGATTTTAAGTAGATTGAGGTGGTTAATAGTCTTTGTCGTTTTGTCAGGTGTAAGTTTTGTTTTCTGAAATGGCCTATAGCTGGGATTTTGGCCCCAGGAGTCCAAACTCAAAATTTTATTTTACATAAAGCACATAAGTGAGAGAGCACCTTTTTTTTTTTTTTTTGCAAGAAGTGACAAATCACCATTTGCTGAAAGTGGAGCATTATTTATGAAGGCTGCTTGGAGCTTCAAATGTTGGTCTTGTGTTGAGTAGCATTTGTTTGTGCAGGTATATACCATTTCTCCCCCAATTTCTATTAATGACTGTATTGAACTTAAAAAGGATCAATGTCTTAATATCTTTTCACGAGTATCAAATGTTAGGGGTGTCTCATTAAGGCAAGTAACAGCATTCTTGATGGTAAATTCATCCACAAGGTAGGACAGCTTTTATCCATCCACTGGTAGAATCTGACCTTTAAAGAAGTTAATCTTTTCAAGTGTTATATATGCCACAAATTATTGATGAGATTCTCATTGAGTTTCATTTTTTTTCCTACATTAGATTGCATGTGAATACTGACAGAATTTGGAGAGCTTTCTTTTCCTTCTAAATGGAATCTTATGGCCAAATAATGTAGCATAAACAATTTGGAATGCAGGAAGCAAAGTAGGGTTAGGAGATGTAAATTCAGTTCCCTGGCATGATTTAAATAAACAACTCAACCAGCAGAAGCCCCATAATCTAGTTCACACGAGCATATGTTTGGCAGGATTCAGCATGGTGGGTTTGCAGTCTCTGCTTATCACAGAACCAGGACTGTATGCATCACTGCCACATGCTTCTCTTTTCCCTTCATCCCAGGGAAACTCATCTTGTCAAGAAAAGAAAGTGGGAGGAGGAAATGTATCATTCCAACACAGGCTGGATACAATTCCTTTGCTCTGTGTTAGCAGAGGGTGGGAGATGCCTTTTATCTTACAGACAGCCTATTGCATATTGGAATTTCAGTGTCTGGTCTTACTTCTGGTGTAGATTTTTTTTTTTTAATGTGTTTGAATTATAAAACTATTTTCTTCAACAGACTCAGAGACTAAAGACTTTGGTGCTGCAGCATCTCTCGTTTGTGTGGCCTATATAAGTGGCTCATTAACTGTCCTACTGTAATTTCATTTTATCATAAGTAAAGAACAAGAGAAACATGTTGGTGCCAGAATCTTCGTATAAAATTTGCTTTAAATTTACTTTAAGATGCCTAAAAGTACCATTTGCTTTGGAAGCATTTCTCTTTTCCTGCAAGGGGAAAAATTATCCTTTTTATTTAAGTTCCAACCCTGGTGGGAATGTGATGAGTGTTAATATAAATAGGTTGTCAGTTGTCATACAATAGTCTATCATGTTAACCTCCTTGGACTGAATGCTCAGTCGTTATTACCTGAGCTGCAAAAACCCAGAAATTCACACAAAGTGTCACAGTAGCTTTTGATGCAGTTTTCCACTTAGGATAACCTACAGAGAATCTGAGGTCTGAGCATCTCTGAGAATGGTGAGGTGCTCTAAATACAAGATGGACAAGCAGAATGACTTTTAATTTCTGAAGAAAACTTAATTGGGTTTTTCTGCTGCTCTAGTTAGGGGCTGAGTAGCACAGAAATTGTGGGTAGGGAAATTAGCATAACAGAATACAGTGGGTGGTCTTCTGGAGGGGGAAAGTAGTATTTATTTCAAAAAAATCTTCAAATAAGTTGATTTTACCTGCTGATGCTAACTTTGTTATAGTTTTCGTTCATGTACCTACTTGTACAGACATAGCCATGTCCACAAGCTCTAGGAGAGGGGATTTGGGAGGGATCAGTTGTATGTGATGCAGAGGACAGAGGATGCCAGATGTTAAGTTTCTGGGATTCTTCCTGATGTAACAAGCATGTTTTTGGACAGATCTTTTGTGCCCTTTGGGATTCAACAGCGGTTGCAGAGCTGTGCTGTCCTGCAGATCCTTACTTACTTTATCTTCCATAAATCTTAGGCCAGGTTATCGACCATTACTTGTCTTCCTCCCGGGCTAAGAAAGATAGGAACAGTGGATGTGACAGTGCCACAACCTTAGTGTGGTCATTAGGAATACAGGCCCTTTTAAACATTCTGTTCTTCTGTTTCTTCTGGTGCTTGCACCTGCATATGTCAGTTCAGACTGCATTTATGCCAGTATTCATATTTCTGTAACAAATCTTTCCAGGTGGAATTTTTAAGGGTACCCATTGTTGTTCAAACTCTTTTTGCATTAAAGTTAGCAGTAAAATTTTTGTGGATGTCAAAGAGAGACAATAATTTGTGTCAGTGCTCAGTGCTTTGGAAAGTAAAGTCCGTAGAAATGCAGTGGTATAATATCACCTCTCCCTAGGTGGGGAAGGCATCCTCAGTGTCAAGTTTGGTCTAGATGGACTACTGTTATGACCCTGCTGTAGTTCTAAAAATGTATCTTGCATGAGCACAGAGAAGCAGTTGGGCTTTGGCCTGAAACTAAAATTATGTTCTTGTATGACAGTTTCCATGCGGGACCTGCTTTAAGGTTTTTGTCATGTGAGAACAACTTTTTTTTCCTGTGCTTAGCAGAAAGATTTGGACCTTGAGAAAAGCGAACTTTTCTTTGTAGTTACTGTGCTGTCAGGGCCCAGCACCAAACTGCTTATTCATCCACACTGTTGGGCATGGTTGCTGCTTCTTGGCCACCTGTAGGTTTTGTACCCCTTTGCTAACCCCAGGAGGTGACCTCACTTATCTGAGGATCCAGAGAATAGCTGGAAGAGAGAGTACTTCTCAGGACAGCTGTGCCAAGAAGAGCTACTCACATAACTCAAGAAGTCTGTTTTTCCAAGAAACAACCCAGTGATTCTCTGATGCCTTCGGAAAAGAGGCACCGACCTTGGGCTTCTGGGAGATTTTCTGTACCACCCATGTCTTCCTCCCCAGTTTAGTGTCTCTTGTGATGAATTAGCATTACGAATACCAAGTTTATCTGCACAGTATAGTTAGCAGTCTTCTGGGGAGAGTCCCTGGTAGTTGTATTGCATTACTACTGCGGCTTTGGCACAGCATATGTGAGTTTCATGCACCGGTGGCTTTTGTCACAAGAGTGTGTGGTTATGGAAGCTGTCGAATGAGTCTACCTGCAGTGATGTGAATGTTTGATTAAAACTTGATTTGATTCCCCCATCTGAACTGTCGGCAAAGAGTCCAAAACACTCCAGTGGACTGAGACAAGTGGAAATGGGAAGGGAGAAGTGGGGAATGAGAGTACGGCCAGAAGGCAGCTGCTAAAATGTTCTGCAACCACTTAGAAGTACAATTTAAAATTTAGTATCATTTCCAAGCTAAAAACTCTCCGTTTAAGCTACGTGCTGTGGATAGATATAAAGAATACTGTGTTTTAAAAGTTGGCGGTGGGGTTTGCCAGGGAAGAGGATATAGAAAGGAAGTTGGTTTTGCATGCAAACCCAGTGTTGATGAGGTCTCTGTAGCACAACTACCATGGACAGGATTAAAGGAATATTAAGTGAGATATCAACTTCGAGCTGGGGTGCTGCGCTAGACTACCTGATTTGGGTGAACATGTGTATGATTCCCTTTTCCCCACAAGCTGATGCCAAAGTCTGTGGAAAAACGAGTGGGAAAGAAGCCAAAAATGTTACAAGTGTTAGAGGAAAACTTTATTCTCTTTAGCACAATATCCTTGAATATATAACCCAATCTGGAAAGAAATTTATTTGGTACTCAAATGTCAACTGTCTGGGAAGCAGCAAGTTTCCTAAGTAGTGAAGAACAGTTTGGGCCTTATCCTGTGGAAGCATGGGTGTAAGGACTCTGCCAAGTTGTAGTGTATCATTCTACCATCAGAGCCTGCAGAGCAGGTGTCAACGAGCTCCTGTGTGAAATTTCTCGCACGGTTTGTTATGTACTTGCAATTGTCTGGCTTTTTCACCCTCCTGCACTCGCTCCAGATGTTTTTCTCAGTGCGGCACCAAAGGAAAACACCATTAGAATATCAGACAGCAGTATTTCAATAAACCCCTTTGGGGTGGTGAACAGCAACGAAATCTTATGGCATGGCTAATAGTGAGCTTGGAGCATAAAGGCCAAGCCATTGTGCTGTCAGCTCTTGAGGAATCCTGGGAACAATCCTGGTAATTGTACTTCATCAGGTCTCCTATGGAATCCACCTTGGTCTGCCCTCTTTGCATGAACTGGAAAATCAGAGTCAGCAGTACCAAGGAGCTCTGGTTTCCTTGGGAACTCAATGCTGCCTTATTTACAGCACGGGATGGCTGCTTGGAGCAGCAGGGTAGGGAGAGCATGTTATCAGGCCAACCGGTGCCTTGTATCTCGAAGTTGCCAGCACTTGGGAGTGCGTCGCTGAGAGCTGATGGCAGAGACAAGCCAAAATGCTATTTTCTTAACTCCTGCTGTGCCCCTCCTGCATCCTGCTCCATGTCCATCAAGTGGTGAAGGTAGCAGATGGGCTGCCCCAAGGTGACACATGCTTACCTGCCGGGATGAGAGAGCAGCTCCTGTAGCATGTCCCCGGTGTAAGTGCTGCTGCTGGCAGGCAGGCAGCTCTGTTGCTTGGCAGCAGGCCTCAGAGAGAAGATTACTTTGTCCTTGTTCTTAGTCAAGTTTGCCGGGTTCCCTTCTGATTGCCAGGCTGGTAATGCACGGGGGAGATAACCCTGGTTCAGTGAGCAGCAATTCAGTCTGTCATCAAACAGAAAATACTTGGGCAGAATCAACAGAGCCATGTGCTAAGCTAATTTGGTGTCAGCCTTGTGGGTGTGGTTCTTTGGTACAAGTATTTTTGTGTTTGTCTTTCTGCAGAGAGGACTGAAATCTCCCATCAAAATCTCCCTCTGTCCCTCATGGGCCTGTTTACAACTTGCACAGTCCTTCTTCATTCTCTTTACCTGCAAACTGAGCTGCTGCCTCTTGTCTCTCTCCAACAGCAGCGTGTTTGTTCCCTTTTCCCCAGCACTTCCATCACCAGTTCTGCAGACTGGGAGAACTTGTTTGTGCTCTCACTCTGTGGCTTACTGAATTTCCTGGACACTTCAGGTAGTTCTGCTGGTCTGGTCCTGTCCCTCCCAACCGCTGACCTCCCCCAGCAGAAGAAAGCAAGTCCTTTTGTTTATTTGCCATCCTAAGAGAGCTTCCAGAGTTTTCTCCAGAGTTTCAATTTAATAAACGAGTTTGCTGGTTTGATGTTATGAAGAGGTCACTCTGCCCTGGCTGTCTGCTGTAGGTATAAAGCAGCAGATGAAGGGATAAAACTGGATGTAGAGAAATGTGGAGAGGTTCTGATGGCTGCATGGTGCGTGATGGACAGCAGCAGGGTTCAACAAGGAGAGGGGTTTATAGCACCACAGCTGCTGGTTGCATCTTCCTGACGCTCAGATCTGGGTGAAAATCTCTCTGTGCAGTCTAAAGTCTGGCTGTTGCTGAACTTGAAGGCATCATGTTCACGAACACTTTATGTGCACATACCAGGCATATAGAAGGCATGAAATTGTTAATTGATCAAAGCAGATCTTGCTTCTGTACTTCTTTGTGCTTTGGCAGCCTAATAGTGGGGATTTTCATTTTGTTGCTGTTGTGTTTTTCTGTACCAATTTGTGGCTGAGCTATGATTTCCTTGCCTCTGTGGGAGAAGAATCCTCAGATGCAGAAGGGCCAGGATTTTCACTCAGAAACGTCACATAGGAGACACTAACCCAAGCACAGAGCAATTCTCCCTGTTAAAATCTGCTCTGGCAAATAATTTTCTAATTTGTCACAAAACCAAATGTGTGAAACCAGCCAGAATTCTTTTATAAGACACTGGGTCCATTTGGCATGTTTTAATAGGCAACAATAGTGGTGACTGCTGAGAGCTGTGCTGGCTGGCCCGTGCAATGTCCTGTTCTGTTTCACTGCAGCAGGCACTGAGGTAGTTCTAATGCTGTCCACTGGTCAGTGTCCACCTAAAATATCCCAGACCATTGGGGTTCTTAGCATTGAAAAATCAGGCATTTTCACCTTTGTGAAAGAGAGTTTGCTTTCTCCTTTAGTAACTTGCTGCTGTCTGCTCTCCCATACAGCCACTGCTTACTTGCTGTCTCTGTTCAGCTCATCCAGGGTGACATTGTCCAATTGTTTTGACAATGACCTTAATCTATTTGTGCAGTTCAAAGTAAAGGCTCTGTGGCCAGAGATGGAAATGCATGGACTTAGGCAGCTTGTAATGAAATAGAGTCTTTTACTTTAGCTGCTTTGAAGCCACTGCAAATCAGTTGTTGGATTTGATGTGTCTTCGAGGATGTGAAATGAATTTAATGGCTTCTAGCTGGTTGTAGTGAATCGGGTGTTCACCTCATGAAATACTCCAATGTAATCAGGCTTTGTGTGTGGCAGGTTTAGCAGGTATGCCAGTGGCTATATCAAGCTGGATGTGGCTTGCTCCACCGACAGGGATTTTTATAAAGCGAGTTGTAGGCAATTTAACAGACACATCATTGACTAGGAGCTTCCTTCTGTGGTTGCCTATACTTGTACTTGTTGTAGACACAGAGGATAGCAGGACTTTGAGTAAAGGGCACTGAGTGCCGAGTGAGGTGGCAGGATCAATAATTTCCTGTTAGCTGGTATCTCTTGGCACTGCTGGGGTGGGGGAACTGCCTCAGTACACTGTTAAATCAAAGTCAGGGCTATCAGTATAATGTCTTTCAAGAGCAATAGGTTCAAAGCAGCTGCACAGAGGAGCAAGATAGCAAGTTACCTAAGAGAAACCAAACTGTTTCTGATGAATTTGAAAACACTTGATTTGTCCTTGCCAAGGAATGGGAGAATGTTGTCTGGCTGCAGCACCTTCCCAGTAAAATTTGTTCCCCCTCGGAGCATTGGCTTGGGGGAAATGGCTGCAGACCCTCTCTTGAGGCCACACACAGAAATGTCTGCTCTGAGGAAAGCGCTGGAGGAAAGCACACAGACTATGTTATATGGATTTTTAGATCAATAGTGGCTCTAACATGTAGCCAGATGCATTATACTTTGGGACATGCTTTTGCGCAGATCCTAGGAGTCTGATTGGCTTTTTAAATGGAAGTGGCTGTGCTCCGAGTATTAACACCTTAAAGCTCTTGTCATAGGCAGCACATGCACAGTATTTCACCCCTGCCTGGCAAATCTGCTTCTTTACTTAGTGGCAGAAGTCAGAAATAGCACCATACTCATTTCCTTTTGTCTTTTTGGGCATGAATTCTGTGTGACTCTGTAAACTAATACGCAGCTCAGCATCTGTTTCCAGAAGTCATACATTTCACTTGATTTACGTTCTTTATTCAGTGAGGATGCAGTGGACTGTGAACAAGCAGATCTTTACTGCAATCACTGCAAGTTCAGCTTTCAGTGCAATTATAAGTTTACAGGTATGTTAAAATGCCTCCTGCTTGCTACAGTGATAGTCTTTGCTTCGGCTATTTTCTGTTACTCTCTGCTCAGGAAAGCATCTCCTCATAGTAATTCCTGCTAGTCACAAGAAACATAGCTATAAAAATTCCCCTCCTTCTCCTTCCATTGTTGGGAGTCTAAGCCAAATGATGAGGGATATTCAAGTTCTGTCTACAGATTAATGTGAATTGAGCATCCTGTGGTGGAAGCGTTACACAAACCCCCCTAAAAAGGAGGAGTGTTTATCTACTATGGAGCTTTTCAGTATCAGTGTAGAGGACTGAGCCCAGTCATATGGGAGGTATCAGTATGTACTGGATGAAATATAAATGCAACTTTAGCAAGCTGAAAAGGTAAGCTGGTGTTGAACTGTCTTCAGTCTGGGTCCTTTGTGGATCGAGACCAATAACAAAAATATGAACAATAAAATGTGTGTTGACCTAATGAATAAGAAATGCTGCTGGGATACAGGGGCTCATTCCATTCATATCTTTCTCACTGCACTGCTGAGTAATCTTTCCTTATTTGTGCTTCAGTACCTTTATCTGTCAGATGGCAATAACAATAATAAACTCTGTTTTAAAGCTTGTTGTGCTGTACCAGTGAAGGGCATACAGAGGATCTGGACACAATTTTTTTTTTTTCTCCACCACAGGCCAGGAGTGAGGGAAGGGAAGGCATAGTTTCTATCTGAAAGATGAGCATCAAGGACTTTAAATGCCTTCTAAAGTATTTTAGAGCTACCCTGTCCATGACACTTTCTGGAGGACTTGAGGTCAAAAAATATGCCACTTTGTATTGTGCTACTGTGATGTTTCTCCAGAATATTTCAGTGCTTTGTAAGCATCTGTCATTGTGATCTTGGGAACCCAGTCAGTCACATCTGATGGTCATTCCTTGTGTTTTGAATCACTTTATTCTCATCAGGTGGAAGAGGCAAATATGTGATGAAATGTTCTCTTTCTTCTATTTCTTTTGGTCACTCTGTCTCATCTTTTACAGATATTTTGGGAGTGAAAATGACTGAAAAGTCCTGTGATATTTGTATGTTCTTCTCCTCTACGACTCTCTCTGATCTATGGTAGTATTACTCCTCTGCTGTTTTTAAGTTATACTTTTGCAGAGCTATCAGTGCCCAATACTTCTTACTTTGTCAGTTTTGTACTTTATATACATGCCAGGTCACCTAAAGCACATCCATTTGTAAACCGATCAATGTCCTTTGGGCCTGGCCCCTCATCCTGCATTCTGTGTGTTTGGCTTTTCTACCATATATCTAACATTTTAACATAACCATGTAAATAGCCTGTGCCTATGTGGCCATACTTAAACTCTCTATGTCCCTTCTGTGACAAGCCACTTATAATTTGTAACTACGCTTCCAAGAATTTTTGTAAAAAGTCTCTATATGCCTTTTCCCTACTGCTTAGGTCTGCCAAAGTTTCCCTTGTTCTCTGTCAGGCAACTTACTTTCAGTAGAAATATATTCCTGATTTAGTGTTTGGAATGCAATCTGGGACACACTAGGCCCATCTTCCATCTCTCAGGCAGCCTGTTGTCTTTTCACACTCTTCTTCCAAAACGCTGTGATTCTTGTGGTGCTTTAACCCCCGTTTTGCTCTCAATGTGCAGCTTGTTTGAGTTCTGTTACTGTGCTATACAGCCCTAACTTTCCTGTAGATCATGGAATTGGAGAAAAATTCATGTTGGAAAAGACGTGTAGAGGTCATCTGGTCTCATCCCTTGTGCTAAGCAGGGCCAGTTTTGAGGTTATACTGGATTGGCTACTCAGAGCCTTTCTAATCATAAATTTTGTCTTCATCTCCAAAGATGGAGATTCCTCCTATCTCAGAGACCCTGTTCCAATGTTGATCTACCTCCCAATGATTGCTCCTTTCCCCCTCTCCCTGATACCTAGTGAGAATTTTCATTATTCCAAGTTATGGCCATCGCCTCCCCATTACTGTGCAGCTCTGGAGAGACTCTTTACATAGTTGAAGCCAGAAATACCATCCCTTAACCCTCTGTTAAAACTGCTCGAGCCCAATTCTCAGCCTTTCAGTTATCACATGCTTCAGTTTTTTAATCATCCTGGTGCCCCTGTGTTAGTCTCACTCCAGGAACCCTGAACTGATCCCACAAACTGCAGGCACAGTCTTGTAAGTGCTGAGTGGAGCATGTTAATCTCTTCCATTGATCTTCCGGCTTCCTTTCTTTTAATACAGGCCAGTACACAGCTGATCTGCACTCTTGCAGGCAGCTGCTGAGTTATTTTTAATGTGGTAGCCACCAGAACCCCAGGTCCTTCTCCACAAAGCCATGGAAAATAATTTACTGTGGTAAATGATACAGAATTAAAGAAGATGGTATTATATGTTCATTGTCTTAACTGTATTTTGGGGTTTTGAACTTTGTTTCCAAGGGATTAGTGTTAATCTTCCGTGTAATTTTTTTCAGTATTTTTTTTACACCTTCGTTTTTAACCCAAGGCTTAGTAAATACTTTCAATATCCAGAATAGTTGTTATTCTCTTATGAATTATTTTAGAGCCATTATTTTCAGGCACTAGTAATCGTTCTACAAAGTACAGTATCAGGACATACCTAACAAATGCTTCTCAATATTTGGAGTCCAGTGTGAGACACTTACCTGTTCAGAATATGTAAAAATGTCCCGAAGACACAGCATTGAGTTTTAGTGTCAGGTTTTATTGGAGTGTTTTTTCCTCATTTTGTTATCACTGCAGAAAAAAATGGAACTGAACGAGTCAGCAGCATTTTGATATAACTTGTGCTTCATTTCTGTGTTTATTTCCTAAATTCTAATGTTCTATTTCTGTGCAAGTCCCTTGAAATCTGTTAGTAAGAAGGAAAGAACACAGCTGGAGTTGTGGGGCTCCCACAGTAAATTTACAGGCTTTGGGGAGTAAGATATTCTTTCTAGCAAATTGAGTCTGTTTGATTTGAAATTCCATGAAGAGCATCAGCAGGAGAATACCGTGGAGCTGCTTTAGAAGTCTCTCCCTGTGTTGCTTGTAGAGATGTAAAGCTTGGAAAGCTCCAGGTATCACCATGCTGGGAGGAAGGCGGCAGTGCAGCATCTTTGAGTAGAAAATGCTATTTTCCAGGCTTTCTTAGAGGATATTGTTATTCTGCTTTACCACTGGTGTATTTCCTGGAGTGTATTTTGTAAGTGTCAAAATGAAGGTAAGCTGCTGTTTGTATTTGAAGTGACAGCCCTTCCTCTCCTACCATCCCTTGCATCCTGGCATTTCTCATGTCAAAAACCAAATGTCTTTCTAGCATCATGCTAATGATCATGGGTTCCACTTGACCGGAATGTGAAGATCAAGTTAATTTCCCCTCTGGAAGCAAGGCACCCTGTTGGTTTCTAGATCAAACAGGATTGTTTCCCTAGCCCATCCAAAAAGCAATTAAGTGTAAATATAGCAAAGGATGACAGAATTAAAATCTGTCATCCATACAGGTGCTAAACTAGTGCAAAATCAAAAAGGCAGCCCTTTGCTGTCTCTATTGCCAGGCCCATACTGTCAACAGCTATTTCTGAGTTCCACCATGGAAACGCAGAATCATCTCCTTCAGGAAGTCAGTGATCCCTCCAGGATATGCATTCCCAATCTGTGCTATTAATTGTTGGTGTATTCTGATATGATGGCTTAGTTGTTAACATGGAAGTGAAACATAACTTTGAAACATCATCAGAAACAATCTGTATGACAATCTGTCACTTAAAGGTCATAAAGAATAGTAATTCACAGCCAGAGTGTCAAGGAACTGTAACCTGGCTTTTGTCTCTACCAGTTCCTAATAACTTTTTCAAATTCCTAGTGGATGGCTGAGGGGGATATTGGAAATAAGGTGCTTAGAAATCCACTGATTTGGGGGAAAATGGGTAAGCTAACTCAAAGCCCACCTGTCATTTTGTTCGTGCTGTTACAGCTGTAGCCCCGTACTGTGCCCAGTGCTGGGCTGGATGTGGGAAGGGGCTGGGTGATGCCTGTGGTGCTCCCCGTGACAGCGGTGCTGGGTTTTGGGAGCCAGCACATCCAGGGGTGAGGACGTGGCTGAGTTCTGCAGTCTGTTAATGATACCTTCCAATGATAACCCTTCAGAATTAGTTTTGTAGTTTAGGAACGGGGTGGAATTGTCAGTAGTACTGACGGGTGCCAGCAGAGGGCATTTGGAAACTTGGCTTTTCTGCTCATTTATCTTCCGACAGATTAGGGCCCCTGTGCAATTTCTGTGTGAGGCTGATGGTGCCTTCTGTGTTGGTACAGACCTATGGTGAAGGCAAAACTTCGGGGTTTACAGTTTGTTTTGGTTTGGGTTTAGTAAACATACAGAATATCAGCAATAAAATAGGTATTTCAGAATAATTTCCAAGTTAGAAGTAAGTATTGAACCAGAAAGCCAGGAAGCTCCCATTTTTATCAGAAGGGAGTATTTGGGTGTGAGGTAGATAAGAGGCCAAGAGAAAGGAAGTGAAGAAACAGCATATTTTCTGTTTTTTCCCCCCAGTGTTTGTTATTTGTAAATTAGCAATCTAAACTGGAACCTCATTGCTTGATATGAATTATCACAGATAGTAATTACAGCTCCTCTACCCTAATATTACAGGCATAAGGCTCTCAGCAGCCACTATTTCAGACCAAGACTCTGTCTTGAGTACCAAGAAAAATGCATGCGCAGGCATGATAAAAAAACACCAAATAGTGACTCTTTGTGTTCATGACCAAAAATCCGGTTGCATTTCTATTGATTAGGGCTTTTGTTACTTGCAGTGGGGTATGTGACATGGTGCAGTACACAAAAGGTCTCTCACCAGCAATAGATTTGGAGAGAGCTGTTGTTAAAGCCCAGATCAATGAGTAAATGTACAAAAGCATTAAAGCATAAGACCATTTAATAAAAATGCTTTTCTGTTCTCATGCTTTGATCAAGTAATTCCTATCCATCAGCTTTGATTGAGGCTCTGGCAGCATCTTTCTTGAAGAGACTTTTACTGGACTTTTTAAAAGACAGTCTTGTGGGGGGGGTGCTGGTGAAACCAACTGAAGTGCATTTCTCACCTTTGCAATATGATAAAAGGCTCGAGGACTTCGAGGCTATGAAGGCTTTCAGCTTTTTTATCTCTTTGGAAAAAATTTAATAAAAATGGAGGAAAAGTATTTTTTTAAGCTGTGTAAAGATACATTAGGTGAACTTGTTTGTGGTTCCTTTGTTTGCTACTGTGCATGCTAAAATATTACAGGTGTGAATCTTATTATAAGGGATGGCTTTATTCCATATACTAAGCAACTACCTTTGGAGATTATTTCCTCTAAGTATAATTTGTTGTGAGGTGTGGTTTATGCTGCAAATAGGATTTATGGAGCATGCCTTGAAAAAGTGGATGGAACAAGATCTTTCTGTGAGCCAAAAGGATACTGTTTTATAATATAAGTGTCAGTAGCAAAGACAGAGTAAAACCAAGGAGCAGCTGGAGGCTACATTTATTGATATATATTTCATATATACTTTACTTGCTCTAACATCCGCTGCCAAAATCAACCTGACACGTCCTTGTATTTTGTTGTATCCCTGTGGCAGAGCTGTCCTTTGGCCTTTGGAAAATGCTGGCTTGTTAGTGAATGTTAGTTTGTACTGCAGTACCTACCTACATTGCATTGTGCTTCCACGTGCACACATTATAAAAGAATTCTTGGACTTCATCTGAAATAACGTGCCGAGCCCCTAAACTTGATTATTAGCATTTGGGTGGTTGGTTTCAAAGGTGTTTGCACCTTTTCAATGTACATATCTATCAGTGGTAAAAAGTGAACTCTTCCTTTGTGGAGACTTGTTGTTGTGGCTGAACAACTTGTTCCCTTCTTGCAAATGTGCTTGAATATCTCGAGAGAGGAGCTGTCAAGAGAGGAAAGGCAGAGCAGGGCTTGGGGTGGACTCTCTGCAATTGACTAAGGCCTTGGACAAGTGGGTCCGGTGCTGTGGATTTTCATCAGCATGATGGGAATGCAGTAGCTGCCACTCTGGAAAAGCTGTATGTTTTGGAAATATGAAGCTGTTCTGTATTTTTTGCCCAAATCCAGAGAAATTCTTGGCTTTGACTGTGTGGCTAGCAACTCCTTTTGATATGTGGTTTTTTTAAAGCAAAGTTAAAATACTCCCTATGTGATGACAGCATGTCTCACTCCTTTTCACTATCACCACCTGTCCATACTGTGTTTCCCCATTTCTGCGGTGTTTTCTCTCACTTCTACTGAGTGCTATCTGTTAGTGAACTACTTCAGGACAATGCCAAGATAATAGAAATGTGGGAGACCTCAATTTCCATTTTCAGACCTGTCTCAGAGGAATCAAATCAACACGTGGCTTGTAATACTTGTTCTGGTTAAAGTGAGTTTTCATCCAGACAGGTTAAAGACTGAGCACAGAGTAAGTAACACTGGAATGACTAACTTTATGTAATTGCTTTTCTAGTAAAAGCAGAGAACACTTTAGTGAAGACTAGTAGTTGTTATAATGGTAATTACCAGTTAAGTTAGAAAAGCTCTTCCTTGGTACCCGCTAACAGCATTAAAAAGCATCTTAGCATGCATTATGTGTTAATAAGTTTGTGTTCATGTCCCTGTGCTCGTAACCATATGTCAGGTGTGTGCTGGGTGCCTCCTCCTTGTCATTATCATAATGCTGTTCTCGCTATGTCATAGAGCATGTCCATCTGTAGTAGTGTTGCACTGCTGTCTAGAAACCTCAAGAAGCTGATGGGAGATAGTATTAAAAAAATAGGGCTGGACAGCAGAACTGAAGCACAGGGATTGAATACTGTACCCAGCAGTGGAGGATTGTGTAAGAAGTGGAATGGCTGAAATGGCTTCAGTCTGAAAGCCTATGTAATTTTCAGGAACAAAGTCTTAGCCTGTTTTGTTGTTTCATGTGCAAAGTAGACTGACCCCCATCTTTCCCTTGCTTCTTTTCTCAAAAGGTCAGATCTGATCCTCTCATTCAGCACATCAGGAGGCACATCAAGTTTTTTGAACACTAGAGGCTCAGTATAGAAGGGCAGATGTCAGTAAAGTAGCTGCAGATGTCTGATATTTAGCTTTTTCACATCTACAGGGAGATGACTTTGTTATTCTCTAAATGAAAAAGTTTCTCTAAAGTTTGCCTATGTGCTCTTCAGTCTCGTAGGTAGACCTCCTGCTGACTTCAGTGTGCGCTAGACTGGCCCACACAGGGAGAAGGAAAAGAACTTTTGAATTCTGGAATAAGCACTAGCTGAGCTGATAAATCCCAATAGCTCTCTTATTGCCACGGCTGTGTTGCTACTTACCCCAGGGAGCCGTTCTTCCTCCTCTTCTTCTCTTACCTGCTTTAGGGAAATTTCCATGCAATATTGCACTGCCCAGTGTCCCGGGCTGTCTTCATTCAGATCTTGTGTCTTCCAAAACACTTTGAAAAACACAAAGCAGCGCTGTGATGTACAGCCTGATACAGAATAAACTATGGCATTCAGCAGCAATGGGAGGCTGTAACAAAACATATACTTGGCAGCAGTGTCGTGCTACCCCTTTGCCTGGAAGGAAAATTAAATCTAAAAGACAGATTCTCAGCTGAAGCTGGCTCCGGTTTGTGGATTGGCAGGTAGCAAATAACAGTGTGAAGTGACTTCTGGCCCTTCCTTGCTGCTCTCCTTGAGAGGGAAGGGGACGGCTGCGCTCCCAGATGGAGGAGCAAGAGGGAGTCCAACACTGTGACACGTGAGGGTCCCCCATAGATGCTCGGGTTGGTGCCAGACGCCAGGCTGGCAGCTGATTCTGCAGTGAGGGTGGTGACAGCTTGAGGGAAGAGCATCTCACCTGTGCCCCAGCAATATCAACTGTGTGAGTCGAACCTTGGCACGCAGAGATCAACTGAAATGGGTAAACAGAGCCCCTGCTCAAAGAAAGGGAGGATTCTGAGCAAATCCCAGGGCACAGTTCAGAAATGCTGCTGCAGATATTTCTTACTGCATCAACAGGAATGAAAAAGGCAGCATATCCATGGGGGAGAAATACTTCAGCGGTGGTGCTTACCTGAGTGGAAGCCTCTGCAATTTTAAGATGGTTGGCTGGATTCTAAATTGGTGTAAACATCCAGTGCTTTTGACTTACTTGTAGTTAAGTTGTTTTTCAGTGTCTGAGAATCTTGCTTACACATCTGAATCATGACTGAGGAACTTGAGCTGCTGAGGGATTCGTATCGAAACTCAAAGGTTAATTAGCATATGGTGTTAAAAGCAGATGTAGTTGAAGTGAACAGTGCTTCAATGCTCTTATCTAGAGAGATGTTTGATCCTTGGTTCTAAAGAAGAAAAATGAGCTGGCAAGTTGCCACTCAATTCTAACAAAGTCCAACCCCAGAATAAGTTTAAAAATAAATATAAAAATCATTAAATTATCCGTTTCTCAGGGGCATCAGTGAAGTTCTGAAGAATCTAGCTTTTTGTGAAAGTGTATACACTGACACATGCCTATTTATATATATTCATTATAAGTGTACATCCAGAACCAACCTGAAACCTGGCGTGATCCAGTCAGGGAAAAGGAACTGCCAACCAATGTATCATAGAAGAACAGCAAATTGTGAAGCAAATATTTGGAACAATGTTTTCTTTGCCTAAAATATGTTTCTACTAGACTTGTGAGAGACAGATTTTCACATGTATGGAATGAAAACAGGCACCCAGCTTCCACTGAAACCCATCTTCCCTATTTATTTAATACATTCCCTGATTATTTTTTTCATAAAAATGATAAAGTGATAAAACCGAGTCATCTCCTGGATGATCTGTAAATGGTAGCATAAGACTTTTAGTCACCACAGCATGTACAGTAATTGGCTGCACTGAAAGTCTGCCTTGTAAATACAAGATTGTAGCTTTTTTGTTGTGTAATGAATTGTTTCATTGCCTGCAATGCCAGAAGCTGTTGCCATGAACACTACAAAGTGATGATTTGCTTGCTTTCAAGTCACTTTGGGTATTTACTATCCCGAAATCCTTGCCTCTCTGTCCCTCTCCCTGTCCTTTGCCCACAAAGTGAGAAATCTGAGAAGTGGAAGCGTTGTTTTCTTACTCCAAAGAGGTGAGAGCTGTGTGAGTGAACACTGATTTCCAGGAGCAGCCATCAGACGAATCTGCACAAATGGGGCGTGGCAGCAAAAGCCCTTTTCCAAAACTCTTCAGTGAGGAGGTGGAGGAGCAGCAACCTTCAAGGTTGTTTGGAGTGGAAACATGGGGGATTTTGGAGGCAGTGCACTTTTGTATCTAGCTGGTGTCAAAAGTGCTAGGCCTGCTGACCTCTGTGTGGGGACTGACCTGCCTGTGACCTCTGATGTGGTTTGACAGAGAACGCCTCTTCCAGCTCCAGTAAGAGCAGGTGGTGGTCCTGGTTTCTTGCTGCTTCATGGGGGCCACCTGGAGTCTGGAGCAGACCCAAATCCTCCTGTTTCTGCCCTCTTGGAAGGGGATGATGTCCTGATGATGGACGTGAGGTACAGGTGCAGTTAAAGAGCTCCTTTTCCCCCGGGGTCTTTCCTTTCCTTTGCAGTCACGGCTGTGAAGCCTGTAGGTTGTCTTGTTGGTCCTGTGGTTTCACGACAGCTCAGAATGTTATGACAGTAGCAATGCCTGTTCCAGAGTTTCCCCCTTGAAAGAGCCTTATTTAAAATCCTAGCCATCAAGCCGTCTACTTAGCTAATTGTCAGAGCTTGTCATGCCATGTAATTAAGTTTTGGACAGCATTCAGATGCCTCTTCAGGAGTGTGTAAGGGTATGTGTGGAACTGCATCTCTTACCAAAAAAAATGAGTCACACTTCTGGCTGGCTCAGACAGAGCTGCAGACATCATCGCAGTAGGTTGGGTGGAGCATTTAAGATTAGGAGTTCCTGTAACCTGATCCCACAGAAAAACCCTAGCCAGCCTTGCTGCTAGTGCAGGGATTTGTTCACAACTGGCTGGGGATGACCAAGGGGATTCTTTTAATCTCATCAGCCTGCTGTTAGGAGCTTGCTTATTATAGCCTAATAACTCTGTCCTGGAAGCACAGGCAGCCCTCAAATTAAGATCTCTGTGTTGGGTAGGAAGGATAAGGCTTCAGCATCATGGATTTGAGAGAGCCTTGCTGCTCACTGCTTCTGATGCACACACACAGTTCAGGTAATCAAACTCCTTCTCAAGTGTTCATGCACTGCACCGACCAGCCTGTCTCTGCCTCTGGCTGACTGAGATGGGAATAAACCCCAGAGCTCCATTGATCTTGGAAAAAAAAAAAAAAGTGTGTGTATACACAGGTATATATTTTTTTTCCTGGGAAAAATGCCAACATGCTGCTTCAAATTTTGAGGCATTGCCATCCTGGGCACACTCTATTGAATTTTGGGGTTGTTTTGTTTTTAAAGCCATGTTATAGAAATTAATGTCAACATGAAAAGTGTTTCTGTTTTTTGTTTAGACCGTAATAACAAAAAATAATCTTTGAGGTCCCCTGAATGCTCAAACATTATTGCAGCATCTGTGCTGTCCTGATTCATCCAAAGATTTTCAATAGGATCCTAGTGGAAGTAGAATAAAGCATAGCCCTCACTAGAACCTCTCTTCTGTCAGAACTCAGCATGGTCAAAAAAATAAACTTAAATCATGGAAAGCTGTTGAAGCTAATTCCTTTGTGCTACTGTCAGACTGGGAGGAAACAGTCCTATAACATACACAAAAAATCTTCATCTGCTTTTATGGTACTTCAAGAAGTGTAGACGAGCAGGGATCTGGGATTGAAATGTTCCTGTTAGAGGGATACAGGCTTCGTCGACAGAGCCCTTGTGTGGATGATTAAAATGAGATTAAAGCATGCCAGCAGTGGGTTCCCAGCCCAGCCATTTCTGTTTGTTGTGCACATCTCTTACTTACTAAATAGTGGCTCTGTTCCCATAACTGTGTGCCTTTCTCTGCAGCCCCTTTCATGACTGGGGAGGCTCAGGTGAGATGACTGCTGGGTTACATACTCTGCTCATCATTTCTGGGAACAAGAGCTGCTTGTCTTGGAATTTCGTTGTCTTTGTCTGTAGGAAGCGACCTCCTTTCTCTTGATTGCTCTCCAGCAACCTCTGATTGACCACATTTCAGATATACCCAAGGACTCTTGGAGTTGCCTCTTTTGCTTTTGATTTAAGAGAGCACCTGTAAGTGTAGTTCATCTTTCTAGGTGATAAGTAAAAAGAGGATGGAAGCAGGCTGTGCCCTGAAAAGTGCAAAATCTGGATAGGAAGGGCAGAGGAAAAAAATGCTCTTCTCATTGCTAAAAGCTGGCCCCATGGAGAGATTTACAGCTGTGCTCTATAGTTCCATGTGGAGTCCGGCAAAGGGCTGGCTGAATTTCTACAGTAGCTCCCACTGATCTGAGGCTCCAGGTCTATCTAGCAGCAACAGCCCATTCTTGTTCCCAACAGGCAATGCTCTACCCCTTCCTCACTGCTTAGTGGCTTTCAGTGGCTCCAGCCCCATGTAGATCACTTTCCAGCCAGACTTCCCTGCCATTTGTGCTTCTCTGGTATTTCTTGGGGGAGCTTGGGGGCATCATGGCCTCACATGCTATTTTAGCTGTCAGTTGGTAAGAACTGAAACATACTGTAAGCTTGGATGCAAAATAGCACGTGGGCTCTGTGCATTGATAGGTGGGGCCAGATGATCTTGACATAATCCCTTTGACAGGGTGGGTAAATCCCACTTGGTGTTTGGCAGGAGCAGAGGAAAGCCTGCAGCTTGGTATTTCCCTGCTGGGGAAAGCAGCCATAAGGGAACATTGCCAGGCTGCGCTCAAAGCAGTTATCTTATTATTGAGAACCACTGGGAGTCCAGGAAGAAAAGAGGATGCTTTTGAAGTCAAGTCTGTCTGTTTATGAGCTTCAGTAAGCAGCAGAGACCAGACTGTCCTGAGGGCCAAGGAAAGGGGAACCTCTTGTGTAATTCCTCTGATCTCTAAGTTTTGTTACGTGAATTCTGTGATCTGTAGTTTAGGATTAAAAAGACCAAAGACCTTTTAAGTATGGATTCCATTCTACTGGTTGTGTCATCGTCCACAGATGTGGAGCCAGCCAGAGTGTATCAGACCCTTCATCAACTAATTAACTTGAGTTGTCAGGCTGCAATCAGTGAGCTGCTCTCATACTAAAATAATAATGATAAATTCCTCTCATCTGAAGTTGTCAGCTTCCAGCTGCAAGAGGCACGAGTTTGCAGGATCTGTAACTTACTCCATGAAGGAAAATCAGATTTGCACCTCTGTCTTGCCAAAGCCAACTTTGGCTTGGTTCCCTTTCTAGCAGAGTTTGCTGTTGGAGCAGCAGCTGAGGCCAGGCCAGGATTATGCTGGGCTCATAGCAGGACCAGAGCTGCTGTCAGACTGCCAGATGCAGCACTGTGAGTCCTACTCATTTCAAAAGGACATTTTTCTAGTTTCAATTGCTTATTGAGGAGCTGATTTGGTTTCTTTTGGGGTTGCATTTTTAAAAATTTGTCTGTAAGGGGTGTATTTCTGTTGAAATTCTTCCCGTGGTTGTTTTGTTAGGCAAGAAAGGTGCTGCACATTTCACTGTAGGACAGGGTCTAAGACCTGTCTGAAGGAAAAGGTGTCCAGAATGCCTTTGGGACTGCTTGTCTGCCCCACAGAGCTGGCAGGCCAGCAGGGAGCCCTTGCAGGCTCTGGTGGGGATGTCAGCCTTTCTTTCCTCCCACTTTTTGGAATTTTAATGCCCTGTCACATCTGTCCTGTCACACTTGTCACACCTATCCTGTCTTAGATCAATAAAGAAATCCCATTCCACAGTGGTAAAGGGAGTCCTGGACTCAATTCTCCCACCTCTATCTTGCATAAAAAATTGAATGCCACCTCCTCTGAGTATGCCCATTCACAGCAGTCCTGCTCACATCAATATCCAGGCATCAGTGGGGCAGAAGCTTCTTCCAAGATTTGTCTGGGCTAAAGCAGTCAGACTTTGGAGGTGTTGAGATGGGAAGGACACCCTCTGGTGATTTCAACGTGTTTTGGATCAGGCCCCAAATGTAATGTGCTGTTTGAGTTATCCTTTGGATGTTTTCAGGTTTTGCTCTTGCAAATGCATTAAACATCTTGTTGCATGGCTTGATTCAGAAGTATGGTGTTAGCTTTGTAGTGGCTGACCCCTATAATTTTTTTTTTTTTTTTTAGTGATTGACTGCATAGGAATTCCAAGCAAAATGGAAGCAAACAAAAATTACTTGTTTGCTTTATCCAGATGAACTATGACCACGCAATTTGTGTAGCCTTCTGAGAAATAATAACTGGCATTTACTGTAATGAATCTCTTTGCACAGTGTAAACATCACAAATAGAAATTGAAAGTACAGTTTACCCTACAGCATAGGTTTGGATGACACTTATAAAAAGCTATAAAGCATCTTAATTAAAGTTTTATCGGCTCTTAATCATGTATTATTTGAGATAAACATCATTAGCAATACCAGAGCTATGCAGAAGCTTAATATGGTCTTTAGATATCTAAAAAATACGTGTAAAATAAATATATTTCTAAGGAGGTCTTCTTTCCCCATCAAATAAGAAATCCTCTTTAAAGGCAGAAATACAGAATAGAGAAATCAGGAGGCCTGGTTTTTCTTCGTGCATTCCCTGTCATTTCTGAAAACCATCACGGAACAGATATGCTTTTTCTGTGGAAAAGCTCCTTTTCAGATGGCTTCTTGGTGATTTGATGCAGAATAATTTTTTAGTGTATAAATCTGCCTTCATAAGCATCCTCATAAATATAATGCAGCAAACAAACTGCTTGGAGGTCAGACTGCAGAAGAGGTTGACCTTGCATTTTTAGCGGTATAATGTATGTTAGAGCTTAGATTTAGCGGGATTAAATTTTGCAAAGGTCCTGGGCAAGTGTTTCTTACAGAGTGGGAATGTCTGAAAGCCTACTGCAGACTAATAGGAAACACTGAGCTCAAATGCTCAGGTGCAATTTAGGCAAAAATTTGGTGTTGATTAAATTTGGAATCTTAGCCAGTGTGCAAAATAGGTGATGACTTTAAAGACTAAACAGATACTTTGGCAGTACCTTTGCAAGGAGCATCTTAATTGAGGCACTGATTATCTTTCATTCTTTATCATTAAAGCTCTAAGTTACATGCTTATTTCTGTCCAAACAAAGGCTCCATGATTAAAGTTAAATAGCATTAAGCACCTTAATGAATAGGGATGAGTTTCTCATTTTTTTTAGGCATCTTGAATTAGCTGAACTAGAGCTTCTCTATTATGTTTTGGTAACTGAATTTAGGTACGTTTTGCAAAAAGGGTATCACACCTGTGCTGCCTTAAAGTACAGGTGCCTCTTCTTTGTTTGTAGATATACGCTTAGGAACATGAGTTTACATACAGATTTTGACAGCAACATAAAAAAAGAGCTGGATTGTGGTGATGTGGACAAGTAAATACAAATTTACGGTTTAAAGTGAAGGTGATACTTTTTATTCCGAAAGAACATTTTTATTTCAAGCATTATCACTGTTGTACTCACTAATATGTCTATTAGCAGTGTAAATCCTAGGCTATTGTTTTAACTTGTGTACCTGTGTTATCTGTTCAAATACGTATTTAAATGTGTGTCTGCTGCTAGCAGTCCTTAAGTTATTTTTGACTGTTCACTGTTATGAATGCTCAGAATAGCAAATTGGAAAGCCAAAGCTTGTGCTCCTGCCCAGAATTATTTAAATTTTTTACGTTTAATAGCAGAAGCTCCTTTATTTTTGCTTGAATCGTTACAGAGATGTCAAAGATAAGAGATCCATTGCTGTTTACTTTTACTATGTGGGATGATAAAACTCCCATGATTCCATACAATATTAAGAAAAGAAACAATAACTGATAATCTAATATATAAGAAGATATATGGCCACTTGCATTTACTTTGTACAAGCATTTTCATATAGATATTTAATTATCACATAGTGGTTTTGTTTATTATTCCTTTTCAAATACTCTTTTAATTTGTTGGAGGCTCTTTTATATTCCAGTTTTAAGCTCTCTCCAACACACCTTGCATTGCAAGAAATGCATCCAGTTGGTGTAACATAACTTCCATATCATAAAAAAATAATGCCCTTTTGCTTATTCCAAGAAGTTACCTTTCAAGATGGAAAGAAGTACATCTATTGCTCCCTTACAGAGGTTCTTTTCAGTCCCTTTTTTTTAAAGTAAGTGCATGTATGTTTAAGCTAGGATCTTGGGAGAGGAGCCAAAGGGAGCTATGAGCAAATTAATGACTTTTGGCTATGAAGGGAAGGATGGAGGCCCAGCAGTGCAGCAGCAGAGATCACTTCTCTGGCTGGCCCTGGGATCTTGGTGTTCTCGCTCACATCTGCTGACTGAGCTCTTGGTAGGAGAGCTCCTCACCCTATTTCAAACCCTGTTCTTTTGGCTGAAGGCACCTCCCAGCCAGCAGATCTGCGGATCAGCAGCCTCAAAGGTGTGTCCTCAGGGAAGAATTCCATCCACTACAGCAGCGTGTGCAGAGTCCAGCTTGATCTGAAGCCTTTGAAACACTGCATTTCTCCTGCTTGTATGTACAATCCCACTCGTGAAAGCATTTAAATGTGTGCTTACTATTTTAGTACATGAATATCTCAAAGCAGTGAAAACTGTGGTTGAGTACTCACTTGAAATGGGCTCTCTGTGACCTGATTCTCAAATGTGCTGAGCGCTCGCTCGGGTGCCTGTGAGGTCAGTGAGCGCTTCTGGGCCTTCATTGCTTTGGAAATGGAGCTGAAATATGGTTATATGAACTTTGCTTCGTGCTCATGTGCGTGCAAAACCTTAGTCCTGTTTTTAAGGCTGCAAGGCAAGTAGAGAATCCATTTTGAATCTCCAAGGAAAAAATCCATAAAGATGTTAAAAGGCAGACACTAGTTAGTGAACATTACTGAATCCTTGAATTTTTTTAAGTCATTGTTTTGTTTTGTCTGCTTCTGCTTTCACAGTAACTTTCTCCTTTCATCGGAACTGTGCAGTTTAAAGATTTTTATGTCTGATTACTTTATACTTGACAGAAAGATCCTGAGTACCACATGAGTGTTTGAAGTGGTATTTCTTTGAACGTCAGCTGATCTCTCAGGTTAGAGAAAGTAACCTGATTTTAAGAAAACTAGCACATAAATTGCATCTGCGCTGCTAAGACCTGCTGACACTGCAAAGATAGGTCTTGACAAAAGTTCTATTTGGGCTACAACTCTTCTTGTACAGGGTGTCAGATGGGTTCTTTATTTCTGCTCTTTCATTCTTTATTACTGAAGACATTAACAGGGAAACGGGGCTTCTGCTTCTTCAGGAGTTCACAGACTGGCACTGCTTGCCTTTCATCTGCAGCAATAATCCTCTCTGTGCAGGGCCCAAATATGCAGAATTTGCTGGGGAAACAAGGAATCTCCTTACTCTACGATTTTTACTAATGGACAAAAGAAATGGGTAGCAAAGAACAGGATGACAAAAGCCTAGAAAGAACAAATGGCAAGGGAGCTCTGTGGTGCACAGGGTTTTGGGGGCCAATACCAGGTAATTTTTAAAGAGATTTTATTTGTTTAGTCTGATGTGGCACCAGCTATTCTGCGTGTGTGTACACTCTCAGCACTGTTTGAACACACAGAGAGGCTCCAGTATGGGTGAAGGAAATGCCCTCAGTGTGAGTCACGCATGCAGGAATAGCAGTGAGTCTGAATGCACAGGCAGAGGTGATGGCAGCAGTTATGCAGATGAGAGCATGTAAAAAGGAATGAGGTTTCTGCAAAGTTACTTGTGCACAGGCTTAAATAAAGAGCATTGCAAATCATACCTAGAATATTTTCTCTGTGTCTATGGTTATTTCCATAGCAACTAATTATGCCATAAACCAAAGATCATGACTTCAGGTGACATGTGAGCAGAAGGAGATGAGCTATTAAGTACTGAAGATTTTTTTTAATGCAAATTTCCTTATTTATAAAGAAAAAAAAAGAAAGAAAATGAAAAAAAAACCAAAACAAAAAACAAACCAACCAACCCAGAAGCCTGCTATATAAGTGAAATTGCTTGTGACTGGAATGTGTTTTCAAAGTTTTGTTGGAGGCATCAGTAAATATTTCAAGTAGTTGTAGGTACAACTGTGAATATCAACAGACTTTTGTATTAGCTGAGGAAATCTCTATAATGTCTTCTCCTGCCTGCACAATCCAGGGCTCAACCTCTTTCCAGCAACTATAACCTTTTACAGATACTGAAATTGCTAATGGATGAGCAAGGACCCTGGAAATAAAAGGGAAGGTCTGGGAGCTTAGGTATGTGGTAAGTTTGAGGTTGCAGTGAAGCATACTATCTTCTGCCTCACTTATTAAAGCACATTCCTATTTCTTTCTAAAACAAAAGATTCTAGACTTATCTTCAGCTTACAGCCCCATGGTAATACTCTTTGAGCTGGAGGACCTGCAGCCCAGAGTAGAACTGATATTGCTTGACTTACCGGTTTCTTAGGGGGCTGCTTTAAAATGTCTGGTGTTTGGTTTGGGAGCTGGCTTTATTGCTCCCCTCCTGACCCACTTGTGCCTCTCCTAAAGTCTTTGGCAAGAGGTGCAGACTCACTGCATCATGTGAATTTTTAGGGAGAGAACAGGATTTAGGGAGGAAACTGGTTGATTGCTGCTTGAATTGACCTTGAATATTTCCAGGGATGGGGCATCTACAACCTCTTTGGGCAACTTCCTCCTGTGTTTCATTACCTCATTGTAAAAAATGTTTTCCTTATATGTAGTCTGAATCTACCCTCTTTTAATTTAAAAACGTTACCCCTTATCCTATTCCTACAGGTCCTATTAAAAAGTCTGTCCCTGTGTTTCTTTAATCCTCATTTGAACTGAACTTTTTCAGCCTTTCCCGTTAGGGAAGGTGTTCCAGCCCCGTGATTGCTTTTGTGGCCCTCCTCCTGACCCTCTCCCAACAGGTCCATGTCTTCCTTGAACTGAGGACTCCGGAGCTGGATGTACATGGGCTCTCATCAGAGCAGAAGGGCAGAATCACGCCCCTCAACTTGCTGGCCATGCTGGCCAGTACCTCCAAGTCCATCTGGGCAGGGCTGCTCTCAATCCCTTCATCCCCCAGCCTGTGCTGATACTGGAGGTTGCCCCAATCCAGGTGCAGCACCTTGCACTTGGCCTTGTTGAACCTCATGAGGTTGCCATGGGCCCACTTCTCAATCTTGTCCAGATCCCTATGGGTGGCATCCCATCCCTCAGGTGTGTTAACTGCACCAGTCAGCTTGGTGGCATCTGCAAACCTGGTGAGGGTGTGCTGGATCCCCCTGTCTGTGTATGTCACTGATGAAGACACTAAACAGTCCTGGCCAGGGCTGAGCAGAGACTGAAAACCTGTGGCAGCGTGAGGCTGTCAGGTTAAAAATTATATTCTTGCTCCCTTTGCTTTGCTCTTTTAGTCATTTATATTCATGCAAAATGAATATACAGAAGCAAACAAATCAAAGATTCCATCACAAGGCTTTTTTTCCTCCTAGCTGAAACAACCAGCCTAGCCCTGAACTTTGGTTCACCCTCCAGTCAGAAGAGATAATGTTTCTCTTAGTGTTTTGGAAGAGGTACAGTTTTTACAAAACCTGCATCACTGAGTCAAACATAACCAAACAGTAGCTGCAAAGAGTGCACTGGGTAAGGAAACAAGGGATTTCTCTCCAGGCACGTTGCTGAAGAAAAGGACAGGCAGGGCCAAACAGGTTTGATTAATGCTTTTATGTGATGATCTCTGTATGTACATGAAATTAAGAAGTTGAGCATTTGGAGTGTATTAATCAATTGATCACCCTTAGCTGATTTCAGTGCTGTGGTGTGAAGCAAAACTAGTAACTCACAAAGATCCCACTCTTGTACTAATGTTTGATCTTAGTCATTTTGCTCACTGAAACTGCTGGGAATGACTGTCACCTGTCACATGCATGCCTTTGCACACCCCTCTGCTGCAGAACAGGAGCAGTTGTCACATACATTCCCTGTTCTATTTAGTATATTTCAGTAATAGCTTCTAACAGGATTCTTTAAAATTTCTTTTATTTTGTGGATCACTTCTTAACAAAGTCTGCTGAGATTAATGCAAAGAGGGTTGTTTCGTTAGGAGGATGGAGCAGGTATGCAAAATTTTGAAGACAGTGACAAGAGGCATTAGTAGAGGGAAAACCAGTGCAACCATTAAAGGACTTAGGAGACTAAAATAATGAGGAGGTGAATTAGCTGGCTGCATTTTGTGTGAGCCGAAGTGGCCCCTGTCTTGTGGTTGTGAGTGGTAAATCATGGAGGAGGAAGAGAAAGCGCTGTTCAAAATAATTCAAAACAAAAGGAAGGCCTGATCCAACATGACATTGAAATACTGTTGGCTTCAGTTGATGGGTCCTTTGGGTCCAGAGGCATCACACACAGTGAGGAGGGGAAGGCGTGAACGTGGAACAGGCAAAGAAGCAGCTGGGTCTAGAAAAACACAGTGCACCAAAAGAGGAGCCAAAGGCGAGTAGGGGGCTGAAGAGGGCCAGAAAGCAGCTCTCACCAAAACCATGGAGACAGACAGGTTCTCTTGGGATCCCTGGTAGAAAGTTTTGATGTATTAACCATCACTTGAGCTCAGAGCACACACAAAGCCTACTCCAGCTTCAGCAGCAGCAGTGTCCCTGCCCTGGGGGTCAGTGTCCAGCAGCACTCCCCAGCTGCAGCCCAGGCTGAGACTCGGGACTGCTGCTCATGCTCTCACATGTATCTATTGCGGGTGTAGTGCACATACCCCTTCCCGACTGGCCTAGGTACCTGTGACCCCTTTAAACAGGAGTGTTGCTGTGACCAGTGGAGGTGATGGAGCAGGGGCTGGCAGCAGCAGCAAGAACAACTGGGGAAACCAAGAGTAGAGTCAGCTAAGGGAGGTGGGAGCGTGGTGTGGGGACTGTGGTGGCCGCAGCTCAGGGTGAGGTGTGCACTCAACAAGCTGTGTGTCTTCAGGTGAAAGCTGAAGCCTCAGCTGAGGCTGCTCAGAGAAAGGGTGTGAGGGATAACACAGTTAAGAGATCTGCCCCTGATGCCCAAACCTTTTACAGTTTATTGCCTGGAGCTCACCTGATGTCATTAGAGTGAGACTGCTGCCTCTTCTCTTTCAGGGCCAGGGTTTTGGCTGGAGACAATGAAGGGTTACCAGCCTTCCACTCAAAGTGGCAGGGACAGAGTTGTTATAACCTAAATGGTAGCGTGCCACCAGAATCAATACAAATTGAACCTCTGCTGGCGAGACTGCACAGTGCTTGCTTTCTTATGGAGAGGAATCAATATGAATTGGCCACAGGATGGGAATATAGAGATGAAGCTGGGGAGAGAAAAAATAGATGTTAAGCAGAGGTGAACAGAGGTCACTAGGTCCAGGCTGTGATTTTAGGCTCAGTGATGAACAAAAAGTTTTGTGAAAGCTCTAACTCACCTGCCGTTTGAGTCACCCTTCAGACACAATGGCCCAGTGACAACATGCTTGCAAGGTTTATTCTTCTTGGTTCATGCATTACATCATTGTTAAACAGCTTAATTGTCAATACGGGTCCCAGCATGCCCCTTCCACCCTCTTTGTACCAGAGATGGGCAAGAGTAGAGTACACCAGCCCTTCTCCTTTTGTTGGTTTTCCCCAATTCCTATTCAGGACATCATTCCTTCATGTAAACATATCATCCACGCTGCAGCTAGCCTACTGGTGCAACATTGCTGTCTCAAGGATTTCCCATTTAGGTTAGCAATTCTTACTGGGTTTCCTAGTGTGGAAGATTTAATAAAAGAGTGATTGTAATGTCTGTATCCCAAATGACTCTGTTTCTAATTAGCTTTTGGTATTGTTGTGAGAACAGCAACGACTTGAGAACTAAATTTTACATTAAAGTGCCTTTAAAAAGTTGTCATTTCCTTGAGGTGTGCTATGGGATGATGGTGAAAAGAGGCTGGAGAAAAAGTACCCTTTATAAGGGGTAAGGGTTATGCAGGACCTCAGCCTTCCTCAAGCGTTTTCTGCATCTGTCTGAAATATATCCACCATGTGTTGATATTTATTACTTTTTATTTAGAAGAAACATTTAGAAACTCCCTTCTACCTCAGATCTTGGCTTTATAAATTATTCCACCCATATTAAGGACTTAATTCTCTTAAGAATTGATGATTTCTTGCCTTCAGGAAAGGTGAAAGCAAGTGATTTCTAACCCTTTTCTTATCCAGATAGCAATGAGCTGCCTGTGGGGCTTCAGTTGCCTAGTTTACGGTAAATATGCCAAATTCTCCTCTGTTAAATGCAGCACCATGGGCACCCTTGTTAAATAACAGTTATCTGACTTGTCACTGTTTCAGCATAATTTGTGTGCTGAGCTGTACCCAGTTTTTCTTTCACCATTTAATGTGAAGCTCTGTGCACAGGCATTTTTGCGTACTGACAGAGGATGTAGAAAATACTTGAATCATCTTTGGGTTTCTATTGCCAAACTGGTCTAATTGTAATACAGGTGTGGAGAAAGGCTGGAGGCAGAACTGTTTGGTACCACAGGAAAAGTTAGTAGTATACTGGAAACTCTGACCGAGAACAGATCTGCTTCCACGGGACCATCTTTATATGCTAGGGAAGGAGAACTCCTTTGAGGGGACAGAGTTCATGTCGTGCAGGAAAGAGAGGGCAGAAGAGTAGAAAATTGACCTTCATCATGGCTATGAAGTGTCTCTAATTTTAGAGAAATAGGGAAATCAAAAAGTGGAAAAGTTGTAAGTCATCGAAGTTACTGAAACAGATGGCGCAGGAGTTATTACCCGTGTGTTTTGTGCTCAGGTTCTTTCTCTCTAAAGCTTGCACCAGGTACGGTCAGTGTATTTATAGTTTGTGGAGGAAATTAAGAGAAATAATTAAGACTCTAGGTTTGCAGTTTGTAAATTAACAGAATTAGAGGGTGGTTTGCAGGGGCAAACTGTTCAGGCTATGTGCAAAACCAGCTCGTTTTACTTTTACTAATTTGTTCTTTAATTAATTGCTGCCCGTGTCTCTTGATTTATGCTGAGACTGGCAAGAAGCTTCACGAAGGAAACCTGTTTTCATCTTGATTAATTCTCTGCTGGGCAGGCCTTTTAAAAAAAATGTTAGCCAGCCATCTTTTGACTTGGCTTCAGTAGGCTACAGTCAAAATCAAAGGGCTGACAGAGGAAGAGAGGAGAAGGCAGAGAGGAGGTGGCACATACGGAGACAAGTGAGTTACTTGCACAGGGAATTTGAAGCAAAGATGGTAAATGAGTCTTGCTTTCCTGAGTGTTAATACTGTAATTGCCACAGTTTCAGCAAGATTTTTCCTTCCCGAAAAAGTTGTGTGTGTGGCGCATTTTCAACTCTTTACTGCCTGTGGGAGCTGTCAGATTTTAGGGAAGCGCTCCCCAGCGTACGGAGCTTGATGCCGATCAGTGCCTTCTGACAGGGGGACAAATGAGCTGGCCACACGTTGTGCTGAGTGATGATTCCGTGGGACCGAGCGAATTAGGAACATCCCGGTGATGGATCTGCAGCGGAACAAACGAACCTTCCGGCAAGGGGAGCACGGCCTGTCCTGACCCCGCTCCCCCCGGAGCATCCCCAGCGCTTTTACGTACGAAACCTTCACAGCACTTACTTATTCCCGTTCCTTTCGGCAGCGCCGCCTGTGTATCCGGGCGGCCCCTCAAAAGCCACCTGCACCCAGGTTCGGGCTCCGCGCGGTTTCCCCGTGCTCAGAGTTCGGGGGCGGTGGGGGTACCCCGAGGCCGGCCCCGGGCGGGGCTGTGAGGGCGCGGGTGTNCGGAGGAGGGGCGGCCGCGCCGGGAATGGAGCGCCGGGGCTGGCGTGCCACAGGCGCCCGCCGCGGGAACGGGATGCGGGGATGCGCGAAGTGAGCCCGGCGGCTCGGGGCACAGCGATGTGGCCGGGAGGAAAGGGCCACGGCAGCTGCTCGCCTTTCGGATAATTCCTGCCCCTACCGCGGGTCTCGGGCAGCGGCACTCTCTTGTCTGTGTGTGGCATGTGGAGCCGGGGTTTTATATGGCATTTGCGAGCCGAGCGAGGTCACGGCTCCTTTTTTTAAAATTCTTTGCTCTGGGCACAGTATATCTCTCTCTGATTTTTCCTTCCCTGGTAGCGGGGTGGGCCGGGAGGGACGATCGTAACAGTGACGGGAATGTTTACTTGTGCAGAAGTCTTTCTCATGTGGAAGCACGCTGCTCCCTAACTCCTGGCTAAGCAGACTTCAGTTCACCAACTTTGCTGCCGCACAGCACGCGTAACTCCTTGGCAGGATGGCAGACAAAAGAACAGCTGGTGCAAAGCAATAGGGGATTCCTAGCGAGGAGGAGGAGGAAGGAGGATCACCAACCTTTCGCCCGACGGCTGTCAGAGCAGCAGGAACGGGACAGCTGAAGCCACCATGCGCAGGTCCAGCACCGATGAGTCGACCTATCACAGGAGCCCTTCTCTGGACAGCAAGGATTACAGTTTCCCAAATGGCGCCTTCCGTCGCTACAGCAGCATGTATGGTGGCCAGTTTGGGGCTGCCAGCAACTCTTTCTTTGGATTTCATACCAACCCAGGCCCGAAGGCCACCAAGGCTAAGTACACGACCCCCAAGGGAAACAAGTACGTTGTCTTTTACCTGGATCTCTCATTTATTTTTCTCCTAGAACTGAAGAGGTGCAGCATGGCTCACAACTGCCTGCAGTGTATCAAGTACCTAATGTTTGTTTTCAACCTACTCTTCTGGGTGAGTACATGTTTGGAACCGGGAGACGGTTGCGTTTGTGTCTGTTTACTAAGATGGAAGGTGAACTTGTTGCCGCTTTTAAACTTAGGAGTTGTACAAAGTGGTGCCTAGGCTACTGTTTTTGTGACCTCATTAATTTGTGTAGATAACCTACTGAGGGTTTTCTTCATCCTCTCATTTCCTGGTCTTCAGCTGTGTTTCACAACTGGTACAGGACAAAAGGGTGTGTTTATAGAGGTCAGTTGCATGAGTGCCTTCATCACTTTGTTCCAGTGAGAGCTGTACACTCTTTTTCATGCCCTGATCTTACATTCTTATGTGTCTTTGCCTCAAAAGTTATGCGTAGTCCTAGAGAAATCACTGGAGGCATTCATGCTTGTAAGGTTGAGCACGTGCTTACATCCATTGCTCCATTGCAGATGGCACACTTGGTACATCACAACGTTAAAGCCTGTATCGGGAATCTCTAGGTAATCATTCTCTGTTACAGTCAGTGGTGGGTCCTGGCATTGCCATTCCCTGTTGGAAGATGTGGGTGGAGAGAGAGCAGAGCGCTCCTCTCTGCTTCTGGGGCTGCTACTCTGTGGCAGGAGCTTACCAAATCACTACGAGGCATGCGTGTGTCATCATCCTTTTAATAAATGAGGTGGCTGTCAGCAACAAGGGTGGCTGGGCACTTCACTCCCGTGGAATGGAGTGTAGGCTGTAGCTGGAGACTAAAGAAGTGCAGTGGGGGGGATCCAGGTCACAAATGCTGTTTGTCCTGTAAAAAAGGGACTAGCAGCATGTTTGCTAGGGCAGGACAGGATTTCTAGTTCACTGTTTCTTGTCCAGAATCATATGTGGGAAGGTCTGTTGCAAGATCCTCAGGAGATGCCTTTAAATGGCTTGTTCTTCTCAAGTGGCTTATTAACGTGCTGAGGGAAATAAGGAGTATTATGAAGTGACACCCCTCCTGTCCTGGCACTTAAGGAGGGAGTGTGTGTTTGCAGCTGGGTGTTACCGTGTCCGTGTTACTGATTGTCCGTGCTCTCGTGAGCTGTTGGAGGTGCTCGGAGGGCTGAGATGGGAAGAGCTGTTCTCTAGTGTGCGCTGCTGTACAGCTGTTCAAAGCCAGCCACTGCGTGCTGCAGTGCATCACAAAACACAAAGTGCAGGCAACTTGTGCTGACCTGAGTCATAGCAAGAGTCAGGATGTGGTAAACTAGTGCAACTCCCTTGAACTGGCACAGCACTAACCAGAGCTGTGGAACACAAGGAGGGTGCTCTCTTTGCATCCTAGGTGAGCTGGTAGAAAGAGTGTTGTTAAGGCTGCGTTCTGTCTTTCAAGGCTGACTCTGGTTGCTTCTGCTTCCCTTAAAATCATCTAGTATTTCTTGCAGCTTACTCCAGACCTTTCTGAAAAAGTCAAACACTATCTTTCTTGGTTTTTTAAGTCTTGTGCCTCTACTGACTGTTCCCGGTCAAGATTATAGATAGCACTGACAATTAGTTAAAGTATATACTAGAGAAAAGCAATAGGATGCTGGCATTAATAGCTCTTTCCAGGACTCTGTGCAGCACTGCCTCAAAGGATACAGGCAGTCTGATTCCTCTTGCAATATTCATCTTCCACTGAAACATGTCCATGTGATAAGAAGAGGTACTGCTGCAAGTAATGTGTGTGTATTTACAAAGGCAAGGTGTGTTTATTTACAGAGGCATTGTTGCACATAATAATATATCTTTGGCATGCTTTTCAGTAGGAAAGCCTTAATGCTTTGAGAGAGAAAGAAAGGTTTCTGTCTCCCCCCCTGAAACCATCAGAGCTGCTCCAAGCTATGCTTGGAGGGAGAGAAAAGATGGGGGTCCCAAAAAGAGAATACCCGTGTGGCAGCCGGGCTGTTGGTGAACTGAAGCACATGAGCAGGGGAGTGGGTGGTGTCAAATACTGCAGCACGGTCTCTGTTTTGTTTCCCTTTCGCATGATACCTGCACAGCAGGAGTGATGGATGATGATCATGTCCAAATGAGGTTTGCACAGCATGTAGTTATAATAGATGCAGCTCTTCACCTTCTCACAGGGAAGAAAGTAACTAAAAAGAGATTATTTTAAAAGGTATTGGCTAGCCTCTCCTTAGTGCAAGCAGAAAAAAATTTCCATTTCTAGTGATCAGAAGTCTTAGAATGAGTACAGGTTGATGATGCTGTTGTTTTGTTTTTCATCTTGTTTTTAGTTATCTGTCATGTTTTACTTTGTGAAATTAAAGGAAAAGCATCTCTGCAAGAAGATAGGATTTCTCTTTGCGTACAGGCACACAGAAGTTTTGCTGGTTCCACCTTTCCTCTCCACCCTTCTCTAGGTAGTTGGTTAGTAACAGATAATAGTTTAAGTAGGAAGAGGTTTTTTTTTCGTGTATTGAGAGCAGTCACTGCATTAAATTAATTAAATGCCTATTATAGCTTGTTCCTGCTTTTGATTCTGTTTTGAGAAAATGCTTTGATTTCCATCAGAAACCATATTTTCATCTTCTTCTTCCTGTTCCTATTCATTAACTCCAGTACATTTTGTGCATCCCTATAGCCTATTTCCCAGCACTTTCAGCTGTCTTTCCCATAGTGTGGCAGAAAACAGTCCTCAGCCCTGTGCAACTCCAGTGGGATTGGTGCTGCATTTCTGAGGAAAAGATCCTTTTCTTATAATACTGGTGAATTTATAGGAAGCAAATTCTCTGAGACCTTGATTTTAAATGTTCCTGGCAGGCTTTGTTGGATTAGGTGCTGCGCTCATGCTGTAAAATTTTTAAAAGCTGTCATATAACTGTGAAAACGGAGAAAATTTCTTCTCCCCTTTCCGATGGTTAAAGGGAACACAAAGCTCCTTCACAAGTGTCAGAGGCTCTGAAGTGCCTTGTCAGTGTTGATGCTGAATCAGTCCATTTGTACAGCAGACTAGCAGCTATTAATGTAGAGAAAAGAATTGGAGACTCCTAGAATAGCTCATTTCTCCATGAGGAATCCTGCGCAAATTGCTCTTGGTGCATTTGCAGCTACTCTGGGGTATTAAGGTCCTGAAACATGGGCAAAACAATGTTAGAGAGCAGCACTGCTTCTCTAATGGGAATTGCCATTCAGAGGCCATTTCCTGGAGTAATGCCAGATGCAGATGAGCCATCATTGTATCACTGCACTCACCGGTTTGTAAGCTCCCAAAATAACTTTTGTCACCTGATACAGAGTACTTGTCTGGCTTCATTCATTTTTATGGACTTCGATTTTCATTTGTTGAATTGCTGAACCCTTGAGACTGAAGACCACCTCAGAGGATTGCAGAGCAGAATATTTTTATTTCATAGTGAAATATTTGTGTTTCTCTTTGACATATCCAAGGAAGAACTTTTTTCTCCACATTCTATCCTCCAAACATCCAGCATTCCTTTACAGTCAGTAAAACAAACTTTTTTCTTTCTGTGCTTTTAATCCAAGGCTCTGGTGCCTTCTCTCTTTTTTTTTTTTCCTTTTTTTTTTTTTTTTTTGGTTAAAAAAGGTGAGATATATCCTAAAGGCTGAGAGAGTGCTGTAGAAAGAAAAATGTCATTCCCTGAATCCCTTTGACTTATGCAGCATCCCCACTTGCTTCAACTTTTAGCTCCCAAACCTTTAAGACTCAAAAAAGAAAATGCACTAATTGTACTTGTGTTGCCAGTGGCTTGTGCTTTCCTTAGATCCTGTGCTAGGGAGAACTACCTAGAGAGTTAGCAATTTGCCCTTCAATTAACTGCATAGCTATAGCTGACTCTTCAGGTAATGTTTCAATCAATAGAGAAATTCAGCAGCAACATGCTGTTACTAGAAATCTAGTTATAGATAGGAGATGCCAACAAAAAGAAAGGAGGCAAAGAAGTTTATTATTTATCAAACTTACTATTAGTTATTTCTGTGCATGTGTCTCCTATTCATTGGTAAAACATACTACATTTGTATACACTACAAAGCGGTCAAAGCCCTCAAAAAGCTTTGTGAAAGCTCTAATTTCATTGGGTAGGCTCCCAAAGACCCAGGGAAATAGTCTGCTCTCTTGAAAACTTGGGAGTTGCCATCTGTTGGACACACTATGGCTGAAAGGAGCAGTTTGAGCTCTGCTTTTCACCTTCCTGGATGAAGAGATGAGGCAAGGCACTTTGCTTTCTGTTGCCATTTGGTCCACATTAAATTCCCAACTAATACAGCCCTGGGAACGCTTTATCTTGGCTTGTGAGACACAGAGTGCAAATCTGAAATGTATGGAAACACAGAGCCAAGGAAGTGGCAGGTAGCAGTAGTGAATGCACTAGGATCTGTATGGGAAAAACCACAAGAACCTGTTTAATATGATTCTAGGGTCCAGCTCTGGGTCTCTTCTTCTGTCTTTGTTGCTGCCAATGGTTTGTGGACCGCAGTTTGGGAAGCTCTGCACTAATGAGTACTGCTGGCCTGGTGCACTGGTGATACTGCCAACATTACTCACATTTAATTAGAAGGAGAGGAAGTAATGAAAATGAGAAATCCCTCATTACTGGCATAATTTTACTTCCTTGCACTTGAGCAGCACAGGTTGTCTTATAAGAACTATGCAAATGTTTATAGTATGTGGAAGACTGACTGCACAGGACAGCTGGAGAAAGGAACAGCTTGATCTGAAAATGCACCATGGGGCACTGGATTGTGTTTGAGTGATCCTGGCCAAATTTGCCCAGAGGGTAGAGGCAGAGGGGTGTCTCTTCATTTTGCTGTACCTTGTTGGGAAACCATCTGACGTTATTAGCTTGAGAAGAGCTGTTATCTGGAAGGTGGAGAATTCTGTAAGAGAAGCAGCTGATTTTGTTGAAGTGGATTCCTTGTCCTTCATCTGCATCCTCCATCAGTCAGCTGAATGAGATTGATGGTTAAAACAGCTAGAAGCTCTACAGATTGTCAGTGGCTGGGGGCAGCAATCATTTTGTGGTTACACTTGGCTTCAGTCGTAAGTTAGTGGAAAAAAAAATACAAATAGAGCAGTAAGCCATTTTAAAAGCAGGGCCCCTATTTCATCATCAGTGTGTGCACATGTTCTCCTCTGATGGGCAAGGGCTGCCTCTCATCCCATAGAGCTGAGCTTACCAGTTGCTGGTGCTGGGTGCTCTGCTGCACACCTCAGTCACATCCCCACCAGCTGGGTGCTGCTCTGAGAAGTTTGATTAGAAATAAGACAGGCTGTGTGTTCTAAAGTGTGTGAGAGGTGGATAGTGACAAAACAAAAGCTTGATTAATCAGCAAAGCAGACTTTGCTTCTGTGTAATTAAAACATGGGAAGTTTACCCCAGAATGTTGTTTTCTCTAGCTGCCTCTGAGTTTCTGATTCTCCTTTGTTACTTGCCCCTTCCAGAAACTGCTCAGTGTGATTGACATCTTATCTTTCTGAGGGTTCTCTGAGGATGTATTTTTGAGGAGCATTGCCTTTAAAGAAAGGAGAGTCATTTGATGTGGGAATTACAGACTTCAAAAAAATGGCATTTCTGTGAGAAGCAGAACTACTGAGGGCTGATCTCAAGTGTGAGAGAGAGATGATTGTATTACCTGATGTCTGATTTGTATGGGCACCAATTAGAAGTTTTTCCATAGTGGCACCATTCGTACAGTCCCCTTGCTGTGTGGATCCTGGTGTCTAATAGGGACTGAGGATCATGCTGGAGTCATATCTCCCAGAGAAAGCACTGCTAAGGGCTGCATTTACTACCTAAATGCATACCTCCTGAAAACTTCTAGGAGGTTAATGACTTCAGAAGAATGCGTATCTGTCAGATCAGGCTAACAGTGGGAAATGGGCTCCCTAGTTATTCATGGGATACTCAGCCAACACAGTCCTTTTTCATAATCTTTTTTTTTTTCTTAGGAAACCAGGTTCAGAAGGCTGTTAATAGAGGAAAAAAATTACCTTAAAGTTGACCATGTAATAGATAACATTTTCAAATTGCTTACTGTGGGCCAGTTTCTGCTTCTGTTGCTCATGACGAGCAGTTTCATAGCAGTAGGTACGTTTGCTATCATACTGATAAGCAGTGAGTAAACCCCACAGGATATGGCACGTTTCAGGTGTGGACAAACTGGCCTCTTTAAAGCAGTGAGTCAAAAGGCTGCAAACATAATTCTCTCTTCTGGACAATGACAGATACTAAATCTATTGCAGCCAATACTTTGACCTACACAGAGGAAGAAAAAGGCTGGTGAGATAATTTTCATCATTATTCCTCTTCCTTCTTTTCTTGGCTTGAAGACTTTTGAAGGCTAGCCAGTGCTTCTTTCTTACACATGATTTTTTATCACTGGGGCCATGATCAAAACTGGAATAACTGCTACAGCATATGCTGTCACCTCATAGTTTATTCCGCCCATGTGTTACATCCCTTTCACCCACTTTGGGTCTTTATTTTAGAAGAAGAAAAATCCCCTGACCTTTTGGCCGGGGGATTGTTTGCAGCTCTGTATCCACAGAGTTTATAGAAGGATAAAATCCCAGTCTCAGTTTGTCTCCAGATACTATTGTTTAAATCATGATAGCTGTTATTACTTCAATGTGATTTATTTATTTAGAGCATAACTTTTGGCTAAGGTTGCAAATCTTTACAAGTTTGAATAATATACAGTATCTATATAAAATGTATAAAGACACTTCTCTCTGATATTTGTAGTGTAAAGTAAACACCACGGGATCAGAAATGAAATGTGGCATTGGGTGGAACGAATTCTGCATATTCATGAAGATTGGAGACAGTAAATTGTATCCTTAGTACTGTCCTGTAATTGTTTCTCTGGGAAATGTTAAGCCATCACGAGATACAACAGAAGTAAATGAAATTGAAATTGCAGCCTGTAATTAGAATGTCATACTGAAACACATCTTAAGTCTGTCTTCAATATAAAAACCCAGCACCCTCCAAAAAACCCTCCCCGCCTGTGGCAAGTATGAATGCATGCAGAGCTTTAGAGCATGTTTCAGCTGAGACTTGTTCTAAAGATGCCATGCATTTGAAATTGTGGTTTGTATGAGGCACAAGGTTTGATTTACTATGAACAAAGGACCAGAATGACTAGGTCTTTTAAGTTTTTGTGCACAGACCTTCAAAACTTTTGGATGTTTGTTTTGTTGGGTTTTTTGTTTGGTTGGTTGTGGATTTTTTTCCACCTGCTTGCTTTTCCAGATTCCTCACAGAGCACTTTTTTACTCTTTCCTTGGCCATAACAACTTTATTTATTCTCAGGTACTTTAAACAGAGCATAGGTGCAGTGGGTATTGGTCTGTGTCCTCTTAATGTTGGAGTCTCTCTGAGCTGTGTGGTATTGAGTGAGTCACACACACACACAGTTACACACTAGATAGCAGGCAGCAGCTGCTGTGGCCGAATTAGATAGTGGCTCCAACTTGGTTTACACTTTCTCCTTCCTTCTTCAGTTGCCAGTTATTTTGTCCTTACTGTCTTAAACACTATTTAGAAGGGAAAGCGTGGAGGAACGTTATATTCTCAGTAAATGTATTCATTCACTACTCTATGAGCAGCAAGACCAAGTTCCTCTTTGTGCTGCTAGGCTTGGAAAGGCTCAATGGCTTCCTCCACAGGAGGCAGTGCTGGGCTTCAGAAATTCTAAGGGTTGTTTCCCCTTCCGTGCTGCGCTCTCCTGTCAGTGGTGCTTGCAATTTCCAGTCTTGTCGCAGTTCCTGTGGCAAGCTGGAAGTCACTTGTAGTAGTGGCAAGGCTGCAAGTCTCCTTGGTAAGCACCATACATGAGTTTGTTTGGTTTTGTTGAACATTTGGATTTTTCTCTAGGTCATCTTGCTATAGAGCATTTCTGTGACATTGCTGATATTCTTTACTCCCTCAGTATTCACCACTGGCTGTTTTGAAGGTATGTACTGAGGGAGATGGACTCATGGCTCTTCTATAAAACATAAAACAGAGTTCGTTGTGAATTGCTGAAGCATTCAAATAATTTCTTGGTTTTCTTTCAGTAACAATTTTTTGATATCCTCTTTTCCCCTGGTAGAAACTAGAACTTTAGATGTGGTTATTTGTGGCCATTTTATTACATTACTTTTGTCCTAAAGTACCCCTACAAATTAACCTTCAGTTGTATGCTATCCACCACATTGCTCCTGACAAGTTTGTAAGTGTTTGTAAACACACTGCCTTCATATTGGCCAGTTGAACATTTGTACTCTTGTTTGTTTTGTAAGAGACATTCATCCAAGGTTGTAGGACAAATTGGTTATTTATGTCTCAATAAATCTTTTCACTAATTCATCTGTAGCAGGGAGCTGAGGGTGACATACTTAATACCATTTTCTTGAACAAAATAACTGAAACTCTGGATATGAATCGAGTTCCACTGCCACTTGCAATCTGTTACAAGTTCCAATCCTTGAAGGCCAGAGTTTTAACACATCTACCATCTGCTTTGTACTTATTATATTAATGCAGAATACTTGGTAGTTTCAGAATGACTTTATAAACTAAAATAAAGACCACAGGAGTGGTCAAATATGTCCTGTATACATAAGCTGCCATTACCAAAGAATACACCGAAGCGTCTTTGGACATGAAAAAGCGGACGTTATTTTGTTGTTTATTCATGGGTCATTTCGGGACCTCCAACCACAAGACATTTTCACTTTTGCAGGGAACTGGTACTTTTCTGGTGTTTGGAAGCCCCAGAGTGTGTAGTAATAAAAGTCTAGAGCAAAAAAGGAGAGACCTTGAGATCTTTATGGTTGCTCTTTCAGTGCAAAGAAAACCAGGAACAATTTGAGTGCACATGAGTCCATTCATCACAGCCATACATATTGTAACCAGTAAGAGCTTGTTTTCAAGTTTTTATGGTTCTCTGTCCTGTGCCAGTGGTGGGATTTAGTTTGTACCATGGAGAACGTGTTGATTGTGTCTTGTGCTGCTTTGGTGCCCCTGCCCTCCTCTCCCTGGCAGATGTGCTCAGGGATCTCCACGTGCCTCTTGGGTGCTGTGTTAGAGCTCACTGTCACAGCTGGAGCACACAGCTGCACTGCTTCTCTTCAGTCAGGCTTTTCCTGGTGCTCCTTACTGGGGAAAGCTGAACCTAGAGGTAAGCACAATCACAGTGCTTTTGGTAGCCAAACTGGGGAGTGTCTTTAACATTCCAGGCTAAACTCTTTCATCTCTTTTCCATGTCAGCATTATTGCATTCTGAAAAGGCCTAATAACATGGCAGCAAAACAATACGTGTTTCAGGGGCATCATAGAGCAGATAGAATTACTGCCCCAGTGCCACAGGGAGGTCTCAGATTCAACTCAGAGGCAAAGAAACAGTGTAGTAAGTTAGGATCTATTTATTTGAATAAGTGTCACTGAAATCCTGTGTGTAATTTATGACAACTTCAATTTTTATTATTTCGGTAAATTCACAGGATCTGAAACATTTTTACCGTACTATCACCAGTCTGTCTTCTTGAATATGCTCTTGTGTGTTACTTGCAACACTTACCCCTTCTCTCTCTCCAATTTCCTTTTGTAAATAAGTTTTAGGTAGATAATTCTTGGAGAAAAATCGACTAAGAGTCACTGAGAAAAATGTTCTGTACCTAAGGAGAGCGTGTGTCTCCATTTACAGTATTGGTTAAATTGTAATCCTGAAAAAACACAGACTGGGCAGTCCCATTTTTTTTTCCCACTGCTGATACTAAAGGGATGTTTCAATACTCAAGCAGAGCCTTAGATGAAATTCTTGCATTTTCTAAGTACTGAATTTCTTTCTGCCTTTATTTCTCAGCAAATACTCAGTAGGATTTCAAGATTAAGGCTCTGGTCTTTCATCAAACACAGGTTTTGTTTTCCTTTGATTTCTTAGCTACTGGTACCTTCCTCTAAGTTCCACTTGCTCTCCCCAGAAGTTATTATTTTGAGTCTGGAGCTTGGAAATACTTCGTGCTTTGTCACTGCAGTTGAAATTTTTCTCTCCAGAATAATATCCAACCCATTCAGTTCCCAGCTTAGTATTTTTAGCACAAGCTGCTGACAGCTACACGTTGGCTCCGCTGCGATAGCAGTGTGGATTTCCCTGTGCATGTGCTGGGAGCACTCCCTTTGCAACCGAATCCATTTTAGTAACTGCATAATTCTGATGTGAAATTATGAAAACAGCAGAAGGCCCTTCATTTTATATCTCAGCCCTAGTAGCTGGAGGAGTATATATATCTGTCTATATGAAGTACTTTGTTGTCCCTTGGGCTTGGCACTTGTACCCTGTTCTCTGTGGGCTCCAAATGTAACTGCCCAGCTAAGAAGTACAAAGTTCTCCTGCACATTCTTCTTCATCTGGTTGTACTTTCTTACGTCACTCTGTATCTTTCTGAAAGAATATGCTCCTCATTCAATGAGATTTTTACAACTTCTGTATACATTGCCATTTTTTTACATTTCCTGCAGGGTTTACCTTTGACCCAAGGTTCATTTGTATTATGAAATTGTTTGTGATACTGCAAGCACACCCTGACATTGTTCTGTTCATGGCATGCTTTTGTTCAGGAAACATTCAAGTGATGGTATTGCAGCTCCCTGGCATAGACATAGCATGAAAAGTTACTAAGCATAAGAGAGAAAATGCAAGTTGAAAGCAATAAGGGGTGTCATACTGTACACCATTTGGTGCAGCATGTGCACTTGTCCTCATAACGTGGCTGAGCAGCTGCACAAATGTTCCATATTGCTGGTGAGATCTGAGCCAGACCTTGATACTTCAGAGTCACATTTGATGCCATCAGTACCTGGTTTTGCATTGCTTCCCTTTGCTTATTGCTTGTGAGTTAATCCTCTTTCTGCATCATCTCGTTTTGTCAGAACTGGCAATGCTTTGTCAATTTTTTTATTTCAGCCACATGTTGAGCTTTGGGGATCTTTTCCCCTGTTTTATTATGTCTGTAAAAGTGGAAAGGCTCTGTGGCCACACAGTGTCAGTGGGCTAGGAGCTCTGTAGGATTCACCGTCTTGGCACATGCTTTGCTGTCTGCTGGTGTAACAGGAGCTGTTAGGTTGCACAGCAAGTTACAGGCTTAAGTTCCCAGTATGCTCAGTAAAACAGCCATCTTTCTCTCATCACAGACATCATTAGCTGTTATGGACTGTTTCAGTTGCTCAGCAGAGGTGTTGGATCTTCCACTGGTTTACCAAACAGGTTCATTTTCCCCAAATACCAGTCCAGTTTAACCCATATTCTGACTATATGTCAGGTTGCTCACAGATCCAGTGCTGCACACAGTAGTTTTAGTTTGATTTTTGGTTTTGTCTCTGCAGCTACACCTGCTTTATGTTCCTGAATTAGGCTCTTGCCCCTATTGCCAAATGCTTTGTCCTTTCTTTCTAAACAGTATGGGTAAAGTGGGGAACCTGCAGGGGCACAGCTGGTTTCCCTACAGCTGTGCTGTGTTAATTAGCTCCAAACCTTTAAGCCTCAGCTACCCATGAACTCTACTGCCGAGTTTATGTGGCTTCTGCTGCCGAAGACAGGGCAGACGGTGCCAGAGGGCTCAGATGCTGCTCAGAAGCCATCACTGTGCTGCACTGGGCTGTCCAGCCTGGAGCTCCTGAAGCCCAGGCACAGGTGCCATACAGTTCTTCCTGCAGGAGCTCTGGTGAGGCAGCAGGGATGCCAATGCCACCATTGCTAAAGGGAGGGGTTGGGTGTTGTGGCTTTCAGGCTGGGGACACGTCCTTGTGCTAGTCAGTACTTGTACCTCTACCTCTGCACAGGGAATGGTGAGAAGGAGGAGGAACAGAGCCTCTCTGTGATGCTGCATTTACAGGGTCAAGCACAGCCTTGCTTGTCTTGGCACTGCTATTACTGATGGCATTTGCACTGCGAGGGTTCAGTGGGAATGTGGAGGTGTGTACTGGTATTATGCCAGTATCGTGGAGTGAGGCTGTTTTCCAGTATAGGAAGAGGTAGGTTTCATAAGGAAAAGCTGAACTTTATAAAAAGGGACAGTAAGAAGATTGTACAAGTTTTATCAAATTCCTGGACACATATTCTGAGATCTCCAGAGTCTTCCAAAAGGTTTAGAAAGACTTTGTTGTGACAATTCAGTGCTGCTGCTGATTTTGTCCTGACCTGGACAAGCAGATGCTTTAAAGAAACCCATGAAGAGTTATAGGAAGCAACAGCTGGATGTTCATCTCAGACATACTCTTGTTTTGTGGGAAATGTAGAATCATTTATTTTATCTGAACCATTTCATCAGTGCATGCATGTGTGTGTGCATGTATATGACAGAGTGAGGTAACTGAGTTTTTGTGAGTGGGTGTTCAGTTTTGGCTAACAAGATCCTGTTTCACTTAGAATTTGGAATAACAAGTGACAGCAGTGGAACTTAGAGATCTCTCAGGTTTGTAAGTTATAATGATTACACCAAAACAGTAGGTGTATCTATTGGACAGGTTTCTTTTGTTTTGGGGGGGGGAAATACACATTAAGTTATATGAATATTTAGGGATATTAAGAGAGGATCATGTAAGTTTTCATGAAATAAATAATAGAAGTTAAGAGATGAGAGGCACTGTGTGTATATAAAAAGGGTATAATACAAAATAATTACTTTACCAAGATCCGTAGGTCACGGAATAGGGAAGTCTCAGTAGGCTTTTTTGGCAGGTTATATGTTAGGGAAGGAATTCACAATCCGGGCTATTTACTTACTGTTACTTCTTTGAAAGTCTTTTTGATAAAATAGAAGATTATCGCTAACATTACTAGGAAAGTCTCAAAAGATTTAAAACAAACGATTTCCCTTTCTATACAAATAAAAACAATACCTGAGGCATGAAAATAAGTACTTTTGTTCTCAGAAAACCACTTGAGCAATATCATCAAAGAAAATCCTTGTTTCTATATAGTTTCTCTAAGATCAATACAGTGAGCTCAGTCTAGGCCTGTGCACACCACGTTTGTACTGCAGGACCCAGTGCTCATCTCCCTCACTGGAGAGTCACTTTGCTTGTGTCAGACAGCTCAACTGCAGGTCATTAGCTGTGAGACTGGACAATTCTGCTGTCTAATACAGACATTGCTTTTAAAAATTTGAAGGAGATTAAATAAAAACTGGTAATGTTTTTATTGAATCTCCTTCTGGAGATTGGCTTTGCTCGCAGGGTTTTCTTAATTTACTTTTCTGCTTAAAATTAAATACATTATTTTAAAAAAATTCTTATCTATAAAGTGGGAAAAGATTCAGGAGAGGAGAAGTTTTAGTCTTTTGGAAAACACTATCTCCTTACAAAAGCAATTACCTAAAAGCCACCATTCTAGGCTATTAGGTGGTTAATAGCTGTGCCAGAAGAGAAAAAAATTGTCAGATGTTATAGCTGGAAGTGAAGGCATTCCAAAAGAGTTGTGCTTTGGGTCTGTGTCATTTAGAGTGTACAGTTATATACATATGGTAGGAGGAAGAAAAAAAGAAGATGTTTGAAGTGCCTGTGTGTTTCTTAAACTTCTTCAAGCTGTTGCCACTTTCTGGTCATTAATTACTATATAATTGCTATGATTGGGGATGACTGAGTCATCCACACTGGAAAGATTTTATGATAGTGACAATTTCAAGCCTGGTGTGTTCAAAAGGACTAATATGACTTAAATATCCATGTCCTATTGAATTTCCATTACAGCTGAACATGGTTTGAGTCCTTTGAAGTTTTATTTCAAGTCTCTCTCCTCTGCCTGCAGAAGACAGGAGGAGCTTTGCCCTTGAACAAGGCAACTGTGACATGAATTTGAGAAAGTGGGTCCTCACCTCTCTCATTTCATACTCATGTGATTCTCTTAGCAGATGTCAAGTCTGAGCAGAAGTGTTAACCCTGTTGTGTGTGGTGTCATATAATCCAAGATTTATGTGAAAGGCAGAAGGCTGAAGTAGTTTCAATAGTCTTGGATGCTCTGCTTCTAATTGTCTGCTTAAATCTTTTTTTTCGAGTGAGAAAAGTCCTGAGAATGGCACAGCGAGACTGAGTTTTCTTGTAACACTGTGATAAGCTTTCATCAGATTGCATTTAATTTTCACCTCCTACCTCTGTGCCTACTGCTGCACCTCATATTGGATTTGTTTTTATGAAAACTGCAAAATAGACTCTACTTAAAAGACAGCTGCAGAGGGTTCAGGCTTCTTGTGTCTTGAATAATTTTAGTAACTTTTGTGGTCTGAGAAGAATATATCTGCAATCTTACAAATTACCTACAGGGGAGAAATACCACTGCTGCACTGCTTCTGTGGGTGCTGCTGGGCTGGCAGGCATCCTCTTACCCCTCCATAAGTCTCTGCTTTGGAACTTCCCCTTTCTGACCTCAGTTTTTGCTCTTTTGCCTCTGTTGGCAATTTACTCTGTCTCTGCAGGCACACAGCGGTGGGTTTGTTCTTTCGATGAATATTGCATGAATATTGTTGTGTAGACAACGTTGACAGGGATTTTCTGCTTTTATTTTTTCTTGCTTCATTCATATAGACTGTACTTTCCGGAGTTTTGAGAAGGAGCACCTGGGACCATTGAACTGGAGGACCTGTGTATCCCTAAGATTCTATCACCAAGGAAATACTGTTAATGAGCTGTCTCTTAAATTTTCTGCTCTGCCCTGGTTGTTTGTCCCTAATTGTTAGGCGCTCTCTTCTGGGAAGCTGAAACTTGCTGTCTACTTCTTTTAAAAATGTTATTAATTGAGCGAGAAGTTTTATTACTGGCTTGAACTTTGTAGTTGCCCTTGACACTCCAGAGGGTTTGTGCCGTGATCTAGATATTGTTTATACATGGCAGTCTTTTTTAATTACCTTTGATCCTAAGTTCTTAACTGTTCCTTCTAATCTACTACCTGTAAGCCTGACAGAAGGATCATACAACTGGGAGAGTTTAATTCTGCTGTCATGCAGAGCTGAATAAGCTATTAAAAATGTTTACTCATGAGTTAGTTGACCAGGTTCATAAAATGTGAAAGCAGCTTTACAGAAACAATGTCAAATGCAGTATGAGTTTGGAAACCTCTGTACTTGCTGCCCCTGCTTCAAATTGTGTTTTAGATGAGCACAGTCCTGTTAAAGAGCGTAGCAGAGTCAGAGGGACAGAGGCAGCAGCACTGTTGTATATGGAGTGAGTCTCTAACAAATTCTTAGTTTTGATCTTTTGGCAACATTTGGTATAAATAGACTTGAAAGTGCTTTTTATTTTTCTGCAAGTCAAAGTGTCTGGTGATGTTCCCAGGGCAGCTTCTGTCCCACCTCCTGTGGGATTTGTATAATTTTTGGAAGCTATGGGTCACTTGGTTGTGGAAGTCATTTGTCTTCAAAGGGTTAAACATGTCAGTTCCTGTGGAGCATTCTTCCCCCTTCTTGTAGCGGTGTCATATCCCATGGAGTTGCTATGAATTGTGACACCAAACCATGCTCCTTTAGTTGCACATATGATGCAACTTTGATTATTGAGAAATTACGTCACCAGCCAGGGCTGTTGGAACCAGACCCTTTTGCCATCACTCATTGTCGGAAGAAACTTGGGAATAGCAGGAAGATCTCATGCATGTCCAGGCTTAGGCCTCGAGGAAGTGAGGAAGGAGTGCTGAGGACCTATTGTGGAATTTGCATGTATCATTCACACTTTAAAAGTGTAACTTCAATTTGTGTGTCTTCCAAAGCACCCTTCTTATTTATCATTTCCAAACCTTTAACAAACAGTACTTAGCATCGTTCTTGCCTGCACTGTGATTTCCTCCTCAGCACATCACTGAGCAGAACAAGTGCCACTGTTGCAGTCTGGTTACTGCTCTGATCTGCCTTGATTCTGTGACTTTTACCTAGCATTTTCCCTACTGACTTCAGCTTCTCATCTTCTTTAGGGAAAAGATCCTAAAGAAGGTTTGCTACTGAATCTGTCTTTCCAGAAGGGGTCACGCATCTGAATGTCTCCGTTCTGTTTGTCTGTAGGAGTTTAAATCTAAATCAAAATCTAAACATTTCCTTCGGATGGTTGTATCGCAGCTGATTTTTAGTATTGTTATTTTGATTGTTCTGAATCCACATCAGCTATATCCTCAGCTTTTTCCCTTTTTTTTTTGGTGGCATTCATTTTTCATCACACAAGCATTACTGTGTTTGGTTGGACAAGCATTGTCTTATCTGAACCCTGTGCCAGATACCTTGGAAGAAGGTGCAGAAAACCTAAAATGGGAAATTATTCCAGATTGTTGATGGTTGTCTTATCTGGGGATGTTAAGAATATGTGTAAAAAGCCCAGAATGGTGTTTCAATTCTCTTGAAACCAGTGTGAGAAATTCCACAGTTTCCAGTAAGATCTGGCTTCCACTGGCATTTTCTGCCTGCCTGCTCTGGAGGTTAAGATCGTATTTTTTCTGGAAGACATGTACTCCTACAGCTGTAGTTTTGAAGATACAGTTTCCTCTGATCACTCAATATTACCTTTGTAGATTACAGGGATCTTTCAGTAGAGTAACCTCCCCAGTGGTTATGCCCTTATCTGTCCTTCCCAAATGGCATCCCATTGATTTTTGTCACTCTGCCATGCTCAGGAAATGACTCTTGTCAAAGCCCTCCATTATTGGCAGTTGTTCTGACTAATCTGTTTTAGCACTGGAGCTTCTCATATTGATGAACAGGCCCTTATTGCTTCTAGTTTTCGGCTTGTAAACTTTTTAGCCCCTCCTCATTCCTCCTTTTTTTCTCTTAACATTTTTAAATTCAAGACCTAAAAGCATCCAAGATGTACCTCTTCTATTTTGGCCTATTTTTCCTGTAGTTCATTTGTGGATATTCTGTCCTTGTCTTCAGTTATCTCTTGATTATTGGCTCAGAATTCTACAAATTGCCTTTTCTTTAGCATTGCATCGTAGGGAATGTTTTGACAGAGAATGCTCTCCTCATTTGAACCTCTTACCAACTCAACCCTTAAAAGCAGGCCTGTGCTAGGGGGAGTTTTATCAACCCCTTAGGAGAGCCTGTTTTCCTGGTTTACACAGGAACTAGAGAATGAGTTATCTGGCAGAAACATCCTTCAGTTGTTTTCATCAGTTGCTACATTCCTCACCTTCAAACTAAGCAGACCTGATTTGACATAAAGCCTATGTGTCTGGAACCTAAGTCCAGGATGCACGTGAGAGGTAGGTTGGGGAAGACTATCCACAGTGGATCTGATTAGCACATGCTTGTTAGCTTGACCAGCATTCCTGGTTTTATCACAGGGTTTGTGATCAATATATTATAGTTCCTTACGTGTAAGAGAGCCAAGTCCATGCCAGCATCTGTCCATGCAGGCTTATACTGTCAGACTTTCCCTGCTATCATCTGATATGGTTTCACTAAATGTGCTCAGTTATAGAGAAATATGCTAGCTATTAAGATGTGTTTAAGCAATGGTTGTGTTTGAATCTGCAGAATCCAAAGGCAGTTCCTTATGTTTCCCTCTTCTTTCTTACATCTCTGCTTTCATTAAGTGTATCACTGATAGGTGTCTCTTCAGTAAATAGCAATTAGGCACATTCATCTGGTAAGGCAGCAAGCTCCTGATTAAGCAAAATGCTGCAAGTCTGTGAAATTCCAGGTTGTGCAGGGACTGCCAGGCTGGCAGAAGCAGCCCATTTTGTCAGGATGCTTCCATAATGCTGTTTGCTGCCTGGTCATGGGGGAGGATGTAAGGGCTGCTTTCCTTTGGCAGCTGCCAGTCCTCATTATATTTCAGTGTGTGATGAAACTGCATGTCAGAGTGCACTGGAGTGTTAAAGGTTCTCCAGAATTCTGCAGGATGTACAACCCCAGGGGGCAGAGCTGCCTGTAGCCACAACAGGCTGGATAAAAGAGAAACCCCAGACTCCTCCTTTCTTGCTGCTCTTTTATGCAAGTGATACCAGCTTGTAAGAAACCCAGGTGTTGTCTTCAGCTGTTCCTTATATCTGTGTTTCCATTACAGTGAGACTCTGTCACACAACAGACAAAAATACTGTAGTTTTATAATTGGATGTAGTTGAAGAAAAAAATGAACAATAAACTGCATAGCCAAAAACTAGTCCGTGAGGAGTTTTGGGGTTTTTTTATTTTTTACTTTTATAGCAAACTTTAACAGTCACTCTAATAAAGGCAGTTTTTTTCTTAAAATCTTGCCCCTGTTGCCTCCTTGTATTATGATGACTGTATTAACCTTTTTATTATAGTTACACCTCTACTTCTGGACAGATAGATAAATTGATGCAGAAGTTGCTCTGCAGCATATTTTTCCTGAACTGAACATCTCACCCCAGGGACTCATCCAGTTTTCCAGAAATGTGTTTGTCAGGGTCCTGGATAAGCAATCTCATTTTCTCTAGATTATACTGCCTAAAAGATAACATAAGAAAAACTCTGCAGATGCTTTCTGCATTAAATAAAGAGCTTTCCCTATGAATTTAAATCTCCTACAGCTTATTTTCTGTGATTCAATAGTGAATTATATTTGGTTTATATTTTGTAATTAGAGTGCAGAACAGATGGCAAACCCTTGGTTTAAAGTGAAGTGTATTGAATAACCCCCAGTGCCTGGTGCCAGACTGGGATTCAGAGAAAAGTTGCATTCTCTCACTTTTCTTGACCTTGTTCTCAGAGCTTTATGTGAAAACAGTGTTAACAGAAACATTTACCAAATCTAACTTAATAGCAGCACCATGTCTGCTGCTGCTTAGGCCGGTGAACTTAATCCTCTTTAGAGTAGCTGGGGGGGACGTCAGGAAGCATCAAATACCATGAGCAGAGGCATCTTTATGAGACAGACACTATAAAGCGTCCACTTGGGCAGGTGGGAGACAAACACATCATCAGAACTGAAGGCTTTGGCAAAAATGCGAGATGAACTTAAAACAGTACAAATATACTTAGGTGATAGACTTTGAGTAAAAGAATCATCTTGATGCTTGGTGAATTTCAGTATGTGATAACAGCTTGAGCACTTCAGCATACTTCTATCTTTCAACTGCATACAGAATTTTTCGTTCTTGTTGTGGTGCTGTGCTGTTTGTTCCATGGAGTATGTGCAGGCAGGGCTCTGTTTAAGCTGTAGGTAAGCATGCACTTTTCCCTGCTACAGGAAACTGTTACGAAGTTTCTATTAATGAAATATTTTCCTTTACTTCTCCTACAGGGAAAGTGTATCAGGGCTGGCAGGAAATTGGATGCTGTCACACCTTGCTGTTGCTTTTTGGAAGTGGCACCAGATGGATACATTCCAGAGATGTAGGCACTTTGCATTTCAGGGCAAGCAGTAGCAAAGGAATGGGAAAAGGCAGTGAAAAAATTGTGAAATAGAGTTCTTTGGTGTTGACTTCCTGAGATTCCTTTCCCTTATCACCCATTTAGAAGAGAATTTATCTGATGTTGGCTGTAGGTCTAGACAGGTGTAGGCACTACCTGGCAGATAGGAATTACTACCAGAGATGCTCCTACATTCAGAGTTTACCTATGGGATAAAATAAAGGCCAGTTCAAAGCTCTTCTTTCTCTGCCTCTTTGAATTCTTTTTTTTTTTTCCTCTCATCCTGACATTGATCTGGCAGTTTCACCACCATCCATCTATTCCCCTGCCTACACGTGGTCTCTTTTTAGCATCAGTTGTGGTCTCTGAAGTCTATATAGTATCGTGGTGAGAATTCAGGACAACCAAGTGTTATTCTGTTCTTCCCGACTCCTTTCATCCTCCTGCTTCTCAACTTCATTAATTTATTTTTCCTTTTCTTATGCCAGTCTTTCTTTTGCATCCAGCTTTCCGTTTGGTATTTAAGTTGGTTCTGCTTTGAGCTGGGAGTTGGACCTGGTGACTGTGTGTGTTGCTCTGCTCACTGAAGAGCATCCTTTAAGTTGCAGAGTCCACCACCAGCATTGCTAATTGTAATTCTTTTATGGGGAAAGAAAAGAATAGACTTTTCATGTCACTGTACACTGGTCCTATTAAAAGACAAAACTCCCCAAACTGGGAATTTGCCTTGCACCTGGGTGGCATTTTGTTTTAACAACAACAGTGTTAGTTTGATGCTCTGCATCAGTCTTTATATCATAGTGGGTTTTGTATCAGCTGAATGCTGATGATGGTCTCTGTCTACAGTTATAATCCGTGATGTTTTTGTGTCTTGGTTTAGGAATGGTACTTCCCAATTCAGTGCCCCCACCGAGGCTTTTCCAAACCAGACACTGCTCTCTTGCTCCCCCCCTTCCCTTCTCCCTTCCTGTTCCAGGGGTGGAGTTGAGAATTGTGAAAAAAAAAAATTTTTTTTTCACAAAAAGTGAAAATCACGAGTTGAGAGAAGAACAATTTACTGGAAACAGCAATGAGGTAAGAAAAAGCCAGAGAGTCCCTTTCTGTGCCCTGGCAATGACATAAGGTGGTATCAAATAGCACAAAGGTCCTGGCCCAAGCTAGGACAATTTGAGGTAACCTTGCTAAGCTTCACTCATACTGAAAAATTAATATTGCTTGAGGTTACTCTCACTGAAAGCACACAGGCAGTATCACAGCAAATGAGCTGGCAAGTAGTAACCATTTAAACCACGGTCATTTAATTGTGGATTGAGGTCTTGGTTCAAAGGTACTAGGCTGTGTGTTTGAAATTGAGCAGGGTCAGGCTTTCAGCAACAGGATTGAAATTGAGCAGGGTCAGGCTTTCAGCAACAGGATTTCTGTGGATAGATACTGTGTTTCTTATTGGCATCGAATAATGCTGTTTTCAGTTGGTTGCTGCTGATTTTTACGATTTTGTTTCTAGTGTGATTTACTAATATATGTGAAAAGGCATCAGAACCTGGTCTGACAAACAGAAAGCAGCAGTTGAGGCCTCCCTTCTTCTTCCAGTGCATCCTTGAGTTCAAGATTGATGCTGCTTTCCTCTGAAAACTGAGTATTTGCTATGTTTAAGATCACAGTTCTTCCAGACTCCTTGCTCAAACCGCCTGTTTGAGCGGTTTGTCTTGTTACCTTACAGTCCTAAGCCACTGACTTAATGCACACTGTTAGTGAAAAATCTGCCTCTGACCATCCTTAGCCTTGGACAGGAAGCCTCAAGGAACTCATAACAGTAAGCAGGCATGGCTTGGGAAGTTGGTGCTCCATGATTCCATCCCATACTGCACTTAAGTAAAAGTGTCACCCTTGTGTGACTGTGCTCACAAATTGCATTGCTACTGCCAGGCAGATACACTTTTTCCCAGATGCCTTGAGCTCCTTGTCTTTTTTCCACGGTGGGCTGGAGTGGGCAGCAAAAGGACGAGGTTGTAGCAGCATCTCAGTCTGGCATTCGTGCAGCTGTAAGAACTGTGCTTTGCCAACTGCTCTTTTTACATAACAGATTCTCAGATTCTAAGAGAAGCTGGGAAAACAGAGGAGTGTTTCAATGATTAATATCACTGCTGGGCACCAGGATGTCAGATTGCTCTGTAAAAGAGATTAAGAAAAAAAAAAGGAAGAAAAAAGAAAAGATTAAGGATAGTTTTCTGCTGGATGCCTACAGGAGAGAAAGTCAGGCTTTCAAAGTTGTTGAGGAATCAAAATACAAAGTAGGTGTCTTCATGTCTGTGTGTATCTTAAGGTGCATAATTTTTTTCAAATTACCAATCCTTTTTCACTCTTGAAAGACGCTTATTATCCTATAGTGATTACAGAATTAAGTAATACTTTCGACTTCAAAGACTTCTGTTCCTTTTTTATGATGAGGAATCAGCAATAAAGAAATCCCTGTTATTGAAGAAGTAGGCAAAAAATCCTCAGATCTGGACACAGAGTGTGAGGAGCTGAATCCCTAGCAATATGCACAGCTGTAGTGGTTTGAAAGCAGTGATGCTCTGTTCCAAATCAGTTGTTCCCTCACATTTGGGGAAATGATACTATTTAAATGGTTTCATGTAGGGGCACACCACCTGTGTTTTTGGTGTTTGTATGTGAGAGTGCACCTGGCTAAGGAATGGAAATGGACTTGCATGCTCAAACCTTCTTCCTCTAATAGCACATTTTCTGCAGTATGAACTGGTTAAAGAGGTTGGAAGTGAGTTTTATTGATGTGTTCTATTTTTAGCAAGTAATCTGAACCAATTTATTCTCCTTGATAAGGCAGTGTATAAAAAAGGGGAGGAGAGGCAGCCTAGGGGGACGTGAAGCATGTTACTAAGGATGTTTCCCCCAATATCCCTTAATGTAATTTATTTATCTGGTGGTGTTTATTTTTGGTGCCCTTCCTTCACTTCATTTCGTTAAAGCCATGCTGCCAATCTGGATCCTGTTAGGATCAAAAGTACTGTAGGCTGCCGGAGTGTGATTCCAACTGTAGCTCATAAGTTTTTTGCGACACGATTCGGTACAGACTACAGTTTTGGGAAGTTGATCTAACTTCCAGGACAGAAAATCTTCTGTAAAGGTGACAAGCTCTCAAATGACTCTTGAAGGTGTTTAGGATGTAGGATATATGGTGCCTTCCATGTACCTAATTAACCAGTGAACAACTGTTGACACCCTGGTATTTCCTGCCAGTTGGAAACTGTTCAGGGGTGAAAGAAAACTGCTTGTACTGCAGTTTTGAATGTACCTAGAAGGTGTGGGGCTGCTCAGCTCTCTAGAGGAAAGGCATTGTTCTCTGCTTCATTACATTCATTAAACTTTATTACAGACCTTAAGTGTCTGTAGGAATGCCAGGGAATCAATACGGCTCTGTTGCCTCTGCAAGAGTCATTTTCTGAGCTGTAGTGAACTCCACAGTACCACAGACCTAATCCCAAAAGGGTAGGATTAAGGATACTTAATCCAACAATTCTTTATCTTTGTTGCTCCCCACTAATCATGGAGGCCGCATTCACTCTCAGGTTAAACACTGAGTTAAAAGATAATTTCTTTGGAAATCCAGCCATTGCAAATAATCGATTTCACCTGCCCTTCCAGAACCGTGGGCTTTGCCTGGGCGAGGGCATCCTTCAAGTCTGGCAGAATTTCTTCTACTTGTCCTCCTCCCCTCCAGCCTCCCCTCCCATTGCAAAGCTCTTGGTTTCTGTTGATGCCTTAGGTTTTAACTTTTATATTTTTAAATCCTGTACTGCTTTAGAGTGTAACTCTGAAGTTCCTTGTAGCTTGTAATTCCTACTCTCTCGTACTGGGTAGACATAACAAAGCCTCTCCAGGCTTTGCCTTCAAGGACAACCAGGCTGTTTTTAGGCCCAAAATGTGTAAACTAAAGATTCTAAGGGGGGCAAGCTGAGGGGCGTTACATCGCTAAACTGGGGCTTTAATTGGAGAATTAACTCTGATATGCAAATGGTCCAAACCTATAAAAGTGTGAAGAACTCGTGACCTGTCGTCCATCTTGGGGTCCAATTTTTGGAAGCAGCCTCTGGCTCCCTCAGGGTGTACCTTGAAGGCCCTTCAAATAAATACCTATCTTTATTCCCTTACTCTTGTCTAGTCTCTGTTTCTAGGTGGCTGGAGGAGGCATCACTGTGATAAATAACGCTGCTCACAGGCCCGAGTTTCCCTGCCTGTCTAATAAGCAACCACTTAGTGCTGGTGACAGGAACTGCCCACAGCGGTCGATGGCTGACGCGCGGCCCTCGCAGCCTCTCCGCGTGACCGCAGCGGCGAATACAGAGGAGGAGAGCAAGTCCTTGCTGCGAAAGGGATTTGCAGGCTATATTCATGTGGCTGGAGAAGAAAGCACTTAGGAAAGGGTGCTCTTTGAGGTGAAAAGGTGGGACTGTGGATCTGAGTGCCAGTGGGTAAAAGGGCTAAACAAATGAGGCAGTGTAGATTTGAATGTGTAACCACCTAACACGCGAGACTCTATGTTCTGTTTAGGAAATTGTTACACAAGAGTTGGAATCAGTTTTCTAGGATATAAGTATGTGAGGGTGTGAGTTTGGATAAGGTTTCTGGGGCAATCACTGGAATGAATTCAAGAGTTGTTGACCTGGCTCAGCTGACGTGGTGTCTATGGGTGTGAACCTTGGAGAATACAATACTTTGTATTCCTCGTATTTCTACAAATTCAGGTTCTAGGTGGCTGTAATGATTCATTATGATCTTTAAAAATAAATTTCTGCATGCTCACTGAAATAACTGTTTATGATACTGGTCAGCTACTGTATGAGGAAGGGGAGCTAGAAAGCAGTGTTCCTCTCTCATAGAATAGCTTTTATTGATACTTTGATGCCATTGAATTATTTCCATCTGGTTGAATACTTGTTGTGGAGGGAAAAAAATCTCTCAATCTTCACACAAAGATGTGTTCAGCACTGCTGCTTTTTTAGCTCTTAGGCTAATTCCCTTACCCCTCCGGACCTATCCTATCATGTTTGATGTGCTTGGATTTTCTTTTCCCAATACATTTTCTCTCTCCTTTTCTCTAAGCTGTTTCCTCTCTACTTACCCTGCTGTAAAACTTTATTGTTCCCTTAGGTTGTGATTGACTGTCTTGCAGCAAGGTGATTTACAACACTTCACAATGAGCATGTTATATAAAAATCAATTGTATTCTGTTCTGTGGTTTGGGTTGGGTGGAGTTTTTTTGGTTTGGTTCCAACTTTCCATTCTTCCTTCACCTTCTAACCTGTTCTGTTGTACAAAAATAAATTCTAGTATGAGTGCATATTATCCACTACAGATAAGATCTTGTGCACTTTCTTGTGGACTCTAGCAAACTATTTCTTTGTTCTGTGCAGTATGGATTGATTTTGTTCTTGTCTCCCAGATTTTTTCCTTGACTTGGGGATCAATCTAATCTCTACCTTTTCTAGTACTCTGTTCAGTTTTTCTTCAGTTCTTTGATTAGATCTGACTGGGGCATTGTTCTACAGTGACACACTGTAATTTCATACTCTCTTGGTTTTTATTTTTTTCTCCTCCTGAAATACAGAATAATTTTCTATGAGGTCTTTACAAGTGGCTGCCATGCTGTGAGCCAATAATTCACCTGAAAATAAGAATGCCCCGGAGCTTCTTTAATGCATATTAATGCATATTTTAACCAACACAAGGTCTCATGACATATCAGGAATTCACTGGAATGTCATCAACTTATCTTAGATTTTTTTTGTTCTTGTTGGTTAGAGAGATTGGCATGTAAATATTTTCGAGTCCCTTGAAAGCACTTCTCCTCTGTGATACTACCAAAGAATGTACTTTGTGTTGCTGTGCAGTAACTGGAAGCAGTCGGGGTTGCCCTGCCAGATTGCACAGGCTCTTTAAAGACTGTGCTGAGTAGTTTGAATGCACAGGGTCTTGTCCTTTACCCAGCTGTGCAGTTTCAGGGAATGGGGAAGATCACAATGACTGTGTTTTGCTTAATTCCCTGCACCATTCTTTGCAGAGCTTCTCTTAGTAGTTCTCCAATAGCTTAAGGCAGCTAGAGCAGAAATGTTTCCTCTTCCGTTGGCCATGCCTGTCTTTCAGGTGGCAAGAGAGCAGATAATGGTACAGGTCATTGTAGATTATCTTCCCATCTTCTTCATTTTTTGATTATATACAAAGCTTTGTCAAGAATATCTTTGGGTTTGTTTGCATTGTTTTTAAAGCAGTGGGGTTTTATTCTTGGTTGGTCCTCAAGGAACACTGTAATGATCCTGGTAATTAGGAAAAGTAAGATCTAAAAGCTAAGCCTCATCAAAAGCCGGTTAAAACAATTTGAAGGAATCTGACTTAATTGGATTTACAGCAGGCCCTTCTCCAAGGCTGCCTGTCCACTAAATAAGAAGTGGGAGGGAATAGCACTTATGGGTAATTTTGTTCTTTTATGTCTCTTCCTTTTTGTTCTGGCCAACCATTTGCAAGTGCCTACCTGTTGCAACTGTGTGTTTTGTCATTGCCACTTTTGCCACTTCCTTTCAGTAAGATTTACAAACCACACGCAGACTTGCAGGAGGGATTCTGCTTTTCTTTTCCCTCCTGCTGAAACTCGGCAAGTAAAGATAATGTAAACCACTATGTTCTTCTTCCTTTACATGGCCCTTCCAAAGTGCACGGTAAATACTTCAAAGACAATTGTTTTACTTCATTTAATTGATTTTCTCATATATTCTGGAACTACTGGAACGAGTACATTAAGGTTTTGATGCTGCACGTCAGTTAAACTGGTTGTGTGCTTGCACGCTTCTGTAGAACCCAGAACTTTCAGGGCTGGTGAGAGAGCATCTCCTCTGCCTGCAGGAAGGAAGGATTCTGTTTCTTGTACTGGAGTCTCAAGGAATTTATTTTGGGGCCTAGTGTTGCACTGCTGATTTAAAGGATTTTTATTCAAAGGCTTCGGTCAGTGCATCATTACACATCACCTTTAGATTCTGTTTTCCTGCCCTTTGGAAATCCCACCTTTTAATGCCTTCCATTTTCACAGTACAGTCTCCTCCTAAATAGTGAAAAAGGGCATGAGTGGGTATTTGGGGTTCTTTACCAACTCTTGAAGACCTTACGATCTCATTTTAAATGAGGCAGATTACATTTTAATACCAGGCATTTACTTGAGTAGGATTATTGCAGGAGTAGGCTCATTTCGTGGAGGTGCACGTTTTGATGATTCCAGTGGGATGACATTTTTGTCTGCTGTGACAGTTTTGCTTACAAAATTGTATTCCTAATGTCTTTGTCGTCAAAATTCAGCTAAGGAGTTGTCAGAAATTTGTAAGGCAGAAAGAAGATCCAATTGCTCTGAGAGCACTATATTTAGCTGTGCATTAATGTGTGTAATGAATGAAGACTTGTTTGCATCCATGAAGTAGGCAGAGATGCTTCAGAGACATGCATGGAGCAAGCATATGGAATTGCTTGTTCAGAGTTAAGCTATTTTCAATAAGGCTCATGCAGTAAATTACCTGACAGTGTAAAGCAGATTTTTTGATCCTCCAAAAGCATGCTATGTATTTTTATAGATATGAGAGCAGATAAACAGAGCTCCAAGAGAACATTTTCCACACAAAACCAGAGATGGGGAAGTTTCTATTGCTGGTAGCAAATGGACTCTTCTCGTCAATATTTTGTCTTTATCAGGGGAAAGATGTATTTCCAGTATTTCGTGTTCTGGCCTCGTTGTGGATGTATGTGCAGTTTGTGTGTTTGAATTGTCGTCACTGACTGGATCCTAGAGTGTAGGAAACTGAGAAGTCCTTGAATTAGAGTGAGCATTACTTAGCAAATACTAAAATACTGGTTTCTTATCAATATTGTTCTCATCCGAAATCCAAAGCACAGCACTGTACTAGCTACTATGAATAAAAGTAACTCTATCCCAGCCAAAACCAGGACACAGCTGAATGAAAACAGAACTCTCTAGAAATGGATCTGTTAGGTCACACAAGATCTGCTTCACCTTAGGGTCTGCAGAAAGAGCATCCCTAACAGAAATGGGGGGAAAAAAAGCCTTTTAAGTTTTTGGAATAGCAGGTTCAACAGCACTGATTTGTAGGAAGTGATGTTGATACCCAACCCTGGAAGGCATTGACCAAGAGAAAGGTTGTGCCAAGGCAATGTAGAGGACTGTCCAGTACTTCAGAAAGAGGTAGGGTGGCCAAGATTGTTCTCACATGAAGAAAGCAAGCCTCATCTAACTGCTTTGAGAAAATAAATTATGTTCCTTTCAGAGACTTATTGGTGGAATCTGATTAAAGTACTGCAGAAAGGAACTAAAAAATTCCCCGTAAGTGGATTTGTTTGCTGGCAATTTGATATGAAATCAGGGGACTAGGAACAGATGATTAGCCTTTTATTTTTTTAATTTTTTTTTGTGTTTAGTTTTAAGAGATTAGGAACTACAAAATGCATATTACAGACTTCTGGCATCATTAGCAATTCCTCCAGCTTTATTTTCCCTGTCACTCTGTAATGAGTAATGAACTAAGCTGGTATTAAAGCCAGCTTAACAAGTTATTGCTTTTTAAATTGCAGGTCTCCCAATATGTCCTTCTCCTTATTATTAATTTTTAGTAACTCTTATTTTTGTTGCTGTATTTCTGTTCCTTGTGAGTTTTGCACAACGTTTACATTCACATACCTTGAGTCCTCCCAGTAAAGATGCAGTGATTAGATGCAGCTCTCTCTCACCAGCTGCCCAGGCATAAGAACAAAGGGTGTTCCTAGGCAATGAGAGGTCAGAAAAAATATGGTCAAAGTCAGAAATCTACTTTAGGGGCAAGATAGTCTCAGAAATTCACTACTACATTGAAGTTGCTGAAATTCCTGAAAGGCACTTAAAATTTCGTGTCTATTAGCATTGTATGTAATTGAGCTGCTGAGAATAGTGATGAGGGCAAGCCAGAAATTTATCTTCCTTGAAAGCTATATCTGGCCACTTGGCTGTAAGGAAGATGGGATTGAATCACTGGTTCTGTTCAACTCAAATGCTCAAAGAGAGCATTATCGATGACTAATGAAGATTATTGAGCTCAAAAGACATTTTGGCATGTGAAGGACTTAACATAGTTTAATCAAAGAAGGTGTGGTAAATGTAGGGCAGAATGATGAATGCAATTACGCATGCTCGTGTTTTCCGTTTCCCATAAAGTAAGAACAGATGATGTCCAGCAAATATGGAAGATCATTTTTTCAGTGACAAAGAAAAATACTTGGAAATTAACCTACTTGTGCTTGTTGTCTTAATGAAGATAGAAAAACAATTTGTAAATGTGAAATTTGTGTTCCTCTTCTTTTTCCAAAGGCTTTGGCATTGAGGTTAGTTTGATTTCTTGAGTCTCCTTCAATTCCTGCACATAATAAAAGTCATATTAATGTGTTAAGAATTAAAACACTTAGGGGTTTTGGAAGATGTTTTCTAGATTATATTATATCACTATGTGCTCTACAACTTTGCCTTCTCTGAAGTGTTTGACCCTGTAAGAGGTAAAAATAGGTGAATTACTGGTCTATTTTGAAGTTTCTATTTTTAAAAAGATAGTGAAGCTAGCAGTGAAAGAAAAGTCTTTCTATAAATACAGTTGGATTAAAGGCCAAGTCTTTTGAAAACACAGTGATTTTTGGATACTTCTTTTTTGTTGTGTTTAACCCATGGGCCTCCTTTGATGGACATTGATGTCTCAAAAATAAGACACTTGTATCTTGAATGTTGCGTAAAGTTCTGGTGCCTCTCACCTCAAAAAACCCTCAAACAACTGTAAAACGTGCAGAGAAGGGATACAGGAGGATCAGAGACAGGGAATGAGTTCCAGATGCAGGGCAGTTAGATAGACTAGATCTCTTCAGTCTAGGAACCAGGTGACTTGAGGATGGACTTGACAGATTCTGTAAGCATGACCTTAGGGGTTGATGGAAAAGGGTGAATAAGGAATGGTTTCTCGAAGAATGTATGGCTAAGCCTGTGGATGTTGTCACAGAACATACTGTGGGCAGCACGAACTCAAAAATGAGAAAATCAGGACTAAAACCTATTAAAGTCAATGAAATAAGAAGACACTTAGAATCAGGAAGTGTTCAAGAGCTGGAGTGTGAGGCAGGGCTCTGGGGAAGTGTCCCTGTGTGTTGCTTCTGTCCTTGCCTCTTGTCTTTCCTCTGGTGTAAGGCCTGGTTAGAGATTCACTGTTGTTCTTGATAGAAGCTTGTTCTGACTTGCAGCCATTTCTGAGTAAAATACCGGTCTCTCACCTCTTGAGAAAAAGGCTGTGTAAAAACATTGCCATTTAGGCACAAAAAAATTGATGGTTTCAAATCCCTCATTTCAGGACCTAAAATGCCAGTTTTCAGAACATTAATTGTAAAGAATGTAAAGAACATCACCTTGCTCTGTGCCTGACCTCAGGAATATGGCATAGCTTGTAGATTAAGGTATTATTTGCTGCAGGAAGAAGGATTGAAATTTAGCCATTACTTGTGCAAAAGAGAACACTTCATGCCAAGTGACAGTGTTAGGTGAGTGATGCCATCTTATTTCTTGTTATGAGTGTAAGTGTAATCCCATCTAAACACAGTTCTGCGGGATGGAGCTTAACGATTTCAGAGAGGAGTCATTACAGACGATCAGGTAAATAGAATGTATTTAGAAAGAAAAAAAGCTCACCAGCTTGAAGAGTTATTTACCCAATGGCTTAGTGCATGTAGGCAGAGGAGTGGTTATTCTGTCAGGCTTCCAATGTACCTGTCAGAGTGTTTTCTGCTCTGCAGTATACATATTTATACTGTATGATTGAAGACTCTTATGCGAAGGAGCTATTGCCAGCTGTGGTATGTATGTGCTCTCTCATGAAAGGAATATCTTTTTAAATAGGAAAACATTTCCTTTAAAATATGCAAGACACAGATTTATCTTTCACACCTGTGGTGGATTGACATTGGCTGAATGCCAGGTGCCCACTAAGCTGCTCTGTTACTCCCCTCCACAGCTGGACGGGGGAGAGAAAATATAATGAAAGACTGGTGGATCAAGATAAGGACAGGGAGAGATCACTCACCAACTGCAGTCATAGACAAAACAGGCTCAACTTGGGGAAATTAATTTACTGCTAAACAAATCAGAGTAGAATAATGAGGAATAAACCCAACTCTTTAAACCCCCTCTCCGCCCCCTTCTGTTCTTCCTGAGCTTAACTTTATTCACAATTTTCTCTCTCTCCTCCCTCCAGTGGCACAGGGGGATGGGCAGTGGGGGTCGTGGTCAGTTCATCACATGTTGTCTTTGCTACTCCTTCCTCCTCAGGGGGAAGACTCTTCATTCTCTTCCCCTGCTCCATTGTGGGTCCCCTGCATGGGGTCACAAGTCGTGACAGAAAACCTATTCCAGTGTGGGCTTCTCTCTCCACAGGACCACAGGTCCTGCCAGCAGCCTGCTGCAGTATGGGTTTCTCATAGGGTCACAGCCTCCTTCAGGCATCCAGCTGCTCCAGCATGGAGTCCTCCAGAGGCTGCAGGTGGATCTGTGCTCCCCCATGGACCTCCCTGGGCTGCAGGTGGATCTCTGTTCCAGTGCCTGGAGCACCTCCTCCCCTCCATCTTCACTGACCTGGGTGTCTGCAGGGATGTTCCTCTCACATATTTTCCCTTTGGCTCCCATTGCACAGGGTTTCTTCCCCTCTTCTTAAATCTGTTATCCCAAAGGCACTACCATCGTTCTGATGGGCTCGGCCTTGTCCAGTGGCGGGTCTGTCTCGGAGCCAGCTGGCATTGCCTCTATGGGACATGGGGGAAGCTTCCAACAGCTTCTCACAGAAGTCACCCCTGTAGCCCCCTGGCTACCAAAACCTCGCCACACAAACTCAATACAACACCTTTAGGCAAACACAAAAAAGGAGGCGTGGGAGGGTTACTTCAGCAGTTCTTGGGATAGTTCCCAGCTTTGTTCACCCTGGTTTGCCCTCAGGCTAACAGAGCTTTCCCTGCACAGCATCCAACAGCCAAAATGCTTAGGAGGGTCAGTCTGCCAGCAGCATCTGCTCAGGAGATGGACTCTTGGACTGATGTCTTGCTCAAGGATTCTGGTTCTCACCCATCCCTGTGAGGTTAAATAACTTGCCTGAGTATCAAACAGGGAGCATGATCCAAAGACAGCTTTCATACTGGATTTGAGCACGATGAAGAGGCAAGTGCTTGTTTCGTGTTTGCTGTTGAATGTAGGCAAAATAACCTCATCACAGCAGAGCTGCTGACATTGGAGATCTAAGTCCTGACATTGGTCCCAAAGGCTCTAAGGAGTGCTTGGCCTGGCACCTCTCCTTGCATCATTTTTCTGCACTTTTCTTAGGTTATTTGACAGCTTGATCTGAGTCACAGCCTCTGCTGCAAAGAACCTGAAGTGGTAGGAAGAGTTGTGAATCTGCACAGTGTTGTCAGCAGGGTTGTATTTACAGACCTGCATAAACACTTCTCCGTGTTCTTCCTGGGTACGGACACGCTCTTTGGTCTCAGACTTTGCAGAGAACTTAAATTCATTCCTGTGGAGAAAAACACGCAAATTAGAAAAAAGAAAAAGTATCTACTTACCCAGAAAACAAGTCAGTAGGGGTAGTTAGTAATAACAATTTAGCTTTGTTGTGATGCTGGCAGAGGTAATTTCTTTATCTCCAACCTGGATGAGAGTGGATTCTGAGGCACGGGGCTGCACTGTGAGTGACAGTGACAGCAATCTGCTGCCTGGGCAGCCTGGTTGAAAAAGCAGCCTCAGAGGTGTACATGCTGCGTGTAGACTGGCTCTGGCCAGTTTTCCCACCTGCCACTGCTTCCTGTTACTGCAGGGTTGTGTTAATATTTGTATTTACTGACTTTCTGTCCAGATATTTAGATACTGGTACAGACTCCCGTCAGTGCTGCTATCTCTGATGAGTTACTTGCTATATTTCAAAGATTTTTAGAGCCAGAGAATATATATTTTAAAGTGTGGTTTTGATCAGGGAAGCGACTAAGTAAAAATAACTCCATTCTGATTTCAGAATGGTTCCCTAGTGTATTTTCAAGACACTTGATTATTTTGACAAATAGAAAGCTTTATGCTGTTTCTCCCTGCAGACCGTATAAAACCATGGAAGAGTGGCCTGCAGTCTTTTCTGCCTAAAGCATCTGATACTTTAACTCCTAGGCATAGTCCTGAATATGCAATTCAGAGTCTTTATTACCTGTGCTGCTGTTAGAGACAGGAGAAATGTAGCATGATTTTTCCAGTCTCAAAATGATATTTCTGGACTGTCAGGGGAGAAAGAGCCCATCACTGAGTTGTAAACTGAGCAATAACAGAATGAGTTCAGGCTCTCTGCTGTCACTTCTCTATAAACTGACTGCTCTGGTGGTGGGCTCCTACTGACAGCAGAGCAGGAGGCTCTATGGTGTGCTTTTTTTCACTCCTGCCACATACTCCTTAGGCATGCTGATGCTTAGCTGCCGCACTGCTGATTCAAGATGGAGCTGAAATGTAAAATCTCAATTTCAGCCTGGATTTCAAGCCCTGTGAACTTGAGACTCCTTTGAAATGAAGGGTTTTGTTTGAGATCTTAGCACAAGTGTGACACAGCTGTAATGTCCAAGGGGCTTCTGAGTCGAAGTCTTGGCATGACCCTTCTGCCTCTCTGTGAGCAGAGAGGCACTTGTGTCTTGTTGGCAGCAAACCTGAATCCAAAACTTCCTGAAACTATTAATAAGTGCTCATTTAATGTGTGTCTGGTAACAGAAGTTTGGGGTTTTTTTTTCTTTACTGGTTTAGCAAGTTGTTTCTGAAAATTTTACAGGAGCTGGGGGAAAGGCAGGGCTGTGAATCCTGGTGTGGATTGAACCAACTCAACACTGTAACTGAAAGTGCAAACCAGGGCAAAATGCTGCGAAGTAGATGTGGAGAGGAACTGTTTGCTTTAATTTTACCCTCTGTGTTGCCCCATGACTCTGAACTCAGAAGCTGGTTGGCAGCTCGTTCGTCAACATTTGGACTTAACAGAGATAGGATCCATGCCTCTTGCACCATCCAAACTCCTTCTTAAGCAGCGTTTCCTACAGCTGGTCAGGAATGGGTTTTTGTTCTCACATACAGCCTCAATATAGGTCAAATGAGTTTTCATGTACATTTTCCTTCTAAGGTTTTCTTTCAGAAAAGGTGTGGGCAAAGGTTTTTTTGTTAAACTAGATCTAAAAGCTTCCTTTTGTAATGGTGGCTTCGTGCTTTGCTGTATTCAGATACAAGCCAGTAATGAAATCTCCTATATAATTTTGCCACCTTCCTCTAGTAGATAGACACTACTGCCCTGGGACTCTTGCATCTCTGTGGTTGTGAACATAAATCCACTTCAGACCATTATAGAAACAGAAGGTCCATCAAGCTGAGATGTGTGGTTATTATTTAATGGGTATTTAGTCTTTAGGGATTGTGGCTGTCCTGATGCAGGGATTTGGAAATCTTTGTCTGGGAGGAGGCTTCCAGGTGTCAGCATTCAGATGACACTTGGTCCCCTGTAGTAACCTGTGCTACTTCAGGGAAATTGCCTCATTCATTTAAGGTATATTCAGGGAGCAAACTTATGAAAGGAGAAAGACCGAAACAGAAGCCACTGTTTTTCTAAAGGAGCCTCTGATATGGGATTTTTATTTTGCCATGATCATAACAACCTATACATCTACTGCTCACTGGTTCTTTAAATGTTAGGAACTGTTGGATTTTCAGAGAAGTCATACAGAAGACAGATTTTCACTCGTATCACTAAATAAATGTTTGAAAGGAAGGGGAGAGGAAGAGTTAAAGGAAAGGGAAATGATGTTACAAATTGATTCTGCCACTGCTATTTGCTGGTGTATTTTTCCTGATAATTACAGAGAGTCCTTTTCAGTTTAGTACCACTTGTTTCAAGGTGAAAGTTAATTTAACAGCAAAACAGAAATAATCTGAGATATATTTGATGCCAGCTAATTAGTTTAGCTGAAAATCCCAGTCAGAGACCAAGACCTCCCCAGACCAGGCTTTCTATACCTTTAATAGAAAATCAGTCCTTAACTCAAAAGAGTTTGCAGTAAAAGTGTCAGAGGAGAGAAAACCAACAAAAATGACAGATGGGAGAGTGTGCAAAGAAACAGCAAGCTAATTAAGATTAGCATAATAAGCAATGCAGTGAGGTTATTGTAATGCTCAGTAATTACAGACAAGTAAGAAACTGATGGGTGGTGAATTTCTTATTTTCTGCTTGAAAGTAATTGAATTCTTTCCTGCTGTTCTCTCTGTGTGCAGGAGTGTATTTTCAAAACCCCTTCTTGCTTTTTGGTGTGGCAGCTTCACTAGGTGAGCATGTTTCCTTGGGCTCCCAGATACCCGGTTTGATGGAAGCTGTACCTAGAACCATGGGTGCTCTCAGCATGTAGAAAGCATTTCACAGTGTGATTTCATACATTCTTTTGAGGCTTATGTTTCAGTCTTTGCATATTTTTCCTACTTACAAGTCAGTGTTAGTGAACATATGAAGAACCTGTTACTATTGGAAGAGGAGTGAAATACCTAGAGTGATGATGCAGAGATAAATGCTGCCTACTCTGAATGTAGCCCTCCTTTCATAGTCACATTTGGTGGTGTGATCTGCCAGAGTGGTGCTCTGCTCAGAAGGCAGCAGGTCCAAGAAGGGAAGCCTGTCCAGTAAATGAGGCCAGGCATGTGAGCGACTGCAATCAAAACATGCTCTGTGCTCCACAGACAGGAGAACAGATGGCTCTGGAGTTTATGAAATCAGGTAATAGTCTCTTGTTGAGAGAAGCATGTTAAATGTGTCAATCAGCCACAACTTGGAAAGCCCCCATTTGACTACTTGAGTAATCAGAGCAGGTTCTCCCAGGGCTGACAAGTTGAAAATCTGTCATTGTTTTCTCCAGGGAGTATGAAGTACATGGTAGTAACAAACTAAGAGGGCATGTTTTTAGGAAGAAAATGAAAGTATAGTGGTACTCCTTTCAGTATGTATGGCCCTGGGATGAATGTCCTTATGTCTGTATGCTCTGCTGTGGACCCAACAAAGCCTGACCCCTGAAATCTCAATTTTCTGTATTCGGATTTTAAGTTGACCTTAGTTCCTTTGAAGTAAGATTGACCTGCATTGGTTTAGTCTCCATGTCTCCTAGTCTTCCTAGTCTCCATGACTATGCAAAACGTGCAGTTTTTGGCTGTGTGCTGGAAGTGCTTTTTTTTTTTTTGAGAGAGAGGGAAGGCTGTTATCCTCTCTATTTTTGGTTGTATTTTTGTACATCTAACTGATAAGTCCCAGCTCATTCAGTTACTATATTAGAGACCTCCACAGCTGGAACCTCTGTCAGCTACTAAGCTACTGCTCTTCACAAAAAGGAACGTTTTCTGAAGGTCAGCAGAGTTATAGATAGAACAGGAGTTCTCTAAGGAAGCCCCATTGTCTCCAAGGCAGGAGTAATTTTCTTTTCTCTGGCAGCAGACTGTGTCTTGGCTTCAGGTACCTGCCTGCCTGCCTACCAGCTCCCTGCAATCCAGAGCTATAGAGAGATGCAGCACACAAACTTCACAGGGCAGAGTCATTTGAGAATTTCCTGCTACTGCAAAAATCACATCTGAAGCATACTAGAGGTTTTCTTTCTTACCTTCTGCCATGTGAACATCTATTTTATGCAGTTCTTTTTTAGCACACAGCTTGGGCTTGTTTTGTTCATGTAGTAGATGAATTCAGGGTATATCACCTCTGACATGAGTGTTGGGGTGCAGTGAAGGTGCCTGAGTGCCATCACACAGCGCGCTGGGCAGGGCTCGGGCTGGGCAGGGTGCAGCTCCACTTTATCCCAGCAAGGCAAGCAGGGCCAGGTTGGGGATGGTCATCAGGGTCAGCTGGGAGTCCAGATCATTGGAACATCTGTGGTGATGAGATTTATGCGAAGTCAAGCTGAGAACACAAGTCAGGGTCAGGACCACATCCAGTGACACCGGGCAGGTCCGTAATGGTGAGTGAAGCAGGGCTGAGGTCAGGATAGGAAGATGGGATGCAGAGCAAGGTCCAGATTGACAAGGTCCATTGCCTGGCACAGACAGGGCTGGAGCTGGAGACAGGCATGGCACATCTCTGTAACAGCTGAGGCAGCCACTGGAGGCTCAGGGCTGAGCCCCTTGGGCGGAGGGGCTTGGGGAAGGCCCTAGAGGAGTCAGGGTGACTCAGACCTTGGCCTTGAACTTACATTGCAGCATGTTGTGTTGGAATAGCTCAATTTCACACTTTCTGTGCTTCACTGTCGGGAGGAGGAAAGATTCAAAGCAAATTGTGGGGCCTTTGCAGTTGGTACAAACACCACAGTTGTTCAGGTGGGAGGCAAATGCTGCTCTCAGACCGGGGAGGGGATCATTCCCCTGCATGGACTGCAGGCTGGCCACGTCAGGAAGAGCTCTGCTGTCTGAGATGGACCTCACATTGTCAACTGGAAATTTATGTAAGTGAGCTGCTGCTCCTTTCATATGAAACAAACCTCCCAACAGCAAACCACCTTCCAATCTCTTCTCTTGCCGTAGCTGGGATAGCATGACTGACAGAGCTCTTTTTCAGCCAGTTGGGATTTGAGCATGGCTTTGAAGTGCCTTCGTGTGCTGCTGCAGCAGCAGTTGAAGTTGTTCCTCCAATTCCATTCATTCTTCCTTCAAATGTAGGGATATTTATCCAGGAGCTGAAGCATCATTTCTGTGGTTTGCTGCAGGGGAGTTTGGTAGGCTGAATGGAAGTGTGTGTGTATGCTGCCTCATTGGGGATCCCTGCTAGCTTCGTGCTGCTGTAGGTGTTGACTATTTTGCCTGCCTCTGAAGGTTGATGACTTTAGCTTTACTTACTTTTTTTTTTAAGGACAATTCAATATCCTCTTCCTGTTCAATCTCTTAAGAAAGAGAAAACGCACTCCAGAGGAAGCGGTCTGCGGGGGTGAAAAATCAGCTTTAATTTTCTTGATTTCCTCTCAGAGAGTAGCTGCTTTTGCATAATTTCCCAAAGAAGTTTGCAAGGGCATGAGGAGGCAGGGGCCCTACCACACTGTAGCACGAAGACATACTGGCCTTCTTCAAGAGTGAAGTGCTGACTTGCATTATGCTATGCATTGTTTGGGAGCTGTTTGCACAGGTTTTACAAGCCTCGGGTGAAGGGAAGCAAACGACAGATAACCTTGAAAGAGACAGTCAGCTGCAACTTCTTCTTGTCTGTGCTGTGGCTGTAGTACATTCACTAGCCTTCATTTTGAAAATGTTACTCTTTCAGGGGTCCTCAACAAATCTCATTTGTCTTCAGCATATTTCTGGATGTGAGTCAAGGTGCAGGGAGCAAATAGAGGAGCTGAGGGTAAAATGACAGCCCATTGCCTATGAGCCTCTGCTCTTCAGTGCCTTTGCTGGATCCATCCTCAGGGTTACCAAAGAAAATCGCCTTTATTTTAGTTTTTTGAAAGTAGACACTTGTCAGAGAGACAGGTAGAAATGTGACCTGAACCAAGAGTTCATTCACACAGTAAGCACTGCACAGCAGTTGGTATGTGAGCTGTCTGAGCCCAGTGCTGGAAGCCGAAAAGGGAAAGTAAACTTCCATCTGCCAAGAATTCAAGGGAGGAGAATCCCAAACATGAGCATCTCCTCATATCTACTGCAGAGATGGAGAAGAAAACTGGGAAGGATCCACAGGTGGATCTGAAAGATGTTTTCTTGTGTTTTAAAGGGATTTTTTTGTTAGTGTGTAATGAAGTCTACTTTGTGTTAGCTCTAACCTGGTGATGAATAATGTTTGGCAATGCAGCCATGTGACAGGTACAGTCACAGGTCAGGTTGCATTAGTCATAACAATCTCTATTTCAAGTCTAATTTAGCTAAATTAGAGCTAATAATAAAGAGCTAAATAATAAATAAAGAGCTAAACAGCCTTCTCCATCCATAGCTACAATTTAAAATAAAAATGTCTGTTGAAGAGGAATGATGTTGAATAAGAACTGTACTTTAACCATCCCTATTCCTTCAGGGTCTTGAAATCATGCTGGTTTAACTAAATAATGCTACTGTGGTCCAGTGTTTTTATCATCAGTCAGTGCTTTTAAATGGTTAACTTGTACTTGCCTGTTGGGCTTAAATTACCCAGTTCAGGATGCCAGGCAAGCTCAGACCCTCATGGGTAAAATATGTCTGTCTCTGTGAAACAAAGTGGAATCAGCACGTTTTCTTTTTGTTGATTACCTCAGATAGGACTGGGTGTCCTAAAATATAAAAGGTTATACAGTGATGTTCTTTCAGTTTCTAAAACAGGAGGTAATGTTAAAATTATTTGCACAGAACGTGGTCTGAGTGGTTTCAGAAGGAGGTTCTACTCGCTTTTGCAAAGTCTCCCTGTCCTTATGAAGAGCTGCAGTGGTACAGAATCTAATAGGCAGGTCTGGTTTTTTGAAAGGAAAACTAAGTTTATCAACAGAAATACCACTGGGAGAGGCTCTTTATGCTTCAGAGGCATCCCAAACCACATATCAGATACTACCTGCTGTAGTTGGCTTTCCTGCTTTATAGCACCTGTCATTTGAATTGGATGCTGGATCTTTGGCTAGATTTATGGAAATATTTTTCTACCTTTTATACGGCAGCAATGTTGCTTTCCCATGGGAAAATAACTTTCCCTTCAAACATTTGCTCCTAAGAAGGATGCTTGAGGCACTTAACACCTGCCTCGTATTTGGGAATGGCATTTATGCTACTCTGTTATTCTCTTTGGAGTGTGGAACTATTTTTTAAAAGGAAGAGGAGAAACTATAGCTGTGACCACTTCTAGTTGCAATGCCTTAGAGATGAAAAGTATGTACTTCTGTTTGGTGGTATGCCATAGGGAACAGCTTCATCCCAGAGGCATCTTGAGAAACCAGAAGATAGTCCAAGGGATAGCCCTTAACAAGAAATGCAAAATTCCGCTTTCTTGGGAGACTAACACTGGTAGAGGTTGGGAACCAAGTGGCTGAGTAGCTATCCTGCTGTGAGGGCCTTGCAAGCTGTGAGGGATGTCAGGCTGAATGTTGACCAACATGTGACCTAAATACGAATAGGATGAACTAAATGCTGGGCTGCATTTGGACTGTGGCTAGCAGATTCAAGGAAAAATATCCCTCTCCATTTGAGACTGACAAGGCTTTGCTTGGCATGCTGAGTCTAGTTTTGGGTCTCTCTTAAAGAAGAAGGATGTTAAGATAGTGAAGCAAGACCCACAAAGACCTCCTGGGATGGGTGGGGGCTGAGCCCATGAATTGTGGGCAGAGTTGGAGAGGAATGGGTTTGTGTACTCTGGTGAGGGCGAGCAAAGGACTAATCAAATAACAACCTATAGCTACTTGGAGGGAGTAACAAAAATGACCATCAAACCCTTCCCAGTAATTGCAGGTGGTGGGTCAAGAGTGCAGTGGCCAAAAGTGGCCGCTTGGAAGCTTCAGGTACTTAAGATGAGCTTTTCCATTTGTTTGGTACTGCAGCTCTGTAATAGCACTGTGATAGTACCAAACTGCAGTTTGCTACTGAGCTCTGGAGTTGTATCTCCATTCTTGGACATTTTCAAAACTAAGATAGACCAAGCCATGGCTGAGCTGATCTAGTGTTGGCAGTAGTCCTTCTTGGAAAATGACCTTGGCCTAGAGATCTGCAGAGTGCCAGCCAACACCTCTGCAGGCTGTGCAACCCCCAGCTCCCAGCCAGCCCCCTAATCTAGATAGCTGAGATGAAGTGGGGAGTAGTGTCACTGGAGTCATGCTCAGCTTGGTCCCAGACCACTGAACTGCTCAAGGTGGGTCACTGGTTGGATTGGTAAAAGGGTGAAGGTTTGTGTTTGTCCCCTGGCCTTTTCCCCCATTTATTTGACATGAGACTTCATTAAAAACCACTCAGCTAAAAATAGACTATACTGATCTAGAGTTCCTTGATTCATCTGAGAGTGTGCCCTGCTTCCACTGCTTGCCATCAGCTGTCTTTTTGCTTTTAATTAAATCTGGGTTTTATATTTTTAAATATTTTTTCTCTCCTCTGCCCCTCCCACAGGATTTCATTTCTGTACCAGAGGGCTGAGTTCTGGGCTTTTAAAAGCACAGTGTTATTAGCTGATACATAGCATTTCCCACTGGCTGTGATAAACTGTGGTTTCTGGTATTCAGTCTGTAAAGTTTTCTGGACTTAATGATTCTTGAAACTTCCAAGAGAGTGTGGTTCAGCGATGGAGTTTACAGAATTCCTTGCCTTGCTTTAGTGTGGCTGTGCTCAAGTATTTAATGGTGCTTGTGACCAGCAGTTTCAGCTGAAGCAAAAATCAGTTTTTCTGGTTAGCCTGACTAGTTCTCAGTTGGTTAGACTGCTAATGTACTGTAAGAAAAAGTGTATCTTTAAAAGAAATAAATAGGACCTTATTCTCTGCTTGGTTAAACTGCCACAGCATGGTTGATTTCAGTGAGGTCATGATGGTGCAAATCATCTCTCTTAGGTCTTTTTAGCTCTGTGTGGCATGTTGGATGGCATGGTGGGGAACACAGAAATATCTTTATTATTGTGGAACATTTGGTAGAGTCCGTCAGGCAGAACAATTTGCTGCATTGTTATTAATTGGATTAAAAATTTTTGAGAGAAATGCATGTAAGTGCTAATAAGCAGAAGCTTGGTATGACTTAGGTCTGTTGTTTTCCATTAAGATTTTCTATTTTCTTAATAAATAATTTGTATTATTTGAGAGTATTATTTGAGTATTATTTTTCAGTTCCATTAAGTATTTGGAAGAAGTGGTATGGAAGACAGAAACTGTGAGCTCCATTGAATAGTAAAGAAGATAAAGAAATATTTTAAAGAAACTTGGAAGGGTGAATAGGAGCAGGAATGAGAATGAAATTAATCATGGCAGAATCCACATGAATATGTCTGATAAAATAATTTGCACTTATGTTTGAAGGAAATGAGTAATTTCAGAAGTGGTAAACATGACAAATCAGATGGTACATGTCTACAGCATGGTATGGCAGTGAAAGGCACAAGCAGCAGTGCAGGCAGGTTTTGTTGAATAAATAATAACTAATTTCTTATTTATAATAAAAGTATATTAATTTGTTATTTATAATTGATTTTTGAATAAATAATAATAATAAATAATCATATAATACAGCAGTGACAACTTCTCCTTTACCTGCCTTTCAGGTAAGATCTATCAAATCTGGTGCTGAACCCTCTGATACCACTGGAGTTTCATATACTGCATGTAAAATTATGGGAGAGGAATTGGAGGGTTAGAAAAAGCATTGTCAGCAGCATGGTTTAAGGATCTGGTACAATATGGTAGAGGAAAACAAGTATGGTAACATGAAGAGTAAAATTAGAGAAGAGGGAAAGGAATTCTTTTGGCATAAATGAATGAGTTTTAGAAAGGATGAGTTACTGGGGAAAAAAATTTCCTTTTCATCTGCAAAAGTCTTGATGGTGCCATCATGGTAAAATGAAGCTGGATGACTGAGAGGTAAAGTGTATTTAACAATTCTGCAGCATCTGGGAAGTCACTTACGGTGAATTCAATAGTTTGTGCAAAGTGAGTTCAATGGCAAAGTTCAAAATGAAGGCAGTAGTTAAGCCTCAGAGAAGAGTAAACAAATGTAAGACATGTACCTTCCCATCTACAGATAAGAATTAGTTCCAAATGGAGTCTTTGTTTCTGACTTTTGACTCGAGGGCACTGGGTCTTGCCTTTCTATGAAGAGGCAAAAATAATTGCAGATCATTTTCCAGTCTGGAACACTGTGACCTACCTTCTACGGGTTTGGTAACTTAAAATAACTCCCGGATCATTACATGCACTTTAGTGCTGTCCCAGTCTGAGAACACTTCTTGGTCTCCACAAACTCCAAAGAGGTACTTGCTGCTGCATTAAAAACATCACGTTAGCACTTGGCATTTATCCTGAGTTCTCATGAATTTTCATGCGCTGAAAAATGTCTAGGAGGTGTCAGTCTACTAAAAGTATAAATATTTTCTCCTGAAACCAGATGACGTGTTACAGCTTTGCTTCACATAAACTCTTCCTCTACATTCGTTACATAGTGTGGTTCAGAATGAAAGGGGCTAAGAGAATTAACCACCTATTCTTCATGGTTTCTGCATTTAATCTTTCAGTTTATAATACTAATCATTAAGTTTTTAGCACGTGCAGAAGGTTCAGTTTTTTGCTCTGTCAGACAAAAAATTTATGTAAGAAGCCTGACGTTTAGAGTCATAATTTAGGCACTATAAATAAATGACTTCATTTCACATGTTGGACTTCATTCTGCCTTATTCCTGTGAGATTTTTGTATTACTATTTTTTGTTTGTCCACCCAACTTTTCAAAAATTGTTTTGTCATTTCATTCAGCATTTGTCATTTTCATTTCAGCACATTTCATAGTCTTTCCTATTCAGGGAGCCAGATCTGTGTCCAACTGAATTCTGTGTGAGGCACTGACTGACTCCAGCAGAATCCAACTTAGAGAATGGAGGCAACCTCAGGGCCTCCAACAGCACAAATGACATTCCCCTGCCGAAATAGTTGCATTGGCACTCTGGAGCTGATTGCTTGAGGAAGAAGTGCTCTCAGCTGCCTCAGACTGCAGAAGAACAGTGTAAAATAATCAGTTACAGAATTGCAACTGGATTCAGAAGGATCTCTGGTGATTATATAGGTGAGCTGAAAGCAGGTCTTACTACGAGAGGTTGCTCCTATGCTTGTCCAGTCAAGTTTTAAGTATCTTCACAGGCGGAGCTCAGTCTCTCTGTGGGCCTCTTCCTGTGGCTGACCACTCTCCAACAGATCAATTTGTCTTTATTCTGTAAATACACGATAGCAAAAAGAATGGTGCAGAGGAAAACTTGGTATGAGGCACATGGAAATCTAACGAAAGCAGAATGACTTTCTTGCTCTCTCCATTCCCTGCTATAAACTAGTAGTAACAAGCTGGCTATGAGGCAGTGGGAAATATCACAATATTCACAATATCTTCACTAATTCATTGCTGCAAAATGGTCTTTTTGTTCCATCACTATTTATCTGGATGAAAGAGTTGAGAAAAGATCTTGGATGATTTTTACAGTGAATATATTCTTTCCTCATCCATTCTGAAGAATCCCATAGTGGTTAAGAGAGGAGGAGAAAGCTCTTGCAGGTTATACCTGTTGAGACAGAATTAGCAAAAGCAAGTATTCTCCACACTCTGAGGACCTTCCCCATGATTATGGGCAAATCACTTGAATTTGATCTCTTAGCATTTTCATGGATGTCACACTGCTTAAGAGTTCATTTGAAGTAGTTGTTGATGTCTTTATATCTACTGCTGTTAAAAATAAACAGTGGATCATCTGATCTGATCTCTTGCATATCCCATCTTGAAGAATTTTGCCAAAAAGCTCGTGGTTCTGTAAATTAGCTGAGAAGTGCCTTAGGCAGCATGGTGGAAGGCCTTCCAGGTGTCTTGCATTTCAGTTCCTCAGTGGCCCATGAAGCAGGGGTGCCTGATCTCATGTTCTCGGTCACTCACATTTTTTATTGTTCTTGTTCAGCCATTTCAGCAACTCGCTTTCTCCTTCCTTTGCAGACTCTTGGGCAAATCCTGAAGTCTCTGGCTTTCCCTTAAATCTCCACTTTACATTAAATGACCTTTCTTTTCACACAGCTTAAAAAAGATCTGCTTTGCAGACCTGTTTCATAATATTACTTGTTAAGCCTGATTAACAGTATCTTTAGCTTGTGGAATTATTAGGTTTTTGGTCTCATGTACACATCTTCATTAGCATTCACCATTTTGTCTGAACTGTGTTAAGCCTGCATTATTATGGAGAAGGATCCGGTGTTGATTTATGTGTGATCCTGTACAGCATAAAATGTTCCCGGTAAGATGGAGCTTTGAAACCCACAGCCAGAATTGAGAGATGGAAAAACTGAGGATGAACCTTACCAAAACTGAAAAACAGTGCTTAGGGGCCAGGCTTCTTGCTGGCTGATGGGAAGGGGAAAATGAACCATGTGAGTAGAAAAAAATGAAGAATCTTTACTTAAAGCCAAATAACAAAAATAAACAAGCAAAAATCCTTGAGCTATTGTCTCTGATCTCTATATATGATTTCTCTTTATTTTGTTTCTAGGATTTCCCTACTGCCCTTACTCTTCTGCAAGTAGATTTCTTTTTTTTTTCCTGAGATTTGCATTTAGAATTAAATTTTCCTTCCTTCTCCCATGTGCATGCAGGAAAGAAAACATTTTTATTGCTATAGCTGGTGAAATCTGCTCATCAGTAGGATGTGAAAGGCCTTTCATATTTGGTTTGCTATTTTTTGTTTCCCCTGCTACCTCTTCTCTGTGAATGTCAGACTTTCAGCTGCCAGAGTGAGCTGGTGGACGAGAGTCTGCTTGAGGGAATTGTGACGTGGATTAGGACTGAATTCTGCATGCTAAAAACTGACTATCCTGCAACTCTGGAAAAAATCACTCCAGGTCATTTCCAGTGCTGGAGTCCCTTCCCTTCTCTACTGCCAAGAGTAGCACTGGAGGAGATGGCGTAGCTGATAAAACCAAATGTGTTCTCCAGCTCATAGAGGGTTTTGAAATTTTATTTCTGTTCTGGAAAATAGCTGTGTAAAAGGTACACAACTGTACTTCTTGGACTGGGTTGCTTGTGGGATCAGAATTTGAGGTGCTGAATACAAAGAGACATTCTTTTCTTATCCATCTTGGAAGACTAATGTAGCAAAATGACAGTGTTGTCCTCATGGAATTTTCTTGTAGTACTTGTAGTATTGGCTATTTTTCATAAAATCCCAACTTTTACAACCATGTTACTATTTCAGAATATTAGGTTTTATTTTTTTCTGTGAGCACATTTTAAACTTTGTTTTCCAGAGGAAAAGGTGTCACTCAAATGTCATACTTTCTAGACTCTCTCAAAAGTTCTGGAATATTCATACTCCCAACATTCAACAGAAGAAATGCACCCTGCATTTTAATCCAGCCTCACAGTTTTAGGAGTTTAATTCCTGATTTCTTTATGTATAAGATAAAAAGTATTTATTTGAGCTGGATCTTATTCCTTATGTATCTACAGCAGACTAGAAATCTAGTGAGCTGACTCAACCAAAGTCAACTGTAAATCAGAGGAGACTGTGGGAGGTGGTGAGGTTGCCCAAAGATCATTTTAGGTATAATGGGAAGTTGTCAGGGCTCTCTTGTTATCACTTTGGATCAGCTACATGACTGATAATGTGAAGGATGATTGGAAGGTGCTGTATATTCTTAAACCTTCAAGGAGAAAATGCCCAATCTCCTAGAATCAATTACCAACTGTCGTCTTGATTGAGAGAAGTTGAGACAAGTGGGGGTAATGTTGTGTCAGTTTTGTGACATCATATTTCTTGACACAGCAGCAGGATAAGAAAATCCCCATGGTCATTTCCATCTTCAGCTGTAACCTGCTCCAGGCAGGGTAATGGCTGGAGTCAGGGACAATAAATTCAAGGAAGCCCTTTCTTGACACTGAACTTTAACATGAATAAATACTTTAAGCAGAGGACCTGGGTCTGGAGTGAAGTGACCAGGTGCTTTGCTGTGTGTTTATATACACTGGTTTTATCTTTCTGTAGCTACCTTGCATAAAATAATATAATAATTCTTGGCCTGCTTACTTTCTTCTACTATGTGATCCCTGGCTTAGACTCAACTGTTTCAGAGGTTCTGCAGTGATTGGGATCCCTGAAAGTCATTAGGACAAATTCATCTCTTGGATTACCCACATGCCTTGTTGCTTTTGTCCTGCCCTGACTAACAAGTTTTGACAAGTAAATTATCAGATCGATAGCCCTTGTCAGACAAGGCTGATGGAGAAAACGGGAAGCAGCTTCAGAGCACAAATGGTTTATTGTCTCAGGAAACATAGCAGATCTTCAGGGATGTTGAACCCAATTATCCATATCCTCCTTGGATAATGCTAAGCTGTTTCAAGCTAATTACCCAGAGTTTACACCAATCTGGATATGAATTTCATCTAGTTCTAATGAACTTTTATTCTTTGCTGTGCTCATCTCAACTGAAGTGAATTTCGCTTTTGAGTTAATGTTGGTTTTGTTTTAATTACATCGCAGCAGACTAATTGGATGGCTCGGGACTAGATGCTTAATAACTTGATATTGCATATTATTAGTGCTGTCATTTAATATTAGAGGATGAAAGAAAGTTATTACTAAGTACAGAGGTTTTGGAGCTTATTCTTCCAGAGGAAGCATCCTGGATTTTCCACTTCTTGGTTTGGTCTCCTTTGACGTAGTGGCTGGTAGAGCTCTTAGTAAGGTCTATAAAAAGATTCCCATTGATTTGAACGAAGCTTTTATAGATGCTGATTTAGGTCTCAATTTAGAAAAGTACTTTAGCAGGTGAATAAATAAGTTTTCCTGTCAACAGAACTTAAGTACATGTTCGAGAAAAAGCACTGAAGCATGAATCAAGACTTAAAAGGGTAATTTATTCAGAAATGCTTATCTTCCAACTTACCAGAAGAAAATACTAAATCATTTTAAGGGTGGACTAACCTTTCTCTTTTAGTTTTTACCTTATAGTCATGACTGATTTATCTTTCATATTTTTGCTCTGAGAAATTAGGGAGAAACCTCAAAACTTACTTCCAGTTTGTCTGCAACTAAATGCACCAACAGCTTGTATTTTTCAAGTCTGCTTCTGTTTTCCCTGACCTTTTTTAAATGTTGGTTGAGTGACATTTGATCTATCTAGACTGAGTGGGAGTATTACTGCTTAATTCACTAATTAAGAGATTTGTACCCACCAACTTGAGAGAGATAGCTCATATTATAAACTTGATATGATACCAGAATCAGGTCTTGGGGGTACTGGGCCTACATTTGAGCTCAGTCTTGCATTTAGCAAAGCCCTGGCAGTGAAGTTCACCTTTGAGAGCTACCCGGGAAGTCAGTGGGACTGTTTATCAAATTTAACATGCAGAGATCTTTTAAAATATGGTATTGTCTTTACAGAACAGGACTATATTCAGTGCCTGATTTTTGCATCTTCCAGGTAATTTCATGTCTTCTAATAATAGTCCAGTGTTTACTGCCTCTGGCAAAGCACATAATTATGTTCCTAACTGTTCCAGTTGCTACTTCAGCATCTCTGTACAAAGTGCAGATGGTCTGAAGGGAAAGAAACAACTGAAAAAACTAAGAGTTGCACATCTCTATGCTCTCATCTTTGTTTCTTTAAATTTTAGGTGGAACTTCAGTGGTTTAAGTGGAAGTTCTTATATTAAACCCTTTTTATTAGTTATTCTGTTTAAACTCAGGTTTTGGAATGACTGCATTACTAGCAGTCATTAAGATATTGTTGGAAAAAACTGCAATTAAAAAAAATTGTTGCTTTGCTTTCTGCACTTCTCTTAGTATACGATAATAAAACCTAATGGGTCAGTTATGATTTTTGTGACTCAGTAGATCAGTACAGTGCAATTTATTGAGAGTTCTGGAAATAGACTGTAGTTTGAAAAAAATCTTTTCTCATCTGGAGGAAAAAAGTAATGCTTTTAGTCATATGAACTTAAATAACATTTCTCTTAAGTTCCCATCTGCAGCTCTAAACTTAAAATGCGTGTTGAGACACAAAGATACAATTAAGTGGAACTTCAAGTCCTTCTATACTTCTCAGCTTGATGGAATTTACATTTTACCGAGGGTGGTCACAAGCTTATGTTGCAGTTTCTTTAACTTAGGTTGATGGGCAAAGGCTCAACTTATTTGGGGAGTCAAACATTCCAGTCTCTAGCTAGAAAACAATGAGACTTTAAACAGAGATCTGAATGCTTTTGTTCTCATTTTGTTAGGTCTAAAGTATTTTTTAGCTGTTCTTTGAAACCATCAACTGTGAATAATTTTTATTGTTAGCAGAGACTCTGCTGTTATCCACGGTTCCAGGAGGTAGAACTGTAAGTGAAACACTAAGCAGATCGCAGATAATAATCTGAATTTTTGATAATCTAATTGCAGCTAATAATGCTGATAAGCTGCAAGTCTTAAAAGTTATTAGAAACAGTGGAATTTGTAGTTTTACACAGATAGTGCTATGCCAGCCCTACATCATCTGGGGGTTTGTTTTCACTGGAGTGACTTTATTACATCTGGCTCTGTTGCTGTTACATTGTTTTCTGCTAGCCATGTCATTTGTACCTAAGAAAGAACCTGAATCTGTGTTTCTAGACTTGAAGTTTTTGCTGTTTGGATGCAGTAACACAATGGGAATGTGGATAAAACATCATGCAGACCCCTGTCTTTTCAAGTTTAGGTGCAATGAGAGTAAGAATGATTTGCATGTAGCGCCCCAGAGCTGTGACTGAATAGCGCACAGCTATTTAAATGTTATGAAAAAAAAATTTTAAAATCTCGCAGGCATAAGCTAACTAGTTTATATGAGATAAAATGCTGCACTGCAGAGCTATTTCAAATAGGAGGAAATATGAAATACTGAAATGTAATAATACGTCTCCAGAATGTTCTCTCTTAGAGATTCTTGGCAGGTAACACACTGAACAGAATGCAAATAAATCTGGTTTTAATAGTAATCAGTAGATTATTGTGTTGGTGTAGAACAAATTTACCATTTGAATCACACATGGTGATTCTGCACTACGTACCCACTGGTCATCTTCTGTGAAATCCCCTTTCAGTAGGAAGCCACAAGGTCTGCACACAAATACAGACTGAAGTCACACCCGACATACAGCTCAACATGCAGACATACTGTAAACTGTTTTTTACCAGTGTCTCCTTGGTTGTAGCTAATGTTGGAAAATCCTTGCTTTTTGAAATGATCCAAATTACTGAACATTTATCCCAGCCCCTTTATGAAAGCAGTGTTGATGTGTGAGCTGCTGTGGAAACACTCTTGTGCCAAGCAGGTTGTCAGATAGTGGCTGTGTCCCACGTGAGGTCTCAGGAGGCCGGGAGGTTGTGCCTGTGCGTTTTGACCTGAGTGTGCCAGCACTGGGAATGTGCAGTTGGCAGAGAGCTGAACACGTTTCCCTGAATTTGCATTTTGTAGATGAGGTCTTTGGTGGAGGTAGGCAAAGAGCGAGTTCGGTTAGCATTCATATGCATGCAGGTATATGGCTGCTCAGTAAGGATGAAAGAGGAATTAGGTAGAAGATAAATAATTAGAGTGATGGGTGAAATTCTGTATCCAACAAAGCACAGGAAATACGTAACAATCAAATACTGAGCCCTAGTTTTAATTTTCTGACTCCCCAGGCCAGTTCTTTTTAACAACAAAATATTATTAATGTCGCCACAACTAGTTTTCTACGAGATAGACAATATTAGAAATTACTCTTGTGTAGCACATTATAGCATGAGTAATAGTGAAGCCTCTAAGACTTTTTTTAATATGTCTTTCAAAGCATAATGGGAACAAGAGTAATCTTCCAAGAAATTGTATATTCACTGTTGTTACTTTACGTTTCTTTCAACTCTTATTAATACTGAATTGGGGGAGATCAAGTCTGTTCTCTACCTTTTTTCCTTTTTACATTATAAAGCAGCAGTAGCTATAAAATATGTGCACTAGTATGAAAAAACACCCCAATGTTTAAAACAGCCAGCAAGGAATCATAAACTGGAATGCAAGTTTTGTATTTCTGAGAAAGCAGCTATTGTAAATTAAGTCGGGTTTATTTATGAGACTTATTAATGTGAAATATAGAATAGGTTGGTGTACTGTGGTTTTCACAGACGGCTACTCTCTTAAGAGACAGGGTAATTATGGTCATAAATATTGTGTGTAATCCTGATGGTTAGAAAGGGGAGGAAAGGTTAGAAAGGGAAGGCTGCAAAAGCATTTTGAGGGGGAGTGCTGTTGCCAGCAGGGGTTTAACACTGTTTGGAAACCTGATTAGAAGTATGAATGCAAAAAAATCTGCATCGCTGGCAATTCATTATCACAGACTACTTCTTACTAAGTAAGTAAGGGGGAGAAAATGATGTTTGAAATGGGTCTGCCTCAAATGAAGACAAGGTAAAAATTATGTTGTTCTTCAGAGTTTCCCAGTGGAAACTGGCAGGGGATCGCCCGGCGGGAGCCTGAGGCGCAGCGTGGGCTCCTTGAGGGGTGCCACAGCGAGCGCTGCCTGAGGCCTGGTGCCCTGCAAATGTCATACAATTTTCAGAGAAGCAGACAAGCTTGTTCAGAGCTGGCTGAAGGCACTGAGGAGAATTAGTAAGCCTCTAGTCCAATAACTTCAGTTCTGGTCCTGCTGCCGCACTTCTTGCCTGCTCTAAACAGGCCACTCTCAATCTGTGTGTGAAACACGGAAGCTTTTGAAATAACTCCCTATCACATGCTGTATATACCTGTCAGAAAAAAGCTGCTCCACTTGCACACAAGGCATTTTGGTGGGCACGGGGCAGCAGGAGGCCCTGATGGCCCTGCCCAGCCCCCTGCTGCAGTTGAGAGCACTGCAAACCACCTTTGCTGTGCTCAATAAATGTCATACTTGAGAAACAGATGAGAATGAAGCTTGGCAGGAGTTCCTGTCTGTGGGTGCATATGTATATTTGTATCCCTGAAGCTGTGACCTTTCAGTGATCTCCAGGTATGGGAGATAGCTGTTGAGTTCAGGTGTTGCCTCAGGTACCTGACAGCAATCAGTGTCGCTGTTGCAGCATCAAAAATGCTCGTTGCTGAAAGCCTCTCTTCGTGGCTGTCACGTTATGTACCTCTGCTGCCTGCTACAGAACAACAGCACAGATGTTTTCAGGAGATGCATTTTTCCAAGTGTTTGTCAGAAAAGACCATGGGGGAGGAGTGGGGGCTACAAATACATCAGAATAAAGCTATGCAGGAAAAAAGAGTGTTGTAAAATAGAAGTCTTTCTGTGAGGAGGTAGTCGCACAGGAGGTGCTGTAAGTCTGGCATGTAAAAAAAAAAAAAAAAAAATTATCAGCCCTCAAAGTTCCCTACAGTAATGCTGCCCCTTCCAGAAGGAGGTTGTTTTTTCCCTTGTTCTGCTGGTGGGATGGCTTTGGTATAGTTGGACCGTGATGGTGTGATGGTCCCCATGTGCTTTATCCTTGCATTAGTGCTGCTTTTGGATGGGCGTTTATTTGGCACTAAGTAAATGCTCCATACAGTATGACTTATTTACACAACATGTTACTTAAAAACTACCGAATAACCTTCAGGGGATAACAGAGACTTGCTGCTGCTTTGGACTCTGGATTTAGTTTGAACTGGTAACCTGCAGGTGAGTGGCTCCTGTGTTTATCAGCCTTTTTCATGCCTTTTCCCCAGGCTTTTCAAAAAGCTAGGGAGAGTAAAAGCCACTGTGGGCTCTTACTAACTGACTACCTCCAGTTTCAGTTTGTTGCTTCTCCGGTCCTCTCATGGCCCATACAATACCATTTTGTGTTAGATGTTTTCTCTCAAAAGGACCATTGGTCAGTGTGGCACAGCTAGTTCATGATACATGAGGAAGTGGAGATAATGGAGCAGTACTATTTCTTGGGGTGCTTCCTGAGCGTGGCCTCTCAGCAGAAATATGCAGTGAGGAACCTGCCCCACAGCCATTAAAATCCCAAAGGGGAAACTTATTCAGTCAGAAGAAAAATCCTTCCTAACCTGCTGAGCGTGTCGCAGGTTGTTAATGGCACTGTCACCTGATGATGCAAATGTGTACAAAAGTGCAAACCGTAGCACAATAAATACTTCAGGGTGTAATCTGATTAACAGCTGGGATCAAGCTGAGCTTTCTCACACAGGTTACTATTACAAAGGGCTGTTCCACAGAAGAGAGTGCAACTATGGCTGACTCACCATGCTGACACTAGTGTGGGTGGGATAGGAATGCAGAAATAAGGATGACTGAAGCTCATACACCTAATAGATGGAGGAAGAAAACTGGGTTAGTGGTTGTGGCAGTCATGATGGGATGATCATGTTGGCTTTTTGCTCTGGCAGTTATTTTAGATGTTAGCAAGGGAATTCTTGGAAAGAGGGATGGGTAGCAGATGCAAGGCCTGATTCATTAGCCTGAGTTTGCCCTGTGTTCTGCCAAATACACAAAGCAGTGGCAAAATCTGTTCGGCGTGCGAAGTTTGCCTCTATGTCATACAGGTGGCGTATCCACGTGGAAATGAATGGGCCTGGAGTGGCCTTGTGATGGTATTTGTGGAAGGGACCATGAGGCCATCACTTATCTTTGATCCTTTTCACTTGCCTTTTCTGTACCTGCCAAGGGGAGATTAAAATGCCACATCACTTCCAAAGGCACCCAGGACAGCGATTTCAAGGTGAGGCATGACTTCATGAGGATCGAAAGCTTTATAGAACGTGGGACTAAACACTGCAAAATTGGAAGTTAGATGAGCATCTCAATAGCAGCTGTCCAGGCTTCACTGAAAGCACTCACATTTCAGAAAACTGAGACTTCTATAAATAAAAAGAAACCATAGGAGAAGGGCAAATTACTCTCCTTACAGACCAGTTAGTTTTGCCTTTGAAATTAGAGGAGGGAATTAACTGTGATTATCGCTAGGCAAAATCTGAAGTTTCCATCACAGTGGGAATGCCTGCATTTCAATATTTGAGTTTGTTCCAGGTTGGTACTAGAACGTGAAATAGGACATTTTAACATAGTGGGAATTCCAAACCACTCCATTTGATTTTCCTTTAATTAAAATGAAATACTTGAACACTTTTCAGGTTGAAAATGCTTAATTTCTATTATTGTTTGGCTCTGCAGTATTTCATTTTGAGCCTGTTTAGTATTTCAGCTACATACAAGATGAGGATTGTAATTCAGATGCATGATGTGTTTTCCATTCTCCCTTTTGGGTTGGCCTGCTTTTCTGGATTGTGTCTCCAGGGATTATTCAAAATTATGCAGTTTCTGTAATGTATCATACAGATCCCTCAGAGGAAGATCTGCACTGCGTTATAGGAAATGTAATCTTCTGAGCCATTCAGTTTATGTTAGAAAATGTGGGCCCATACTTCAATTCACAAAAATCAACATGCTGTTAGGAAAATGCAGTTTAGTAATTTCTTAATGCAAGTTCAGGGAAACATATTTGGTTAGATCCCGCTAAAAACTACGAACACTTTTTGGTGTAAGGAACTCTGAATGAGATATTTTATCTGAAATTTGCTTTGATGGTGGTAGTAACAATAATTAATGTTTTTCAGTGGGAAGTACTGGGTTTGGGAAGTTGCATATTTGATTAGCAAGCTCTAGTATTCCATAAATTTGTATTTCTAGAAGTTCTGCTGACTGAATGAATGAATAAACGCAGAGGTCTTCCCTCTGCTGATGACTGTACAAATGCACCAGTCAGACACTATGAAATTTTGCCATAGAGATTCTGTAAGTACTATCAGTTTGCCATTGCCTTCCAAGATGTACAGGTCACTTAAATTCAATAATGGTTTGGTTTACAACTGTCAAACTAAGCAAGAAGAAATCTAAAATACCTGCTGAACAGGGTGCAGGGATAGTGAGGGTAGTGCTAATCTGCACTCGTCAAGGTTTTAAAGTAGTGAGTGCCTATGAGATTTGTTAGGGAGAAGTGTGGAGAAAACAGCTGCCATCTGATTAGGTATCTGGTATTATCTAGTTCGTGTTAGCCTTGTTAAGCAGCTTATCTTAGGTATTAGTGTAGTCAGTCCAGTGAATGTGTAATGAGAAGCATTTGGGGATGTCTTTAATTTTTCATTTCTTTTCTTTGTACTTTTTTTTTCTTTTGTTTTGCCAGTGAGTTCTGTTTGAGCAAGGCACTGGCCGAGAGACACAGGGGATGGTGGATAAAATAATCCTAACAGCTTTTCAGAGTGGCATAAGTAATTGGGATCAGCTTTCCTTTAACTAACTGCAGTCCAGTATTCCTTGTTTCAAGTTGTCTTTGAGTATTGTGCTGACACCCGTTTTCAGATGAGATTAAAGAGGGCTTTAATTTGAAATGAAATGTGGTTGTCACTGCTTGTGTTGGCAGAGGATTTCCTTCTCATTCAGTTTTTTCTGTCTTTTAAAAGCGTAAGTCTGAGGAATTTCTTTCCACGACCGTTATGTCATGGAAATGCTTGTACTTGTTCGTGGTAACTTTTTCTGAAGGTTGTCCAAGGTCACTGCTCTCACAAGACAAACAAAAACCTACTGCTTTCCTCTCTGTATTTTGGGAAGGATGAGGGATGCTTTGCAAGCTTCCTATGTTAGGATAATAACGGGAAACAATAGCCTGTTAATGCAGACTTTGCCATATTGAATTAGCTCATTGCCTCCTGTGGCGTATTAGCACACCGCCTGCAACAGCGATGGAGCTGGCTCAAGGTGACCCACAGCTCCTTTCAGTAATTTATCTCATCAACTGTGCAGTAATTTACTTAAGGTTGAAAAGGTAGAGGAGTTACTTCATGGCCTTTGTATCTGTCAGTTCATACTCCAAAATGTGATTTTTTTTTTTTTTTTTTTACTACCTGTTTTATGTGAAGTTGCATAATGGTAACACTGGGTCCTTCTTAAAATTCATTCCTTGCACCTGTCTTTAACAAATTCTAGCAATTTTGTATTCCATGAACTCCCTCTGTGTTGCCTTAAGAAGTCTGCCTTTGTATTGATTTTTAATTCACTGCCCTTTAGCTTTATTGATGAACCTAAATATTTCAAAATATAGAAATGCAGATTTTACCATCCAAGCATACATAAACCTTATGGCAGTGCCTGAGAGCACTCTCGTGTCAAATTTATTCAGACACAATAAACAAGTGTAACTCTGGTGGCTACAAAGGCTGGGCCTGGCAATTGCATTAAAGTCATCTTAATGCATGGAAATGTTCTGAATAAAAGTCCTGTTTAACTATTTCTTTACCTTTGAATTAGCAAGGTAATAATTTTCCAGACTTCATTAAGATGCTAGATGCCACCACTTGTACAAGTGTCATTAATCAGCTAGTGTAGCTACCTGGGCAAGTTTCAAGGCTCACTTTATTAAAATAAGGTCAGTTCATGGATGGAATAAAAAGTTGGTCTATATATTAGAAATATATATATTATATATATTAGAAATACATAATATATATTGTCTGTATATTAGAAATACAGACACAAAAGCAATGTTTTATACTTAATGAAGTATTTTGTATTTGACAGCCTACTTCTTAGCTTACACTTAACCAAATCTATAATCTAGTCTAGGCACATCTCAAGTTGCATCTGGCAGGGGTTCTGTGAGCACCCCCATCAGAGAAGTCCAACACCACCCGACGCTGGTGGTGCCTCCTCCAAGGGCTCAGTGGCCACAGCTCCTGCCCAGGCTGCTGCAGTTCAATTCTCTTCCACATCTCAAGGGCTTTGATGTGCCAGTCCCTGTGCAGTGGTGTGCTGTGTTTAATGAGAAAGGGCTGTTAGAAACTCACCTTTAGGGTGCTAGGGTGCTGGTTGCTTCACTGCAACTTCAAGACTCTTATTCCTAATAATTTTTCAGCTGCACTTAACATTTCTCATTGATAAGGTTGCGTCCTTTCTACTTGGATCTAATCCCATTGTGAGGTGGGTGGGTGTCATGGTGAGTGGGTGAGCAGCAAATGGCAAGTGAACTGAGCAAGTGCCTAAGAGCCAGTGCCCCTTAGGACTGTGTGTTAGGTAACAGGATCCACCATGTGGGCACACTTGGGAAAGTGTATTCCTCACAGTGCGGAGGACTAACGCTCTGTGTTTATCTGTTCTCTCCTCCCAAGCATAAAAACCTGGTAATGAGACAAAATAGACTGATTTGGACACAACACATAGTCCCTTGCAGGAAGTTGTGGGTACTGTCTGAGTGCACTGCACCATCTGAGAAAAGAAAGAACAGGCTCCTGGCGATAGTTTATCTTGTAAGGAGTCTTAGGAACTTGCTGGAGAGGGCAAAGCAAAACTGCATGGATTCAGAGGTCTGCTGTTCCCTCAGAACTACAGCTCTTAAAAGTTTTTGTTCAGAGTTCTTCAAAAGCACAGAGAGGCCCTTTCCAGTGCAGATCTGCCAGGTCAGGTCCTCTATTGCCTGGCAGACAGGACACAAGTGAGATTTTGCTCCTTAATCAGTTCAGTGTAATAAAAATTATAGGCTAGTCTAGACAGAAACAGAAGTTAGCCAGTGAGGAATAATCACTGCCCAAGCTTTTATAAAGCCATTCTACTTACTCAGAATGTTTTAAGAGTGTTATTGTTCCTCTTTAATCTCTCATTTGCCCCCTGTCCAGAGGGGAATGGCTGTGGACCTGTGTGTAAATACAGATGATGGGGCACTTAAGTGGTAAGAGAGAGGAGAGTATACAGCTTGGTTCTGTATTGCTAAAGAGGGCCGAGTCACTTGAGGCTTGGAAAGTGCTGTGTTAACCACAGCTCCTTGCTTTTCATTACCTTTGTGCCCTCCAATGTATTCATATTAAGTGAAAATTGGAAACAAAGTTGGTAAGTAAAAGAATGCCTTTGTCACAAAGTGTGTCACTGTCTTCTGGCTGTATTTCCCACAACCTTGCCACTCAAGTGTTTCATTAATATGAAAGCTTTTGCTTTATAATTTTTGAGACAGCTGCTATAACCACAAAGAACTGTGCCTGGGCAGTTGTGCTATGTGTCTGAGTTGCTCAAAGGCACCAGGCGGTCTCTGATGTAGTGTGGTGCATCCCTTAACACCTTCATTTTCACTTCAGACACGCTCCCACTCTCCCATTATGGCTGGCTCCAGCAGTTTTTGTTATGATCAGCATTAGCACCTCATTTCATCCTGCCCTCTCCACCTCCCTTCAAAGCTCCATAAAATACGTCTCATGTCTGGTACCTGACAGATATTTCTGGGCACCTTGAAGAACTTTGTTGTGAGAGGAAAGCAAGGGTCAGGTGTGTCTGCCTCTGTAAACCAGCTAAGGGCAGCATTAACTCAATTAAAAACCTGGGAATGTGGTATCCCTCTGTCCCTGCCTCCAATTTTCTGTCTTCTTCTTCCTTTCCTCTTATTGCTGATGGTTTTTACCTTGCTTATGGAGCCTCTGAAGAGGTTTCTTCTTTATGCAGTCAGCAGGTGTCTCAGTCTTTGCTGCAGAACTTTCTAGCACTTTTCCTGCACATCTATTTCAGCTTATTCCCTTCCTGCTGTTCCAAAACTCTCTGTATTATTACTGTAATTACTTATTTTTATGCTGTTAGTGCCTGGAGATGTGCAGATAGTGTCACATCAGGCTACAAATGTTAGCAAATGTGGGCTTGTAGAGTAGGTGTTTATTTCTACCCAAAGAGGCTTGCAAGGTGATATATATTAAGACTCATTTTATAATATCTTAGCCTATGAAGTTGCTTTTTACTTAGGATGTGCTTCCTTTTGCTCGCTCTAAGACCCATCAGGAACAATAAGGCTCATATATTTATGGTGGCCTTACTTATTCTCTCCAACACTATACAAGTGTAGATAGGAAGTAAAATTCCGTCAGTGGCTCTATCCTCTTGTGTCAAATGCTGTTGATAGAGTTAATTTTCTGCTGAGACAAGACAATCTGCCTGGTCAGAGATGGGACAGGTATAAAAGCAAAGAGGGGAGCATGGTCATGGAGCCTATGCCCTGGTATTTTAATGTACTTCCTCCATATGGGAGAAGAGGTAGCAAATAGGCAAAGGAATAGAGAGAAGGAAGCAAGGAGGCTGCCATGAAAGATTAACTAATACAAGAAAAGGATGCCTGGAGTTCTGCTTTTACTGTCAGCATGTAGACTTCACAACTGTTCGGGGTAGTGACAGCTCATCCACTGCTCAGCACGTGCTCCTGGCTAATGCTGCAGAGACCTTGGCTGTTTTGGGGAAAGTGCATTATTCCATTACTCTTAGGGGGCAGGAAAGACCCCTCCAGACCCAGCCTCTGGTGAGAGGGACAGTTGCTCTCACAGATGTCTCTTTGCTGAACTCTGACATGAGGGGAAGGAGGTTTTTTCTTGCCCCAGCTTCTTTCTGTTTCAGAGTACAGTAAACTCTTCAAATCCCATTAACACTTTGGGTGCAAATTAGGTTGTTATCTATTTTGTTGAACTGTTTTAGCAAGCAGATTTACATTTTGTGTTTCCAGTTCCAGAGGAAGAAGAGGAATTATCTTTATACAAAGCAGTGGGCCTGTGTTAAATCTTTGACTAAGTCACTATGTACAGGTATCCTCTGGATTTCATACTGGGACAAGGTTGAAGGGGTTATGTGATTCTAAATTAGATCTGAAAATGTGTAAATGCTATTTGAAGCATAAGACTGACTGGCTTCCATTCACAGTCTGGATCACTCAAAGTGAGGAGCTTCCAGCAGCCCATTTAGAATAATAAATCAAAGTATGTTTGGAGATTTGAAATTTGCTGTTGTCTGCTGTTAGGTGTGTCTGGTCAAAAATAAAATATGTCCATGGTCAAGAGACATGGCTTAGTGTAAAGATAAGTGAGAAAATTTCCACCCTTCAGTTATCCTAGTATTTTAGCTGCCTTGCGTGGGAGACAGTGTGGCTTTCTCTTAGGCTGTTGTTTTAGATCCAGCCTTGTCAACTAATCTTGTGAAAACAAAAAGTGTGCAGCTCTTACAGAACATCAGTAACGTTTGGACACTTGGTTCTCTTCACCTTAGAAATCTCTGCCGATTGCAAAGGCATTTTGCTGTCTTCATGCTGTACTGTGAAGGGTGTTTCAACAGTTAATGCCCTTTTGTGGATTTTGGTTGGTGGTTTTATTTGTAGAGATTCAGGTGATTGTGCGTTGTGTGAGCTGTATTTGCTGTAAACTGAACTTCAGAATTAGGATAGCTTTCAGGGGAGCAGATTGGGTGCATGCCCTTCTATGCATGACCTTTTAAAAAGCAACCAAGCGTCCAACCCACCCTCCTAGTGCCACACATGAATTATGAAGAATATATTTTTTCAATTCTTTATGCTGAAAACTCATTTGTCTTCTCTGTCCTTAATCAGACCTACAATACAGGAGATTGTAAAAAAAAAAAAAAAAAGAGATATAACTTAAGTAATTTACTTTGCAGGATGAGGCACTGGCAATTTACTTGATTAATGACGTGTTCTAGCTTTTGCTCTGAATTTGAAATCCCACAAAAATCGTTTGACCTCTTTTTACAATTAGCTCTATAGTGACAAAGGAAACCAAGCCAAAAAACTGTGTTCAAGGTTTCTGAGGGTGCCAAGGGTTTCAAGGAAGCTTCCTGTTTCTGCCCAGGATCGCTGATGGGTCCTGTTGAGCCAGGCATATTTCTGCTCAGTGGTTGCCTTCCATACCGTGGTTTCTTTTAAGACTGTAATTGTCTTAGCCATTAAAAACAAAGTCGAGATGTTGTTTGAATTTGTCTTCATTTGTTAGGTCTGTGACAAAGCAATGCCTGAAAGAGCAGTATTTTATCTGTTACTAAGCTCCTATTTCAGCATGCTGTTTTGTGCCAGAAACTTCATAATCTAATTAATTGAATACAAACAGAGCAAAAGTATTATTTTAAATTAATTAACAGGAAGCTAAAAATAAATGCAAATGAAAAATGCTCCAGGATGTTTGAGCAGAGCGAGGTCTCGGTTGTAGAGTTTTTCAAGGATTCCCAGTTACTGGTTTGGACCAGCACTTTGGCTGGTGGGCTGAGATGCCAAACGGGACTGACGGTACCATGCTGTGTTCTGCTGTTTTCCTCGCTTAAGGAATATGCAGGTCCTGAATTGAAGGAGACTGCTCTAAAAGAAAAAAGCTTCAATTTATGCAAACTGACATCACGAAGACAATAAAGCTTTCTCTCTTTTTCAGAGGAAACTTTGTTAGAGACATTGGTGCACCAGAGCCAGCAAGGAAGATCTATAAGGCCCAGTGCTTCTGGCCAGGGAAACAAGTTTTCAGATCTTTCTGCTTTTCTCCCTCAAATTCTGACTTACTTGCCCATATCTGCCTTAGGATTACCTCTGATTGTTTATAGCATGCGTGTTTCCCCCTTTGTATTTGTTCATTTCAGTATTTGGGCTCTAACTTAAGTAATTCAATTCATGGGGTTGTATTTCGTATTCATTATCCCACATCTAATTGGGGCAGGTCAGGAATTAAGATACTAGAACACTAGTTTTAGAAATTTAGTAGGTTTAGTTGTCGTTGAAGGGCTAGAGTATCTTCCAGCTTGAAAGTCACTTGGGCCTTGTGCTCTGCCTAAATTTTAAGAATCAATAAAAATTGCTAAGGAAAGCCCTGTAAAAGTAGTAGTCAATAAGGGAGGAGTTTTAAAACCAGGTAACTACATATTTCCCAGAACTTCAACTATGACTGAGGTTTGTTGGGTTGGATTTTTTGTGTCACTCATTTTAATGACAAAATGTTCTTTCTGTAAAGTAAGGAGAACTAAGTGCCTCCGCTTGGACAATCAATAGCAAATCACAAATCCCATCAGCAAGCGCACAAGAAGCTGCTGTAGCTCAAATCCCTTTTATTTTCACCTTTAATGAGGTAGAAAGCAGTTCAATTGATATATTGTGCCCTGGCCTTTTCCCAGTAATTGGCCTGGACTGCTGGGCCATGCCTTAATAAATCTGTTGTATGAAGGGAGGGAGAGATCAGGAGAGGACCATTGAGTTTGGTCTAGACTTGTTGTACGGTAGCTCTGGGTTTTCTCATTAGTTATTTCGAGGATCCTTCTTCTCTGAACAAGTTTGCTATCACAGTATAGAACTGACCAGAGTACAGTTTGATTTGACTTCTCGAATATAGTTTTGTTTTTACCAGAATTGCTGTATATGCAGTGCAGTAGTTACAGTCTTCTTGAGGATACAGTGAAGATCCTTGTCCTTTCTGATGGCTGCTGTCATTGGCAAAGGACTGCTGTCTGACTACTCTGTTAGCTCACTTTATCTTTAGGGGAAGAAAGAGTCACAAGGTGTTTTCCATGCTTGTAGATGTGCAGATTTCAGGCTAGAGGACTCTTTGCAGGAAACGTGGCATTTGTCCATACCCCTTCAACCAACTGCCTGAAAGGACTGGCAGTGGACATGCTGCTTTACTGCCTTCCTCCCTAAGCTCAGGTGTCTCCATGGTTCCAGCTGTCATCTCAAGCTCCCTGGATCAAACCGTCATTGCTTCAGTTTCCAAATTTTTCCTGGTTAACAGTGTTTATTGGGGGGCACCAAAAAGCAGAATTTTTCCTGTCCTTCAACAGCGAGTAATGTTTCTTCTCAGGAGCTTGGCCATTAGTCAACTGTAGGTGTATTGCCATAGTAAAAAAGATAAAACTTTGTAAAACCATAGGTTGTGGTGGGATGTTTTAGATGTTGATTCCATTTGAAAATCAAGTCAGCTGTGTTTATATACGGGTGCAGAGACTAGAAAAGAGTATAACATAAGCACACTAGGTGTTTTCAAAAGCAAGTTTGTAACTGAACCACTTTAATAATTTATATTCCTTTGAATATTATGTGCTCTGTTCGGGAGATCTTTGTTACAGCATGCTTCTTTGAGCACAAAGGATACATAGAAACAACATTTAATCCAGCCCCTCTGTTTCAAAATAAGCAAGGTCTACATTATAAAATATTAGTCAGTAGCTTCATAGATACATTCAAGTGCTGAATTGTCAGTGTATTGCAGGTGTTTACATGCACATGTGTAACCATAATAGTAGTTAAAACTGCTAAGAACTGTCCTAAAAGGGAATATGGGGTAGAGGAGACTTCAAGCCTCTCTACAAGTTAGTGAATTGATTTTTTTTTAAGTAATGCATAAACAGCAATTTCAGAATGTGACATTGTTATTGTTTCACACTTCCTGCTCTTAAAACTTTCAACAGCTGCATCTTTCACATTGGTTCTAGGTGTAAAAACTGTAAATGCTCAAGTACATGTGGCTGGCATGCTTAAGGACTTGGGTGTCAGACACCAGCAGATGAGCTGGAGATAAGTCACAGTAGCCAGTTCCCCCATTCTATAAATATTTGAGTAAAAACACTAAGCTCTTCTGAGCTACAAAGTTTTGGTTTGACTGCTGGGTTAGTTCAGTTCTCTAGCTGGTTCATTTCCCACCCTTTGGATTGGAATGACACAATCTGGTTTTGGTGAATATTCCCTGTCTCAGAATAAAGGCAAACAAGATGCTTTCATACTGTCATAAAACTCTGCATAAATACCATCAGTCTCCATGTCTGTTTATGTGCCAAAAAACCCCCAAAGGAATCTTAATAAAACTGCAAAGTGCTTTAAAATTAGGAAACACCAGAACTGGAGGAACTTGACATTTTCTGTATTAAATGATACTTGGTAAAGATTTAGTAATTACGTCCTATAATAGTGGCGGTCCTATCATGTCTTACTGAGCAAGATGCTTCACATTCATCGATTTTCTACCAATTTTGTTAATGGAATAACTGAAGTATCAATAGCTTGGGGTTTTTAATGGAAATAGGAGTAAGACACACATCTTCTAATGTGTTGCAAAGCTATTTACTAACAGGAAGGGTATTTCTGAAATGCTGAGATTCAAATTTTAGATTCCATTCCAAACTTTGGAGGTCCATAGCTTTTTTTAGCATATATATAAGTTTGCTTATCTCCATAAATTTGGATACTTCTCTGCTTTCTGTGCTGACCACCTTCCTGTGCCATTTCTCCCACCCAGCCAGAGCCTGAGGAGAAACAAGAAACTGTTTATGTGCTTTTGATGCTGAGGCTGAGAGAGGAATCTGCATTTGTAGGAAAACCTTGGCTACCCTCACACAGCCCTGGCTGCAGTCTGCTCAGGGGGAATGGAGTTTTCAGCAAAGTCAGCTGCAGAAAACTTCAATAACTTTGCTAGGGAGCACTTGGCTCCAGATTGTCTGATGGCTTTTGAGCTGTTATTTTTCCTTGCCAAGTTGCACTTTCACATTGTACGTGTAGAGCTTCTTAAAGAAAATGTTATTTTTTCTTTGGTTTTTAAATACGAGCAAAACAATGCAAGTTTCTCTAACCTGCTCCTGGGAAATGCCTGAACTGTCAAGTCTGAAATTTTCCAAAACGGCATAGCTAGAGGCATGCTTCTGGTATGGTAAAGTCTCTGGGATTTGAAGGGTTTCTCCTTTGGTCCTGGGAACAGTCCTGTCCTGTGCAGGGTACCCTTTAAAAACATTTCAGCATCAGCTTGCTGCTGCTTACATTGTCTGTCACAAGTCAACTTGACAGAGCAAATTTTGTTTATAGTTAAAGTTGTTACTCATGCTATTGTCTACCTTTCTAAGTATGTAAGGCTAAATGGCACATTGGCCTTTTACAGGAAACTATCATTTTGACCTTAATGGGTTCTTTGTTCCCCAAGACATTTATTTGCCCAACAGAGCAGAGGTCTTCCAGAGGACATAAGCAGTCAGTCTGAAATTAAAAAGTAGCTTCCTGACCAGAGTACACAATTCACAGTGAAATCAACAGATGCTATTAGATAAAGAAGCTCTAAGTTAGAGAGGATGGTCATAACTATTCAGAAATAATTTCATGTTTCCAGCATCCTTACTTACGTTTGTTCTACTTCCTGCTTTCTCTATTGCAGTGTGTTTCTCTTGTAGAGATTTCTCCTTTGTGTCTTTTCTGCTTGAATTCTTCAGCTTTACCATTTACTTGAATCTGATAGTTCTTCCAGCTTGCAGAGTGACAATGATTATTTTTAGCTTAGGATTCTTAGTTCGGTTGTTTTGGGTTTCTTTATCATATCAGTACTGATTCTCATATGTGAGCTACAAAGTTTACTCTTTTTTTGTAAAATACTCTTAAGACTTTCCTTTGAAAGGAGCCACTGGAGTGTAAGTGAGGAGTTGTGCTTGTGGGAGCATTCAGAAGGAGAAATTATTAATGATGAGTATACTTGAGGAAGACAGTCCATTTTTGATCCTGTCTTTCCAATAGAGTCCTGTGTATCTCTCTGTGTGGCATTATTACCCAAGAGTTAAGAGTGACAATTAAGTTTTCTTCTACCCATCTCTGATTGTGTAGTTGTATTTTTAACATTTTGTGGAATGCATCAGCAAAGTAAAATAATGGTATAGGTTCATCCTGCTAGCCTTTAACCAGTTAATGGAATAAACTGTAAGGTCAATAAATCAGTTTTAATAGTAAATCCATTAAATTCAGCTGAGTAAAATATTCTGGTTTATAGTAGCTACAGATCTGCCCCCGACTTTATCTGTTCTGTGAAAACATACATAGAAAAAGAATTTGCATGAACACCTATAAAGATACTTAATTTGTTCTATAAATGTACTTTGAAGTACGTTACTGTGAAGCTTCAATGGAGCCCTGTCACATAAAGTCAAATTTAATTGTGTTCCACAGACAGGAATGGATTCACAGAAGGACAGATTGCCCAATAGATGTGCCTGCTGTGGGGGCCTTAGTGTTTACTCTGCTACATGTTTATCTCACCTCAGCCTTTCTGGGCTTTTCCCAAGTATAACACATCGATTCTATGTAGGACTAATTTTTTTCACTCTTCAGGAGAGTTTTGTCCTTGGTCAGCAGGTACAGACATTTGCTGAAAAGTGATGTTGCAAGTTGCACATGTGTAGAGCGATAGCGACAAAAACGTCTGTCTGTTCAAAGGTGAAGTCAATTAATTGGTAGTAACTTACTAAATTTTCTTAAGGACAAGGAGCTGTCCTGGGATATTGGAACGTGTTGGTAGTTATTAGGTCAGTTTTTATTCAGTGTTCTGTAGAGCTGGTGTAGCTGGTGTGCTCTAGTGATGGGTGGTTTTTTTAGTACAGATCTTGGTTAGAACATGTGAAGTGTTTATAAATTGCTATCTAAGTGTGTCCAGTTTTGGTTATTTTAATGACACTTTCTAGAAGCAATTTACCTGCTTAGACTAGCCTTCGTGTTTATTTGATTAATTAAGTATCTTTTATTTATGAATGTATACATCCTGAGATCACAAGTATGCCATTAAACTGAAGAAGGATGTTGGCAGTTGGCATTTGGCTTTGACCTCACCTTCCAAGGTAATGAATAAACAGTTTCTTTGAAAATGGAAACAGTGGAATTGCCTATTTCAAGTTGTTCATTCTTCAAAAGGAGAGTTGCAGTCTTTAGAAAAGCTGATCAATTCCTCGTATCTGTGAGGCTAAATAAAGGCCATCTTCTAAGAGCCATGTTTGTAGTAAAGCATCTTATGCCTGGCTCTCTCTGATCCCCACTGGTGGTTAAAACAGCGTTCTAGATTATAAGAAGCTTTGTTCCCAAATCTGTGCAGTTTTGTGACAGAGGAATGGGTGGGCCACTGTGTGTCACACCAGTTGGAGTCAGTGGTAGAAGTTCACTGTCTTCCTCAAACCAGCAAGGTCGTTCCTGACTCACCTGGGGAATCACTAAATTCTGGACCTGTCGGACCTACAACCTGACACATCCAAACAACCTGACAACCTGTCACAACAAAATTACAGCAGAATAAAATCGATTCTACCCTAGAACATAGTTACCTCAACATTTGTCCCTTCTCTACTTCATCTGCTGCGATACTTTTATTCTCTGTTTCTCTCACCCTGCCTCTTTGGCAAGAAATACGTCATCATTTCTGAATCACCATGACCTTGTCTGACTGATGAGGACAGAACTGCTTAATGTATTCTCCTCCTTGGCATGCCCAAGCCTAACATTTACTGAAAGCATAGCTCATGGGGGAAAAAACTGGGATGCTTCTATGGTGAGGGAATCTTGCTCTAATGGGACTGCATCAGCACTTCTAGTGCATTAATATTTTTATTAGACTGTATAGCAAATACTAGAAGTAAATGCATTAGTGTGGATCAGCATTGCTGAGCTATGGGTGTGTTTTATAGAGGCTATCAAACAAGACAGTGCATTTGAAAGCTTTGTTGATCTGGATCAACAATTCAGTGTATTAGTGGTTCATGCAAATGCTTAGGCCCTGGGGCCCAGGGAGAACAGAGATGTGCTGCTGTGTGTCACTAATTCAAGGATTATTAGCCTTTGACTTGAAGCTGAAGTTCAGAATTTGATGGATATTGATTATCATGTGAAAACTTTCTTCTTGATGAATTTATTTCACTGTGAAAATGGGGGACTGCGCATGGCAGTAAGTGATTATTCTTGCCTTTGAAATTTAATTTATTAAATCTTTTTGAAGAAAGATAAAATTCAATTCTAATAGCGGCTATAAAAATCCACTCAGCTCTTAATGACTGTATATGGTACACTATCAAATGGAGGCAGAACCAAGAATGAAAAAAGAAATGTTTCTATTACATTGAAACGGCAATACAGACTGGATGTAATCTCTAGTCTTCCATGTCTTGTCCCTGACTCCACTTTTTGGTCTTCTGGTTGTCAGTCTGACAGCACTCGAGGCAGCTCAGACCTTTCCTTCTGCTTGCTTTCTGAAGTCTTGGTCTCCCAGCCTGATGGGTTTTCCGTATCTCCCTGGTCATCATTCCCTTTGGATTGTAACTACATTGGAACTAGAAGAACATCAGCTGTGGAAACCAGGGGAAGTTGGGCTTTGGTCTTGAAAAGGGAAGAAAAGTGACAAAGCAGCACAGTAACTGTGGGTGGAAGGAGATACCTGAAATGAGACAGTTGTTAAGGTCTGAAATTGAGGGGCAGGGCCATTGAGTCTTGTTTGTCTAGGAAAGAGAAGATGCAGAAAGGAGCAAAGCCTCAGTAAACAACAGGTTATAGGGGAGGAGACAGAGGTGAATCCTACCCAAAAAGAGACTGGTTTTAGTTCACAGTATTTGTTTATTATACAGTGTAATTGTTTACGTTGGGTAACAAGAATATTAGAAAGCTATAATCTTTCTTTCTTCCATTACCAAGGAATGTGATCGTAAAGGAGTGAGTACATGAGACCAAGAGAAACTCATCGTTTCTCTTTCCTGATGTAGGAGATGTGGTGCTCTGTTACGGATTCAGGGATGCATAGCACTATTCTGTCCCTGGGCATGGACATGAACGCTCCAGTAATGGGGGCATTTTTGTTCATATCCAAAATTATTTAGTGATTTTTAAGAAGTGCAGCATTTTCTTCTGCTTTTCCTAATAGCTTTGACATATTCAGTCCCTGTGAGCATCATGCTGGCAGAATGTGATGTGAAAGAGAATAAAGTTCACTGAGAGTGAGTGCTAAAGGTCCCTCACTCTTTGCCTCCCCAAATGACAGAGGATGCACCTTCAATTTCAGTACAGATTTTCAGCAGAGGAGAAAAAGTAGAGGAAACAATTTCCATGTCATTATTTTCCTCCTTCTTCAGTCAGTTCTAAAGGTAACAGTGCTGTATTCTATGATTTCTTCGGAATTGCAATAGAGTTTCACCTAAACTCCATTTCACCTTACATTGAAGTCCTGGTAGTGTCACAGGACATCAGTATGAACTGTAATTTAAATGTGCTCACATTGTCTGCTCTGGCTCCCTTTATCAACTCTATTATTTAATACCTGCTTATTACATTATTTCTACCCTTCCTTTCAATGCACAAGTGAAATACCAGAGTAAGTTGGCTTGTGCTTTGTCCGTATTCTGGTAGCATAAGCAGGTGCATGAGCTTTACATTATTTTAAAACTTTTAAGTTCTTATCATACACGGGAAATGAAAATGTGTCAATGCTGTAAAGAAGACAACTGGGCAGTCAGGTTGAAGTGGCTCCATGAGTATTGCTGATTTTGCTCATAATCTGATCGTACTGGATACAGGTTACCTTTGTGGGTAATGACCTAAAGAGGTGCCTAGCACGGGTTACTTGTGGTGGATTTGGGAAGTGCTCTCTCAGGTGCCCATTCTGGGCACAGAAATTTAGATATTTTTCTGCTTTGTGGGAAACAGAGAGCTGATCTGATGGTCTTGGCTCTAAAGCAGCTGTCATCTGCATGTGCTTTTTCACGTCACCAGTCAGATTAAGCAGCAGAAATGGCAGTAGCAGCAGCAACACTGTCACTCAGTCTATTTATTTCTCTTGAGCTCCTTTTACTGTGCTTTTGGGATATAATTTTCAGGTACATATTGGATATCCAGATAAAGATATTCAGAAGCAGCATGTTGTTGGCATGCTGTTCAAAGCCATAGAATGAACTCATGCACTTGCTCCCAGGTGTCTGTATCAGCACATTGCATGCCTCTGTGTTAATAAGTCCTGAAAAAAATAACGGGTGTTGTTCTCTGGTTGTGCTTTGCAGCCCCATGGAAGTGTCTGGTTGCAATGTTTATGGTTTTAATGTGCTTGCAGATCTCTCCTGCAGACTGAGAGACTCTGTACCCCTCCCTCTGGGGGTCATTTCTGTTTGGGCATCTCTGTGTGCAGAGAGGCTGGGCAAGCAGGGTACGTGCAGTTGAAGGGTACACAGTGATAATTTATTGACTAATGCGTGTAGTAGTCAGCTGGGGTTAAAGTGCTACTATGGTATCAGTGTGTCCTCCATTGCAGATGCAGAGACTTAAGGGCTGGTGGGTTAATTGGCAGATTGGCATCAGTCAGGTGGGAAAGGGCTCTCCTCTACTGCTCAAGCTTATTCTTGACTGTGCTAAATTGCTGTCATTTAATTCTCCTTTTTTTTTCTAAGGGCTTTTTTTTTTTTTTAACAGCTTCTTTTGTCACTGTTTTTGTCTGGAATCACTGACTGGAACCATCTGAATAGTTACATTTCTGTCTGCAGTTTTTTCTTGCTTGTCATTAGCTTATGAATTGTCTCACAACTCAATAACCATTTCTGTACAACAAAGCTGAGCCAGGCTGTTCTGCAGCATGCCAGGTGTCAGACAGCTGAACCCCAAGGGATGTGGCTGGTCTTTGGGGAAGTGCCAATAATCATCTGTGATGGTGCAACTGTTACTTGGAAAGGGGAGACACAAGTTGGGTAGAACAAACTTTCTCCCTAACTTAATTTTAATGTTTTGGTAGAATAGAGATAAAACTCTTTTCTGAACCCAGGGATGTCGATGAAATGAGCTTTCAGTGTTGTACCTGCCCATGCAAAACACAGTTTCTGCTCTCCAACCTGACCAAGAAAACAATCTGACTATCTACTTCTTACTGCTATCTCAAAGCACTGGAATGTTATAAATATCCTTTGGGGGGGAGGGTGTTTGTTTTGGTTTTTTGTTTGGGTTTTTTTTTCCCCATGTGATCCATTCAGCAGTATTTGGGTAATAGAATGTTCTTCTAGTTATTGAGGTTATTTCCTGGGATGTGTGTTCTTGTTTTAAGTGAACTACATCATCAAACCTCTGCTGGTCTGCGTGGGAGATCTGGGCTCAGTCTCCAGAGGGAAAAAACAGGTGGAGATATAAATGGCATGAATATCAATAAAGAGAATGGAAGACTAAAGTTTAGCAGATCATGGGCAGACATAAAAAGGGGTGCTTGAAAGTGTGCCTAGAGCAGTGGGACTGGAGAGAGCCTTTGAGCATCTCAGTAAGAATCCATTAGAAGTGCTCAAACACCTGAGAAGGGAAAAACACTTGGGGTCCTGGGCTTGCAGGAGAGAATCTGTCCTGTGTGAAAAGTCTGAGTAAAAGGCCTCCAAATAGAGAAATCAAAATCAAACCTTACTTTGTGTCTTCCGGGTTTTGCCTCATATCTACTGCTGTATTTTAAGAATGAAAAAATACAGTATCTTTTGAGGCTGGAGGTGACCCTGAATACTTAAGTTCTTTAGCGTTCTAGTTTATCTTTGCCATCACCCACACCTTGAAATGAATCTCCTAGATTAATTTTTATTGAAGCAGGATTTGCGTCTTCTGAGCCAGGATTCTCTGAAAAGCTGCCCATCTTTTCATGTGTTTTCTTTTTAGTCCCTGCACTGTGACAGTGGTGAGTGCAGCCTACTCTTCCACACTCTGGAAATGCCAGCTTTGCAAAGGCAGCTCTCTGGGGTCTCCACAAGTGAGAGCATTCCTGATGCTGCTGCACTTGGGGGAAATGTTGCCAGTCAGTCACAAGGGAAATGATGACACAGGATAGTCATAGCATCCCAGAATCGTTTGGGTTGGAAGGGGCTCTGAAGATCCTCTAGTTCCAACCCCCCTGCCATAGGCAGGGGCACCTTCCTCTAGACCAGGTTACTCAGAGACCCCCCCCCCATCCAACCTGGCCTTGAACACTTCCAGAGATGGGGCTTTCTTGTAGGCTTCCTTTAGATACTGGAAGGGGCTCTAAGGTCTCCCTGGAGCCTTTTCTTCCCCAGACTGAACAACGCCAGCTCTCTCAGCCTGCCCTCATAGGAGAGGTGCTGATCATCTTCAAGTCTCTCCTCTCGACCCACTTGAACTGGTCCATGTCTTTCCTGTGCTGAGGGCTCCAGAGCTGGCTGTAATACTGCAGGTAGGGTCTCACCAGAGTGGAGTAGAGGGGGAGAATCACCTCTCTCACCCTGCTCACCATGCTTCTCTTGATGCAGTCCAGGATACGATTGGCTTTCTGGGCTGCAAGTGCATATTGCTGGGTCATGTTGAGCTTCTCATCGTCCAGCATCCCCAGTTCTCCTCAGGATTGCTCTCAATCCATTCTCTGTCCAGCCTGTATTTGTATTTTGGATTGCCCCAACCCAGGTGCAGGACCTTGCACTTGGCTTTGTTGATCTTCATAAATTCTCTTGGGCCCATCTCTCCCGCCTGTCCAGGTCCCTCTGGATGGCATCTCTTCCCTCCAGCGTGTTGACAACACCTCACAGCTTGGTGTTGTCTGCAGACTTGCTGAGGGTGCCCTCAATCCCACTGCCCACGTTGCTGACAAAGATGTTGAACAGCGCTGGTCCCGAGAACTGGCGTTACGACAGCATGAGAACTCTAGGAAGTGTGTGCGAAGGAGGCACCGAGATCCTGAATGAAAAATAAAAATAGGACCTTTAATTTGTACTGCCTGGTTTTGGCCGCACATCTGTGACAGCTTTGAGCTGATCACTTGGCTTGGTGTGAATGATGATGCTGTAGCCAAGAGCCCGAAGCCCATGGGCACACGTGTAGGCACAGGCACAAAAATACACATGTGCACACACACAGAGGGTAATTACTGTGACATGATTTTATGTGGGCACACTGGAGTTAATCATGGTGGATAGACGTGATTACAAGACTCAACTTTCTTACATGCATAAAGCCAGACAGTGTGAACAATCCTGCATGTAGACCAGAGAGGTCGCAGGGTTTCAGACTGTGAGTATGACTTAGGAGAGAAAAGGGACTGTCAGCCCACAGAAGCAGATACATTTCCTGGCCTTGTGTGATTGGTATATCAGATCTGAGTAACCGCTCCTTGCTCTTCCCGCTCACTTTGTTAACACAGAGAACAAATAAAGTACCCTTAAGGAGGTGGATAGGTTGAATTGTGAAACAGTGATTCTATTCAGCCCAGTCTGTTGTCTGTTTTTTATGCTGTCTGGGTAGTAAATTGAGCGTTTTTTCATGATCAAGAGCACTAAAGAAAAAATGATGTAATAAATATCACAGTAAATCATCTTGTACTCGGATCCTCAATCAAGGTTCCTTATATTAAGCCCAAAGCCCAGGCAGACTGAGGAGTTGCTTTTCTCAGGTCATTAAACTGTGCTCCTGGCAGTGAGCTGTAGAGACGAGAATTGTAATAATTAAAATATGTCCACATGATCCTAACAGGCAAGCTATTGTGCAAGACATAGGCAAAAGAAATATCCCCTCAGGCCCTTGGAAAACTCTTTTTCAATATCACATCAAATGATTTGCGTGCTCCTGAGCATCCGAGTAGTGCTCACCAGCCAGCCCTCTACAGGAGAAAAAGGGCTCTGCTGCAGAGCACAGCAGTGGCTCTCCCTACAGTGCCCACAGCTCCAGCTGCAGCTGCTCTGATGCCTCAGACTAGCGAGAAGTATCAGCCAAGGGGAAGCCGCAGTGTGCCTGGTCAAGCCTGCAGAGATGCAAAAACCTTTCTTGATTCCCTCCACAGAGCATCTAAAGCTGTGCAGTGAATTTTGACTTTACCCATGCTGCAAATAGAGAAATACAAGATCAGGACGTGGAGTAAATTTGGTCCACTTTTGGGAGAGTCAAGGTCAGGAGGGTTCTTCTGGAACAATTAGGCCCGTTTCTTTCTTCTTTCCCACCTGTCTAGACCATAAAATCTCTTCTAGAAGCAGCATTAAAATACATGTTTTTAAGTCTTTAGGTCCGAGCAAGTCTATCACCTCTTCTGGTAACCAGTTTTTATACTTATTTATACTTTCCCTGAGAAGTTTTTCCTTGAGGTTAAATCTGTCTCACATCAGCTTTCAGTCAGTGAATCTTGCTATGCTTTTGTCAGCAGGATTAGCAAGGCTACACTATCTGATCTCTTTTCTATGAAAAAACGTGTTTCACATTGTGCACATCAACTCCAGGTTTACTCTTCAGTGCACTAAATTAATCAAAAATTCCTTAGTCCTTGCATTGTCAGGATGATTTTGTCAGTTCCTGGGACACTTCTGTGATCCTCCTTTGCACTTGCTTTATGATGCCCCCAGCCACACTGTTATGTATAGACCAGAACTGCACACTCCAGTGTAATAATGTTCTTTCCAGTGCTGCACACACAGAGCCAGGAATTGCTTCCCTGAGTCTCGTTAGGGCTGAAGTTACCCTTTTTGTAAGTTTGCTGTTCTCGCAAGTTGTTGGCTAATAATTATCTATTAAAACCAGCAATTTGTTTTCTTAGTTGCCCTTCCTGCAGAGAGTCTCTCCTGATGCAGGTATGGTTGTATTTGTTGTTCTCATCTGCACAATGTTCCTCGAGGTCGTGTTGAATGGTGACCATTTATTTAGGTTAGCAGCAACTCAAGATTCTCTGCAGTCTGGGCAAAGTTACTGGCCCAAGAAGGCGGGGTGTGCTGAGCTAAGAATGAGGCTTGAAGAGCTGTCTGCTGTCCTCTCTGCCTAGAGCAGGGCTCCTTAGCAGCTGGCTTAGGTGAGGCTTAACTGGTTGTCCTGTGCTTCTTCCGTGACAAATGTAGAGATTAAAGGATAGAAAAACAAAGCAACACACATCATAGGTCAATAAAGAGAAACTGCACTTGCATGATGCTTGGTAAGGCTATCTTCCAGGATATGTATGTACCTTCTCAAAAAATAGATGGAATAATGGGGAAATAGTTGGGATGAAAAGTCAAACTCATTTGCAAATCAAATATTTAAAGGTTTAACAGATAGGAAAACTAATCGCTGCTCAAATTGACTTACCCAAAACTGTAAGCATCGTTTATGCAATGGTGACACAGGGGTGGAATCCATGATGAAGCAGAGATGTAGTTTGCCAGATTTAATATAAACACTGAGCAAAAAAATTTCTGTGCTAAGAATTTTTTTGATGAGCTCATTATGTTGTAGTGAGATAAAATGGTCACAGGTGTAGTGTAAAGCACTGAGTGGCTGAGCTAGATCATACTTATCCCAGAATTTTTAAATAGGGAACAGGAGGCATGTATGGGTTTTGCCAAACCTCCACATCCTCATGAGTTTACCGTGCCACCCAGTGTTTGTGGGTTTTTGAAGAATTGTAGGAAACTGTATCATAGTGCTTTTGTGAATCTATTGAGGATGTTTCTTACATCATTACCTAGGAAAATATGCTTACTTCACTTTTTTCAAAAGTGGCAGTCATGTAAGAAGTCGATAGGTGAAACCCACCTGTGTAGTAGACACAGGAATTCTGGTTCATTGTCTTTACAGTCTTAACTCACCCTCTCTGCTCATTCACTATGCCAGAGTCTTGAATTAGGTGCTGACATTCTGCTTCATTTCTCACACACCAGAGAGTTGTAGGACTCTGCAGCGATTGAGCCTGATCTTTAGTAGAGTCCTTACCTTGTTTGGAAGCTATGCAGTGAATATGGCTGGGGATTGCTGACAGGCAGTGGGTGTCAAATGTGCAATGCCAAAATACTCCGAGCACAGGCTGCATATTCCTAATTATGCAGGTAGATGGTGGGATGTGTGTTAGGCCAGATTTGCATAAACACTGAGCATTCCCAGCTGCAAGCATGAGGCTTGGATCACGTGTGGGGTGCCATAAAAATGGTAAGTACTTTGGAAATATCACACTCCAGGGGGCTCGAGTTTGTTCCTTAAATGTAGAGTTTTAGCTGCTTTGGCTTTACTCATGGCTAGCTTTAGTTTCATGTCTGCCAGAAAAAGATTGTAATAATGCCAAATGTTTTAGGAATATTGAGGCAAAACAAAAAATTTTCTGGTGCTAGCTAGTGTAAAAAATAAAGGCCTGAAAGTGTAATGCAGTTGTTTAGGGTTTATGGATGTACAGAAACGAGATGTGGTGCAATGAACTGAATGTGGAGGTTGAGAAGAACTACCAAGTAACTACAGAGTCACAAAATGAGCTATAATTCTTATGGAAACATGGGTTTTTTGCAGTGTATCCCAGTGTATGTGCACTGCAGAGGAACCTGAAATGCAACAGGCAATTTGTTATTGTCTGGCACTGCAGTCCTAGCTCTGATGTGCTGGAGGGTTTTCTGGTTTGTTTTTCAAATTTAATAAAAATATGTCTGCACTTCACCAGCTATTTGTTTGATGGGAAGTGAAGACATCTGAGCCATTAATGCCTGAGGCAGGCCAGGTGTGGCTGTGGAAGAAGGTCCTTCTCTGTGAGCCTAATGAATCATTCAGGGAGATGACTGTACACTGTGTCATTCAACATCACTGCTGACGCCTGATGGAATTAATAATACTATTTATATCAACAAGATTAGCTGCAGATAGGTTCAGCGTTATTAGTGGTCTAATTAGCAGCTATGAATCTGTATCAGTGGTGTGTAGTACCTTCTACATTAGCATGTCATAAAAGCTATCACTGATAGTAAGGAGATGTCTGGTGCTGAGTCAATGAAACGCCTGCTTACACATAATTGTAATTTAAGCAGCCACATTTACCGTGGTGGGTGTAATCTTTTCTCTCTCTAGGGCTTACCATAATGCCATGCAGAGCAAAAATAGCACCAGAAACTGGAAGCATCTAGTCTAGCTCCAGGGGTCTTGCAGGTCTTCTCAATGCATCTTACCCACTAGTATCGATTTTACCTGTTCTTGAATATTTACAGTGATGATTCCTAGCCAGCATCCCCAGAGATGCTATTCAATTACCAGTTATTCTTTTCCTTATGCTGCCAACTTACCTACCAGCTTCTGAGACAGAACAGTTCCCATCTTTCATTTATACATTTATGTTATTCCCATGAAGATATTTATAGAATGTGATCATCTTCCCCATGAGTCATCCCTTTTTTAAACTATTAGTTCCTCTAGCATTTCTGTACATGTGACCTGTTTTTCTAATTTTCTGGGTCACTGATGGAGAGGGGAGCTGCCAGCAATACATAAATAGGGTGTGGGTCAAAGGAGAAAAGACTATATCAGAATTCATACCTGAACTTCCTATCCCAAACCTTTTTTTTTTTCAGTCCCTGCTGAAACTATTGTAAATTTAACTTGGCATCTGCTGGTTCACACTTCTGGTTCTCAATATAGCAAAGTCAAACATTAGGTGAACCTCAGTCATCTAAGTTCATCTGTATTGAAATAGTTGTCCACAGCCATATTGAATTCGGTGAAATGGTGTACTGAAGATAAACCACCATGAAATTAGCTCATCACCTGCTCAGGACTCTGATTCAAGTGTTATCTTTGAACATCTGCCTGTAGTGCTGAGAGTGTTTCATACTTCACAGAAACAGTGTAGTATTGCTGGTAGGTACCTGATCAGACTTCTTATTACTTAGCTTGTGTGCCAGCTGCAGTGGATCTCAGCATAATTGAATTTGTCTCGAGTGAAGGTATACTGAACATACATGTATGTGTACACACACATTACACTATAGCTGACTTGATGTTAGCACAGAATGTCTTGCTGAAAATAAATGCCAGGTATCCTATGTAAATAAAATGTGCAGAGGAGAGGGTGAGATCTAGTTGCCTTGGAAAACTCAGATTTTAAGGGCACATTTTAATGTTTCAGGATATAGTAATTTACTCTGACATCCCATCATTGTGTCTGCACTGTATGCATTCACTATGTTCCAAATAAGATCAAAGAAAAGCAAATCCCTATCATCCTTCAGTTAAATAAATATTTAATTTGAAAAGAATAGGACAAACAGTGCATTAAGCATGTCATTCAGCCTGAATCTGATGACCTGACCTAGTTCCTTGTTTGCACAAAGTTCTACTTACGGAGCATCCTAAATTACAAATGTTCTTCACTTGAGAAAACTCTTCAGCGCAGTATCGTGTTAAGTACAACAAAATAATACATCTCCTATGAGATGAAGGTGTCTTCAGGGATTCATAGAACAATGTCTACCATAACACTGATGTATTTTATAGACTCCCTGCCCTTCCTTTAGTTCTAATCTGCTCTTGCAAATAGCTTGCAGGAAGTTCAAGTGTTTGTGTACCAGCCAAGTAAGTTACAACCTCTATTTACAGCTGGCTCTTTCAAAATGCTTGCTTCAGCTCATGCATCTTTATCTTAGAAGGTTCTCCAAGTGATATTTTCTTCATATTTATAGCAGAATATAAAGTTACTTTTCCAGCTGTGGCTGTATAAAATATTTCATGTGTGGTAGAAAAGGTGTCTCGCTTGTGCAATAATCGGCATTGGGCATTACAGAGTGCCATAATCCTGGTACTTGTGATGTCTCTCAAGCAGTAACAGCCATTGCTGTCAAAACCATTCTGAATCCACAATATGTACATAGAAAAACAAATGGCTGGTGACTGCCCCATAAATTTTATGTTGATTGTCTTTATGTTACCGTTTAACATAAAGGGAAAAGCTTAAAATACTGGAATGAAGAGTTTTGTGTTTTGTCAGTTACTTACTCCAGCACTTGGGAGAGCCTCAATATTTTTTCTAGAAAAGCTGGTGTCCAGTCTGGTGTCCAGCAGAAGTCAGACCCAGTCTGGATTCTAGCTTCTGTATAGACCTTACAGTTGGCATTTCTCAATGACTGGTGGAAGAGAGGGGTAAGAGCCCAGTGAGGGCAATGTCAGTGTAGCAACACTGTTTGTGAATTACTGAGGGGACCTTTGGGGATCATCAGTAGGGAGTAAAGAGAAGTGCTTGGTTAAACAGCAGTGTACCTAGAGAAACTTTCAATTCATTAATCAATGTAGGAGCAATGTCCACTTTCACATAGGTGAGATAGTAAAATATGGAGCTAAGAAAATCAAACTGCATCACCAGAACACCTCCATAAATAACATATTACAAAGAACAATGGCTTTAGAGTCTCCTGAAAAATCTAGCAATAGGGTTTACTTCTATCTGAAGCATTGATCTTCATTTCTTTAGGGATGAATTGTCACAGCCTGAAAGTACATGTAAGCGTGAAGTGTGTCTAAGTATATTGAGAGATACAAAACATACCTCAAAACGAAATGCTGTATCCATCCTGTAGATGTTACCTGTTGTCTATTAACTTGTTTTGCCCATTAATGCTGTTTGTGTCCTGGTTATGGGTGTGCACTCATAGTGATTCTTACGTAGGTCAGGATCAGTGAGTGAGGAAACTCCAGAAAAACTGCTCGCACCACCAAAAAAATTATAACAAGCTTCCCCTACCCTCAGTGGCGGAGTAACATCATAAAGTGTAGCCTGCTTCTGTGAATGTTATTCATAGAAAAATATCACAACTCTTCACACTGTATTATATTCTGTGTATGAAGACATGCCTATTTTAATTTAGATTTTCTCCTCCTTCCTCCATCAAAGGAAAACTAGATTTTTGACAGCCTCTTCTTTTTTCCTCCTTACTAAAATACTTCAGCAAACTTGAACACTGTTGTAAACAGACTCATTTAAGCCTGTCTTCCCCTGATAAGGATTAACACAAGCCAGACATTCTTTCTCTGTTTGCAGCTTCCTGAGAAAGTCGTCTTTGTGGCAGACCTGTAAACCAGTGATTCAGGCTGCATTGTGCTGTATCTCCCACTGCATTCTCTGGGATTCTAGTCTGTAAACCCACTCCTGCTTCTGCAGAACTATAGCAGCTGAATATCACCTCTATGTTTTTCAAGAACAATGTGGATCTATCAGCAGCCCAAGCCAATAGAAAAAAATACTGAACAAATTAATCCAAGCAGAGCATAATTATCTGGAAGGCAGCGCAAATCTAGGGACCCGAAGGTGTATCTCTCTCTCTCTCTCTCTCTCCCTTCCCTTCCCTTCTCTATCTCTGCAGAGCCATTCACAGGTGGCTCCCCTCTGATTGAACTGAAACTGTTGAATGGCCTTCATGTGCAGCACATTGCAGTGCTCAGGCTGAGGAAGTTAGGGCTCTTCAGCCTGGAGAAGAGAAGGTTGTGTGGAGACCTCACAGCAACATTCCAGTATCTGACAGGGGCCTGCCTGCAAGGAAGCTGGAGAGGGATTCTTTATCAGGAACTGTAGTGACAGGACAAGGAGGAATGGGTTCAAACTGAAAGAGGGGAAATTTCGGCTAGGTGTAAGGGTGATGAATCGTTGGAAAAGGTTGCCCAGGGAGATTGTGGATGCCCCATCCTTGACAGTGTTCAAGTCCAGGCTGGATAAGGCACTGAGCAACCTGGTCTAGTGGGAGGTGTCCCTGCCCATGGCAGGGGGGTTGGAACTGAATGATGTTTAAATGATTCCAGCCTTTAACATTCTGTGATTATTGCAGTCAATCAGTGACCTTGTCAGTTCTGCAAGTGGCATTGAGGATGCAGGATAGCAAGGGATGAGAAGGCTGGTAGGGAGTACCTGGGCATCTGACAGTACCTGGGCATCTCTGATGTAAGTAAGGGGCTTAAGCATTTCACATAAACTAAGCCTTGGTGTTAGTCACCCAGTGCAGTGCGTTTCCATATTGTGGTGCAAGTTCCAGTATCCCTCAGCAGCAGCTGAGGCCAAGTTCAGAAACACTCTGGACATAGAAAACAAACAGTGAGATGGGCTGAGTCATCTTTCTGATATCAGTGATGTAGCAGATTGGCCACTCCAGGGAGCTAGAGCTTCTCCATCACTCCTGTTATTGTGGAAGACAATCCTGCTGAGAAAGAATATGGATGAGGGGAAGGCAAGGAAGTAGCTGGGAAATTTTACCAAGTGCAGTTCATTCTATGTTGCTTGATCCTAACAGTGCAATGGCCTGGAACCTCCACTCAGAAGTTAACTGTGAGCAAGAAAACTGTGCATTGCATTTGTATGCTGGCACACCCACGCACCTTCAGTACCAACCTTTTTTTTTTTTAAATGTTAAGGAATAAGGTCACTAGGAGCCTTCTCTAAGGTGCCTTTGTGGTGCTTTTCAGTACTTTGAAGTCTCTAACAGGCTCTTCAAGCCACTCTAGAACGGCATCAGTGAAAGTACAAAACCAGTAAAATAACGGGGAAAAAGGTTGGACGTAATTAGACGTTGTAGTGAGAAGGTAACAGGCCTACATTATATTCTGTTCATGATTGCTTTTATCCAGAGCAGATATCCTCTTATGACATGGAGATTCCAGAGATAAATTGTGTAGGACAGGCTGAAGCAAAGGTTTTCTTGCTGGTTTACACTTTCAGGAAGTGTGTGATAAGTTGTTGGTCTGAGAAGAGAGTGAAATTGGTCGGCACCAAACTCTCAGAACCTAGTTCATACCTTCTGACCATTGCTTTCTTTTGGTATAGCAGAGCAGCACCTTCTCTGGGGCAAGTTGCAGAGGGGCTAGAACAAGTCAAAACAGCCTCAAAGCCTCATGCACAGACTGAGGGACAAGGAGCATGGAGACCACCCAAGGGAAGCACTGCTAAGCAGCGTTCTGCAACATGGCCCCTTACAAATGCAAGGAAGATTCCTTACTCACTGCTGACAGCAGAAGGCATAAATCAATGCATCAAAGTCTCTTTGTTCACTGAGCAGATGGAAATGTTTGGCCACTTTGTGGATTTCTTCTTGCAGTCTGGACTGGAATTACCCTTGTTTTTGTACCATCCAGCATTAATGTTTCCCAGAGTTGCCCCTTAAACAAAGCAAAAATACTCTACAGCATATTAACAGCACGAGCATATCACAGTAAATGGTTTTATACATAATACAACACGGTCATTAGCCAGCTGTGCACATAAAACACCAAGTGGAGGCAGCAGGATGTAAAGCAGGTTCTTCAGCTCCGAAGGCATTAGGCACAGAGGGCTAACGGAGCTCTCCTGGCCTGTGTGTTGCAATGGAAAGCACTTTTCCATCTGCAGTAGTCATCCTTCTCCGGGGTGTTTTACAACACTGCACAATGCCTGTAAGCCATGGGCTAGCTCGGTGAGAACAAACTAATTACACAGCAGGCAATAACTCCTCTGTGATAATCATAGATCTGCTGGCCATGATAAGTTTTAAGCCTTCCTAAATTACTGCCAGTCAGATTTGGACAGGTTTATATCTTGTGATGTACCGCAGTTAGAAACATCTCATACTGGCCTAGCCTAATGTCTGAATCTACCTGCTCATCATTACTGTATTTCTATATAATTAGAGAAAGAGAAAATATTTGGCAATATAGCATAGAAGGTTTTTATTAGCAAAAGTTTACGGCCACAAGTTTTATTGGCTAACGTTTTATATCCACAGCAAGTTACGTATGTCATCCTTAACAAGGGCAAATGAAACTTGTATACTGTGCCACGTACACTGTCATGTATTCAGAACATGCCTCAGGACCATTTCTGTTTCTGTGTCTGCATTGCCTCTTCAACAGTGGAAGCACAAAGAAATGAGCCTGGTGGTCCTGAAAGCTCGACTGGTGAAAACCAGAGTAAGACACTGATGTGGGTTCCTCATTCTCTCTGCTGTCTGTGTATCTGGTAGGTCTAGGAGTAAATGGTAAGGACTAGTATATGCCATGGTGGCTGGCTGGTTTCTGAAAAGTGAGGTTGTATTTTCTGTTGTCCAGTAGAAGGATGGAACTAGGCAATTAGGTAAGTCGATGATATTTCATAGACAGATTTTCCAGCAATGTTTTGGCTCGGTCAGTTATTGCTTACAGTTGAATTGCAAAGAGTAAAGGAGATTTTTTGTTGTTGTTGTAAGCTCAGTGTAAATTCAGGGAGCAGGTAAATAGCATAATCATAGTAACATTTTTTCAGGGGCAAAGCCATTTCCTGATAAATACCTGTAAGCAATAAGAGTGCATCAGTTTTCTATAAGGCCTAACCATAGCTACTGTAAAGGAATTGAAGCAAAAGCTTTTGTGCTTCTTTCTTTGAAGGAATACAAGTGATTTGCCCTTCTCACTTTACACTATCAGAGCTTGTGCAGTGCAAATGAGAGAAGAGAACTTCAGATTTCTGGAACATTTGAATCCTAGACTTCGCTCTGGTGTGTAACAGAGATAGAGTTTCCTAACTCTCTGATACCCAAGTGCACTTGTTTCCACACCTGAACTGCGGTGGAGTTAAGGTGGGTGGAGTGTTTATCTCAAGCAAATACCTCTCTTTGTCTTGAGGGGGAAAAAAGCCTTGGAACTGCAGTCTCATGTCAGTCTCTGAGATGCTTATATTGTATGAGATCACTGTAAGAGGAAGAAGAAAACAAAGCAGGAGCTGGCTCGGAGAGAGAGAGAGATTCAGCAACATCAGCAAGCTGCCAAGTGATCATTTTAGTGCTGCAGTTGTTTGCCTCTGCAACATTTCAAGGACACCCATCAGAAAAGCTTGATGGGGAAAAATCCTGTTAAAAAGGGGAATTCTGTGGTGGCAGTTTAATTTGGCAGAGAGAGACAAGGTAGTATTTCTTAATTAGGAGAGAAAAAAAGCAGATTTGATAATAAGCAGTTCCTGTATTTATTCTGCTACTGTTACATTACCTTTTATAAAGCACTCCCATTTAGTGTTATCTCATATTAGTATGTGCCTAATAACTATAGGAGTCTGAGATGGAGTTTACTGTGCATTTACTGTATTTTTGTACCAGTTCTCTCTTCCCTTGAAAAGATACTGACAATAGTGAGCAGTTTTACAGTAGGAAAGCTGTTGTGTTTTCTCATTGTAATGACAATACAGGGAAAGCATTCAAGAAAGATAAAACAAATGGCCTTTTTTATTTAAAGGATAGTGAATACATTCCTCTTTTTCAGTGGTAACAGGTACTGCTTAGAGAGGTTTTCAAGTGGAATGGAATGTTTCCCAAGGCCATGATTATGACTAAGTTGTAACCCAGTGTTCCCTGAAAACTTTCAGCCAACAGGCTTTGTATTATTCTTTCTGTTTTGTCCTGTAATACCTCTCCTTTTCCTAAAATCGATGAACTGTTATGTTCTTATATAACAATGCCCCTTCAAAGTCTGAAATCATCTGACCAACCAAATATTTGTGGCAGAGCCATTTAATTTCAAAGAACTTGTACACAGTGTTGTAATTCAGCCCTGGTTCGCTTGTGTTTTGGCTGAGGTGAGGGCTTTTCTCAAAGCACCAAGTGATATGAACTTTGCTTCCCTCAGTCCTGCTCTTTTCAGGGATTTGTTCTGATGCTGTCACCTCTGCGTTAGCTGGTGAATGCTGAAATAGAGCAGAAATAACGCGGTGCTTTACTGTGGCAACTTTACATATAAATAACTCACAACTGGAGAGGTTATTACCTGACATTATGCATTCAGTTGTATTGTAAGTATATGCTCTTGGACATTTTTCCCTAGCAGTTCTGATGGGAGTGGGGTCACAGTACTTTTTTTTGTTTTGTTTAATTTTTCCTGCAGGTACGGATTTTCCACAGTGGAACTACTACAAAGAATCATTTTACAGATACCAGGGCTACACATTCTTGTGTTTGATTGCATTTATGGGAAGGGAGTTGCAAATCTGCAAATTTTGTCGTCCTGGAGCCAAGGACTACAAAAGATTTGATTTGTGTTGTGAAGAGTGCAGTTTTGCTATTGATCTTGGTGCAATGTCCTTGTTGGCAAACCAAGAGGATATAAAACCCCTGCTCTCTTAAAGAAGGTACTGGGTTGGGTTAAGTCTTCTGAGGATCATTGGATGATAATTCACATCAGTTGTCTTGTAAACCCCTTGTTGCAGAGTACAGGCATTGGCTTGCTACTGCTAAACTGGTTAATCATAGATGAGTAAGAATCTGGGCAAGTGAGCTTCCAGAGAGCACTGACATCCTATTTTATACAGCTATGGAGTTCTCCTGATGCTGGAGAAGGAAAAAAACCTCCTTTCAGAGCAGCAGGCGAATCAGCTGCTTTATCTGTAAATTCTGGGACTTTTCCTGTTCAGCCCTTGTCTATGGCCCATCACAGTACACTCTTGTTTCTGTATCACATTTGCCTGGGCAGCTACTTCAGCGTGCAGTAGCTGTCTCCGTCCTGCTGTTCATCCCAGGCAACATAACCAACCTTCTCCTCAAACCTTATTCTGCCTTTCAAGGGTCAGGAGCTGCTGCTGAAATATCCTTTCATAATCTTTGATATCCTCTTATTGCATCTCACTGTACTAACAATATAGCCTGGAGTTTTGCATACTGAGCTTGGTGAGGTACCAAAAGCAGAGATTATGGGCTACCATGTGGCAGTGACAGCAGCAGTGACTGCAAATAGCTTTTGAGTCCATATCGGGCCCTGTGCAGAGGCAGATGGTTAGGAGTTGCTCAGGCAATATTCAGTCTTCTCAAGAGGAAAAGATGGTCATCCTGATTCCTGTTTGTGTACCATGGTTTGGGAACAGTTCACATAGCCACAAGCACACAGACACCTCATCACAGATCCTAGAGATTTGGACTGGCAGTGGCTGGAGTTTGCAAAACGAGTATTACAAATTGTTTCCAAAAATAATTCCCTGGTAAGTCAGTCTACTAAATTTCACAAAAGTTTTCCTTGCTGCCACAATGCTGTATTATCAAAAATATCCCAGAACAGCTTTATTTTATGTCTCTGCAGCCCACCTCTCAGCTCCAGTTTGGTACAGGCGTAGACTGCTAATTCACAGCATTATTGCCAGATTTGTGCAGGCCCAGAGTCATCAGTAATGGGGGTCTAAAACAAAGCAATCAGGCAAATTTCAAATTCTCTATTGGGGGAGGAGTAAAAAAAGGGAAGCATGTGTTTTTTTCCTTCTTCCATTAAAGTATTTTACATAAATTTTAATTACTCCTGCTTCTTTTTTTCCACATCAGTTTTAATAATAATGTAGGGATGAGCACCAGGCCCAGTGTGCTATGCTGGAAAGGGATGGGGTTGTTAAGGAAACAGATTAATTGAAACTTCTGGTCATTGGAACAACTGCTATTGTAACCAGACTGAAAATGCTGAAGTACCATAATTTTAAATAATCAAAAAACATACTGAAATGCTAAAAAATGTCCTGTGCCTGAGATGAAGTTCTTTGTATTTGATGGAAGATTGAATCAAGTTGGACTGTGATGCTGTCTTAGTTCCTTTGCTTGCTTTAAGAGTAAACTTTAATCTCGTTTATCCAGAGCATTTATACTTTGATTAGGAGTGTGTTTGGCTGACCCCTCACAGTCCCTTTTACTAAAGCAATGCTTATTAAATCAAGTGTGATTTTATTAGAACAAGAATATTTAGACAGAATAGCCTTTGACATTAATGTTCCTTATCATATGGAGCCTACTTATTAATTTTGATTGAATGTGTAAACACTCTTTTTAAATTTTTTTCTCTATTCTTCTCCTGGTATGGGGCTAGTGAGGAGAGAAAGGACATTATTTTCTGCGCTTGTACAAGACAAGTATTCTCGTAGATGTAGAGAAAATCGTGCAGTTACTGTTTTTAACTTGATCTGTTGGAAATGAGAGGCCTTATCCACACACTTCTGAAGAGTCACAAAATATGTAGATGCTTTTCCTCAATGGTGAATTAGACATTGGTAGTATCTGTCTCAAGAGCAGATTTTCATCTGCAGATAAGACCTGAAGGAGCAGTTAATGCCAAATGCACCTTTAAATCTTATTATACAAGACTGAGGAGGGTAGAAAAATAGAGGCTGAGACCAAAGAGGCAGTCAGCTGTTTCTGAAATCTTGCTGGTTGTGGTTTCTCTCAATTTAAAATGTTTATTTTTCATAATGTGTGGTTTTTTTCTGCTAAGTTATTGGTTTTATTATCAAATCTTTATGAAGAACAAGAATTATCTGTTATTAACAATAGGAATTGAGAAGAATTGACTTTAGTATAGTTGAAGAGGTTTCATATAGTTTCACAGAGTATATGAAACAGGTTGTTAGATTTTTTTTGTTCTGTATTTTGTGCACGGACAGTTCAGTAAAATGTGTCCATGTATTACATTGCATGGGCTGTTTCCTCCCCTCTGCATTTCATTGATTAACAGAGTCTTTTAATATCCTGAGACAGACTTCAGTGGGCTTCAGATCAGGCCACAGAGAATGACCACATCTGGTGGAAAAGAAATCAGCAACAGAATGGTAAAGACATGTCAAAATGAAATTAAAATTTTAAGCCCCAGACATATAAGACTGTGGATCTTTGGGCTGAAATAGTTTTTGGACAGCTACTATCTAGTAGCAGGTCCACTGCAAAGCAGAAGATCCAAATCATGGTTCCTAGTTGACATTCTGTTGAATTTTCTGTCTCCTTTCTGTGTGTTCCTGCTGTGATGTAAGGAAAATGTTTTTGAACTAAGTCTAAAGATGTGGCTGCCTTTTTTCATATTTCAGGATGCATCTCTTGTCTAGTTCAAGTTGATGTAATTTACTCAATGCAGCACAGTGATATCTTTTACTGTCAGGCTGAGAATATGTAATTCTGTCCACAAGGGAGATACTTTTCTCTCTACAGCAAGGCACTAGAGATAAGATGCAGGACAATGTTGACATTTCCAGCTCTCAGCATAAAATGAAGACTTGACAAAATAAGTCTTGTTAGGAGTCAGGGGATATCTTTGCAGGGTGTTTTTTGGATGTGATGCACGAAAGGGGGAGATGGTGTTAAAATGATGCTGTTTGAGAAGGCGCTTCAGGGAAGAGGGTAACTGAGGTCTGTTCTCCACTTGGCTCTAGGAGAAGGGAGAAGGTGTTCACAGTGTGTGTGCTTTTGTGTTAGTAGCATGAAGATTATTCCTTTGAATGATGTTTAGTGTTGCAAGCAGTAGCATACGCTGTCACTGCAGCACACAGGCGAGTGTTTGCATGCAAGAGTATTGTTTTTGAAGAGGAGTTGCCTAGAAAGCCCAGAGTTGTCCTTGTAGGTTTACTGGGACACATGGTTGATGAACACTGCATGAATATTTTAAATTACTTTTATGGAATCCTTTACAAGCTTCACTGAATCTGCAGATGAGGAGAAAAGTGCTTTTGGATTTTATATGCTAACCTACCCAGAGTATTACATACAGATCTAACACAAAAAAAATATAATACCTGAAGTAAACAGGTTCTCTCACCTGGTCAGACAGTAGGGTTTCCAGGTATCACTGAGCCTAGTACTGTGCTTGACAGTCCTTCTTTCCTCCCCTGGCAATTTGGAATAAAGATGCTGCTGTGACTTAAGCATTCTCATTGTTTCTCTTACCACTTCAGTCCAGACCCTTGCCTCTGCTTAAATGCTTTTTTGAGCCAAAGGTGCTTTGTAGCTCATAAAAACAATCACATTGCAGAAATTGCATCATTTTCCCAGAAAAGGCTTCTCAGCTTTTTTATTGCCTCATGTAATGCTTCTTGCATGGTGAGACACACTGCAAAGGCAGATTGTTCCTCTTTCCTCCTTGGCCTTGTGAGAAGACAAAGGTTTCCATGTGAGGTTGCATTTTGAGTCCCTTGAAGTTGCACCAGCTTCTGGCTGTGACCACCACAGTCTGTGACCTTCATGTGCTCACAGAGTTAGTTAGCAGAGTCCATCAGCAACTCTGGGCCAGGATATCTGGTAGCAGGGCTCAGCACTGGGCTTCTAAGTTTCCATGGTGCTTACCAGCAGTACAACCTATTTCTGCCATAAATTGCAGTTATTAAACTAGAGGAGAAGGTCACAGAGGCGAGGCCCAAGCAGTGCTCATTGGGGAATAGAGCTGTCATAGGCTATAAACATCATTAAAAATGAAGGCATCAAATAATGGTGTATTGGATGGTGTTTATTTGGATTTTCGCTCAGTTTCTACTTGCAAAAAACCCCAGCCCTGAATGCTGTCTGCTGCATAGCAGACTTTTGACAGTTGTTCGAATGAAGCAGTCAAGACTTTCCATTTATTTCTCAGGATAACAGTCTGTGATCATGCTTTGTGACAGGCTGTATGTTTGACCTGTTTAGTCTCAACTATTTAGCTCGTGTTCCTGTAAATGGGGTGGTTGAGTCAGGGGAAACCCTCGAGCATGGGAGAGAAATCACACCATCTCTGGACACCAGCTGAGACAGAGCGAGGAAAGGGACTTTGGGAGACATTGAGTAGGGGAGACAGGAGAGGCATTGCAGAGAACTGAGAGCAGCGGCTCAGGGGACAGAGAAAACTTCCTGAAGACCATGTTCCTTAAGGACTTCTTACAAAGTGGGCAGTGTTTGCTGCAGAAAGTGACTGATGGCAGGAACAAAGCTTGAGGACAAGGACATGCTTGCAGAGAGATCATGGGTGAAGAGAGTACTGATTTTAACCCATTTTCCTTTCTCTGCCCTTTGTAGTAGTCTTTTTTAAATTTTTTCTTTAGTTTAAATGTTAACTATTCTATTTTATATTTTTAACAAAGCCTGACTTTTTTATTTTAGAAGTCCTTTGGTCTGTTTTGCAGAACTGTCTATAAAAAGAAGGTTTTGGACCTTTTCACACGTTAAATATCACATTAAGTAAAGTTAATCCTTATCTCTATCCCTGCCTTCTGCCACATGGCAGTACTAAAGGGCAAGGTGGAAAGGGATAAAGCTCCTTATACTGAAAAATGTGAAACAGCTTTGACCTTCTGCTCAGTAATTCCCCCAGCAACTCAAGCACAAAAATCAGCAAAATTAATATGAGTGTGCAGGGTTAAATATCAAGCAAATCCTGTGAGGACAGAGAAATTCAAAATGGTGTTCAGTGCTCAAGGGCCAGTTAAGCCCCAGTGGTTCAGTGCCTGCAGTGGGCATCACAGGAGGGCTGGGCAGGGTGCCCAGATCTAAATGCCATCCTATTTGCTTCAGGACCCTTCACTCAGCATGGGGTATGCACGAGATTGCATATGGAGACATATATATGTATGTATGTAACTGCAAATACATTACATGTTAAGTCCATTCAATTAGCATCTGCAGTTGCTTGGAAATGCTAAGAGTTTAGCAAAAGACAAGATCAGTATTACCAAAGCTTTGCATTTTCCTTTTCTGTTAGCTTTGTCACCTTTAAAAGCTGCATGCCCTAAGTTCCTGTGTTCTTTTAGATCTCGGGAGGGTGTAAATGTTTGCAGGGGATCCCTAGAGACAGGGCAAAGCACAGGGGTTGTAAAGTTGTGCTGTTCTAATATGAGGAGGCAGAAAGCCAAGTTACATTGACTGGGTAAGTACCAACCAAATAATAAACTAAATGCAGATTCTGTGTCCAAACCTCTTCTGCTTTCGGTTCCCACTGGGACACTGTTCTAGTGCCCTTGTTTGACTTTCTTGCAGAGAAATTGGACAGTATCCAGTTTTTTAAATTGCCTCAGTTTTAATTTATTCTGGTTTTGATGTTCATTGCACCATGTAACTAATGGTCCCCAGATCTTTTCCTTAGTCTATGAGTCTATAATTTACCTGCCCAGTGTCTCAAAGGCAGATATCACTTACTTTAAAAGTTATGTATAATTTTAATATCCATATGTTTATATAATATATGAGGTTTGTGGGGTCAGTGATGAAGTGAGATGATTTACGCTTCATGAACATTTCCAGCCATTCAAAAGACAAGTGAATTTCAGTTTTACGGAGGCATCTTAGCAGAAACCTGCACAGGCCCAGCATATTTAATGTAACTTGCACTCAGCAAAAAAATGAACAAGTTATTCTCCCTTAGGACTTAGTACCAACCTTGCAGAACTAGGCATGATCCAGCTAAATGTATTCCTTTTCTATAATAGGGTTTTTTAAAGAAAAACACAGAGATGGGGGATTCTGGGAAAAAGGCACATGAATTATGAAGCACTGAATTTTATATGTCAGGACTTAGGAGTACTAGATTACAGTTTCCACTGAGGCACGTTTATGTAAACCTGGAAATGCAATGGGAAATCAGTGAAACAAAGCTGTAGCACTTGCTAGGGCCCCTCTTCAGAACAGGTTAAATTTAGATGAAGCTCAGATCCTAAGCCTTGTTTCCCCCATGATTTCAGGGCTCTAGGAATGGGAGTTTTATATATATATATATAAGTAAAAGAGAATGATGGTTAGAATTATGTTCTGAAGACTGGGCACATAAGGGCACAGAATAGCTCAGGAAAGCAAATCTGAGCAAGATGTCCCATGATTGCAGAGCAGCTGGTGGAAGCGAGCTCTGGTCCAAGGTGAGCGTTGATTCCGGAGCCCTGCGGACGCTCACCCGCTGGCTGCCACATCGCCTCTCGTGGCTCCCTGTGGCTGGCCAGGGCAGAACATGGACATTGATTTCCTCCTGCATCTAAGCCTGGTATGATCTCTCTGTGCTCTTGCTGTTCTCCTGGCATTACGGTGTTCAGACGTGGTGGAAAAGGAAATTGGCCAATTTGCTGCAAAGCAAGTTAATGCATCTTTTGTCACACACCTACCAGTTTCAGATGTATCATCTCCTTTTGTTTTCACTTGCACATACGTGCTCAGGCACAGCCAAAGGCGTTGTAGCTTTCTTAAAGCCTAGTAGAGGCAAAAAGAACTATAGAGATCTGGAACCTTGTCTGACCTTAAGAATTCTGATCTGCATAGAGAAGCAATGTGTGTAACTTAGCATCTGTTAGCAATAGAAACACAACTCCTAAGAATCAGACAAGTATCTCTATTTCAGTCTATGCTTGAAGGAACTGGTAACTTTTCTTACTGTCCAAAAATGGTAGGTTTTTTTTAGGGGAAAGAGGGGATGCACAGACACTGCTTACTTCATACCTGCACTGCCCAATAGGTATCCTAAACAACGTGAAATACTCTTCTGCATCTCTCTGATAAGCTGCTTCTTGCTCCTTTTCTTTTATCCTTTGTAGGTAATGAAATAGATTGACTCCAGCTCTCCCCTCCTGGCATGCCATATTCGCTGTGTGATACCCTTCTTTGCTGGATTGTTCCAGCCTTTGGGGAGGTGGGAATTTATTTCTGGAATCATTCCAGTGTCCAGATCATTGTCTTTATTAGTATGGGCTGTAGCCCATCATCATTGAGGAGAGCAGTTGGTAGGGAGCACATGAGATAATTGCCTGAAATGAACTCTACCTCCACAGGGCACAAAATCATTCAGTGGCATTGAAGTATTCTTAGTCTGGCTTAAGTCACCTTTCTCCCTGTAGGCAGTATCTGTTTCTTCCACATGTAATGGGGACCATATGTTCAGCCTAGATCCAGTCCCAGGCTTAGACCATCTGCCTATAAAGCAATACACTTTTTCTTTCCTGTGAACCTTTCTAGGTGGCATCTCCATCCTTCAGGTGCAGGATGGCTGGCAGCAAAGAAATCAGCTTTTCTGCATGCTCAGTATTGAGCAAAGCTCAGTGGGTCCAAAGGGTCAAACTCTTCCCATCTGCTCATTCCCATGCCTGGAACAGCTCTGTGCAGTAAGGCCAGCCTCTCAAATTCTCCTACGCCTCATGCAAGTGTATATGACTTTCATAAAATCATTAGGTTGAAAAAGACCTTTCAGATCATCAAGTCCACCGCTAAACCATGTACCTAAGCACCAGCTCTTATAAATATCTTCAGGGATGGTGACTCAACTTCCCTGGTCAGCCTGTTCCAGTGCTTGGTAACTCTTTCAGTGAAGAAATTTTTCCTAATGTCCAATCTAAATTTCCTCTCGTGCCACTTGAGGCCATTTCCTCTTGTCTTGTCACTTGTGCTAATTTACATGACTTCACTGGTTTTGAAATCTCTTGTCAAGTGGCGTTTTCACTTGAGGTTCCTTCTTGAAACACATGTGGTTTAAGCAAAGATAAGAAGCAAAAACTCTCAGGAGTAGCACAACCCTGCAGCACCTGTGTGCCTTGGGGCAGCTGTGACCCATCAGAGCTCACTATAGCAGCTAGAGGGCCTCTCCAAACCCTTTAAGGGAAAGAGAGCTTGGGGAGGACAGTTTGGCTGGTTTTAAGCCTCTTGTCTGGCCTCCCCCACTTTAATTTGTTGGGTTGCTGAGGAGGGAAGAAGGCAGTAAGCTCTTGCGTTCTGCACGTAAAACTGAACTGTAACCATGGCCTGAATTAGAAGTATCAGGACAAGGGCAAAACCTCATAAACTGGTGAGCTTTTTTACAACCTACTGTAAGTGTTTGTTTTACCCTTCTAAAGCCACACATCTCTTTGCCACTTGAGTAAGCAGGAAGCTTTATTAGAAAATGTTTCCCTGCATTTGTGTCCTGCTTGGTTTGCTTGGTTCCTATGAGTTAGTAATTGTTTCATTAGTGTAGAAATAGATGTCATGTTACTTTTTTGTGTTGGTTTTTATCCCACCCTGTTGCTTTGTGAACATTTCTTACAGTTATTTGCTGCAGGGAAAATGTGAAACGGGCTGTAGAACAGGAGGCAGGAACAGAGAAATTGCCTTAGCTTGGGAAGAGCCTTGCTTCTTGCCCTCAGCTGGCATCAACAAACACATCAATATTAAAGTCAAGTGTGAGCCAAAATGGCCCAGCTTTGCAATTATAAAGAAAAGGGTGAGGGAAGGTTGAACCAGGGCAGATTAAGAGAGTGAAAAAGACTAATTTGGAGGTTTGCACTGCTGAAAGCACACCAGTTTCTAGTTGTTACTGGTTGAATCAGGAAGGAGTAGAAGCACTGGTGTATTTTATAGGGTCCTTTGTTTTTACCTTTACTCTCTCAACTGCTAGTTCTTTCTGATCCATAGATCTCCAGCAGGAGTCTCCTTTAACTTGGCCATGTCTCTGCAACAGGGTGGCACGAGAAGGCAGTGTCAGTGGGTCTGTGTGGTCTAATGTTGACAGAGTGGTGCTGGTGCTACTAGATTTTAGTGTCTGGAAGAGCTGCTGTATTAACAACTAGTCTTTCTTGCTGTGTCCCGGGGGACATAGATCCTAGCCAGGTATGGCTTTCTGACAGCAGCTGGTAAGACACATGTAGTATTATTTATGGTGAATAAATACTGAATAGTTTAATACATTATATGCTCATCCTGGAGTGATGGAATTTTCAAGGTGTGATGTAGTGGTTAGAGAGGACTTAACAAAGCTTCCCTTTTCTCATCACCCCACAACGTAAAATTTTCTGCAGCAGCTGGGGGGAGAGAGATGGAATGTGGAGGGCTTTTGGAGAAAATGTATTTGAAGAAGAGATGTGAAAGAGGGGTTGAATGAAGAACAGGAAGAAGCTCCAGGCTTTTGCAGTTGAAGGGAATGGGAAGACTGCGCATGTAGACGTGAAGATCATGTGCTGTTTGGCTGGGGAGGAACAGGCACATAGAGAACAGCAGTTAGCAAGTGTCTAAAAGCAATCTGAGGCTTTACAAAAGGCTAAAAATAGTTCAGAGGTCATGAGGATCTTTATGTGTGCAGGACTGTCAGTGCAGTAACTCCGCATGATGCCATTGTTTCATTGGAGCCTTTGGAGAAACACAGAACATCCTGTTAGAAGTGCGTTTCTCTCTCCTTTGCCCTGTGTATCTTGGCAGCAAAGACTTTGAGGCTTAGGGCTTTTATGAAGGATTTTGGTTTTTTAGCAGAATTAAGTGGTAGGCAGTATACCCACAGCTTTCCCATGGGAGAGCTTGGCCTAATATCCCTGTGACCTGCTGTGGCTCTGTCCCCTCCTGGACCTGTGGTAATGGGGACACTGCTGATGCTTTTGTTTTTACAGTAAATCGAAGAAACTGACAGACACGTTGAAATTCAGGTGTAGTCTTGCTATTTCAAGCAGAGGTTGTACAGACGCTTTTTTACCCCCACAGATAACTTTAATGCAGAGAGAAGAGCTGCAGCAGAGAGCTTTGCACATTAAGGAACTGATGAATGATACATGAAGCACAGCAGTCTGGCATTGGCAGTGCCTGCTTTGTGAGAGAAAGGGAGTGATAGTAACAGTGTATGCCGTATGTTAGTTGTAGTTTTTCATACTGGGGCAGTAATGGGAGCTGCTGGGCTGGGAATGAACAACATGGCTCCTCCTTGAGCCCTGGGGGCTGAGAAAGGTTGTTGCGCAGCAGAGACAGAAGACTTGTTTTGAGCAAGGCAGGAAGAGGCAGGGAGGACACATCAGCTCTTGGCAGGGCTGTGCTGAAGAGCGGTGGAGTTGCTGCTGGGTTGGCAGACCCAGCATGGGCACAGTAAACTCCTCCATGTAATGAAACAGTAGGACCAACACCTAAAGCATCCTGTCAGGCAATCCGTGCTGCCTGGGCTTGCTGTTCTGCAAAGCAAAGGTGGAAGGAGAAGGAGGAAGCAGGGGTTAAAAAAAATCTCATTAAAGGTGGAGGTTGACTGCAGAAAAAGAAAGGGATAATACTCTGCAGTGCTTTAATGTGAGGTCTGTAGCTCTGTGTGACAGCAGACTTGTGGAGTTACTGCATGTCAGAAGGTGTGAGGTAATGCTCTATAGGTAACTGGTTCAAGCGATTTGCCAGGAAATTAAACCTAGGAGTTCTCCAAGCCTTTGTGATTCAGCAGCAAAAAGAAATATCTGCACTTGCTGGCAAGTCGCTGCTGCATACTTACAAGGCAGTTACGTCTTTGGAGTGGCAGTGGTAAGAACTTGGGTTTCCTTGTAATTGTTTATGCTTCTCTCTCAACCAAATCTGCATCTTCCATCGTTCAGCCATTCATGATTTTGAACCTTTATTAGGAAGAGCCAGTTCCTAGAGATGGTGAAAGTGGGCTGTATTGCTGTGAGGCATCTGAACATCAATAATGATGATTTTTCTTTTTTATAGTGTTGGTTATTTTCCCCTTTCCAAAGAGCTTTGAAAACTGCAAGCTTTTATCCTTCATGGTGGGAGAGTATTTTCATTCTCAGTTTGCATATGGAGAGACTGACATGCAGAGAGGAACAGTCCAGCATTTTCAGAAGTCTCTTGTATTAGGAGGCAGACATTTCCTGAGATTTTCAGAGATGCTGATCATGTGGGGCATTTACGAAACTGGAAAGCACTGATACTGCACAAAACTTGAGGCCACTCGGGAAAACATTAGCCTAGGAGACTTCCTTGGGCTAAAGGGCTCAAAAGAAATCCTGGACATCTCTGTGATTAGTACTTCTCTGCTCCTCTATCAGAGATTGTTCTTTATACTTTTTATTCTTTAAACAGTGACGGTGTTTGCCTTGGCCCCTGTCTTCCCAGGCTCTGTCAGAATCCTTTATATGATGAAGTTGTGTGTTTGAGTCTCGCATTTTGGAGTTGTTGTTCTGACTAACCTTAACCACGAGCAGCACAAGCAGATGTTGTTTTACTTGAGCTTCTCACTGGACACTTGGGTATGGAAGAAAGGAGAAACCCCAGAGAGAGTTTTTACCCATGCCTCCTGAATTTCAACTCACAGCTCTCCTCAATGTTAAAAATGTTGATTTAACAGTTTTAACAAAATGGTTAAAGAATACTGATCGAATTGGGAGCTCTCTTGCCAATGAATTGGCAAAGCTTTTGTTCTGACTCTGTAGTGTCTCCAGTGTACACATGACATGGCAGTGTCTCATTACTGTATTTTCAAGCAGCATTCATAGAATTGTTTTATTTTCAGTTTATTGGTGTGGGTACGCACAGAAAATGAAAACACCCTTCTTAACTGTAAGCAGAAAAAAGTATTGTGCTTTAATTGTTTTCATTTTTGGCAGAGCTACTTTATAATGCAATTGTGCTTGTGCCTGGGGGCATGTGGGATTGGAATATCGGGTATCCACCTTCCAGCACTCTTTCAGACACCCTGTACTTAAATTACATGAACCCTTTGGGAACCACACCGTTATGTAAGTGTTAACTAGCAAAAATCATCGTTGTTGCAAACAAACATACTTCTCTTCAGAACCATTTTGTAGGTAACTTTTATTAATCTAAGTGCTTTGAATATGGACTTTAGAGTTCTTCTCAAGTGACTCCTTATTATGATGTCCTTCTGTGTATGGGGACAAGAGACAGATGGGGAAAATGTGAATCACCTACTCTGGTCAAGTATGAAAAGAGGAAAAGGGAGGGAAAAAAAGTCTTTTGGGAGAAATAGGTCTATTAGTTGAAGTGCAAGCTCTGGTAATCCTTTTTCAGACAAGGCGTTTATTGTAACAAGGTTAATTTCCCACAAATAATCTTCTTTGTTTGCTATGGCTTTTTGTGTTTTCTGTTTAATTTTTTCAACGCTTTATGGAAGATGAGGTGTGTCTGATGTTTTTATAAAGATGCCTTGGCAGGAGCTACTTGTTGCAGGGAAGAAATTTAGGGCAGTATCATATACAGCTTTTGTCAGTTTAGCTAAGTTTTTTTTTTAAGCGTTCATGATTAAGCAAAGGGAAATTTTTCCATTCTTATCCTGGCTTGTCTCTATTTCTCAGATACTCTAAAGTATTATAAACTGTTTAAATGGAAGTGCATGCACAAAGTTGTTTACAATCAGTTAAGCCTAACAGCTTTGAGCCCGATTAATATGAATTTACTCCATAGATTTACAGTAGTAAGTTGTAAATGGGCAATGCAAAATGGTTTGATCGGAGTTCTGGCTTCTCTATAACCTCAGCTATGTTGAGGGATGCAGGTGTTTTGCCATGCAAAGACTTGATGTGAAATCTGATTTAAACCATGGTGGTTCCACCTCCTTTAATGTTGCAATTGGTGCAAGGCATGTGAATGCATATCCAAATTTTCCAGTATGTGTCTGTCTGTATCTCCATATATATCTGTAGCTCTAGAGATCCTTCCTCCTTTAACCAAACAGAGATGTGGACACTGCTTCTGTGTCTGGACCTTCAGATTAATTTTGTGTGACTGTCTAGCAGGTTATTCCTTCATTGTTTCTTCACAGCTTTCAAAGATCTTGGTTCCTCTGTTCTAAATGTGCATATGCTCATGGTTACTAAAAGGTATCTATTTCTTCATAAGCCAGGCTGGTGATTCAGTGTCAAAATTCATTCATGTCTTGGGCAGAAATTTTGCCTTCTGGTGCTGGTCCAAATGGAGTTTTTATGGCTGGATCTTTGCTTATACACAGAGGTGTTCTTGAGATTGCTGGAATTATGCTTGGTTATTTACCTAAGGATAATAATATGCACTGTGTGTAACCTCTTCCCTTGGCTTTTATTTGAATGCTAAAAGGCGAGAAATGATCTGCCTAAAGAGGTTTCCTTTGTGTTTCCCTTCTCATCCTCTCTCTCTTTCAGAGGGAAGAAAAACATAAAAAGCCCAACTGCCATGTTCTCTAGCTAAAACCCATTCAAACAAAAGAAGTCTTAAGTCCATATTAATCACCGCCACCTTTAATTTTTCAATCACTGCTTGATTAAATTGCTGCCTTGATTTGTCCTTTCACTGATAGGCCTGGCGAGTGCTCTGCAGTGAACTCATACAGAGAAGTAATAAAGTGCTTTCTGTCACAGGCACTCCCCAAAGTGCCAGACACAACACAAGTTATTAAAAAAATAGCAAAGACTGAGCTCCTATAAACTGTTCATAGAGAAAAAAAATGATTGTCCAGGGAAGGGGGAGAAGATTTTAATTTCGCATCTGCAATTGTGCAGGCAAATACATCTGTATAGAGGATATTTCAAAGTCAAAAAGAAATGAGCAAACTTGGATGGCTGGGCCTGTGTCAAGACACAGGTTTGTAATGGTTTTACCACTGTCAAGATGCCTGGTTTTTTTTTCCTTTCAGTATAAATTTCCGCATAGAGCATGCCTATCAGTTAGTAAACTCACACTGATCCACAGCCACACAATCACAGAATGGGGCAGGTTGGAATGGACAAGAATGGGTCCTCTGGCCCAACCTCCCTGCTCAAGCAGGCCCATCCTGGAGTACATGGCACGGGATTGTGGCCAGATAGTTCTTGAAAATCTCCAGTGAGGGAAACTCCACACCCTTTCTGGGCAATATCTTCCAGTGCTCAGTCACCTGCACAGTAAAGTTGGTCTTCCTTACCTTTACCTGCCTTTAAATGATCCCTCTGAGAATGCAGATATTCCAGCTCTGATTCCAGGGAAGGCGGGGTTCTGCACAACTCTCTTCTGATGCTCCACAACCATTATGAGCATGATTCATGCTGCTCTAGGATGTGACAGTTGCCCTGTGGGTCCTGAGCCACCATCCACTAGTGAGTAGTCACGGTGCCATTCCCATGCTGGGCCATTGTTTGGAGTCCAGTGCTAGCACCCAGGTTACTGTGTAGCCTGATGTGAGCCAACTGGTCTTTTGTGGTGACTGCCCTCACTCTGGAAGTGCGCTGTGAAGTTGGCTTTGGTGTTGTATTGTGTTCTGGTACAGCTGGATTCCATGCGCTACAGCACGACTGCCGATCAAAGCACATTAAGTCAGAGTATCCTGGTGGCTCAACACTTGGAGTGGTTAGAATAGGGCATTTTACAAAGCTCCGTCCTTCATCTGAGTGTGTTAGCTGCCAGCACAAACACTGATTATCCAGTAAATACAGAATAAAATGGACAAAAGGAAGCAAATAGCTGGGGCTAAGAGTGCCTGTTTGGCTTCCTGGCTCTAGCTGAGAAGTAACATCCAGATGAAATGGGTGATTTTCTTTAAAATAAAATTGTGAGGTTTTTGCACATCAGCATCCACTTGGTTTTATATCTAGTCTTTGACTAATCTTCAAACCTTGATGATGTTACGGGTGTATATTGGATAGCCTTGTTCTTCTTATGATGTTTCATGGGATGTGTTTCTGTGTTCTGACTCAAATAGTTTTTCTTTTTTTTTCCCTGCTGTGGCCACAACCCTGAGTCAATAGAGAGTCAACATATGCTCAATCATTATAAGTCGATTTGAAACCAATTCAAGAATGTCCATACTGGGGTTTATGTGGACAACAATTTAGTGAAAAAATCAATGTTTGGCATAATCTGTGTTAGTTTAACTAGCTTCCTTCCCATTCCGCTTCCAGCCAGTTAATAGCTGGCAAACCCCTGCAACATAATGTTATCTTGGGCTTACATAATCTTCATTGGTGAAAGGATTTTAGAAGTTGATCTTTCTCCTTTAAGTTTGCATTGTGCAGATCTTTACCCAGCTCAGGGTGTGATGGAGACAGCCTGTTTCATGCTGAGAAAGCCTGTAGCTACAGCTTTTTGAAAGCAGAAGAGTCTTGTAGACCAGATACAAGAGTAGGGTTCAAGAGGGCAAATTGCTCATTTCTTCCATTTCTACTTTATCTTTCTGTGTTTTCCCTCCCCCAAAACAGCTGCAATAATACAAATCTCACATGTGGTGTATGTGCTTATTTCCATTCATTTGTGATCGGGAAGTTTTTTAAAAGTCAGTGATTACAAAGGTAATGAAACTACTGGTGACTGCACTCACTGAGTGTTTGGAGTGGTGCTGGCCTGTTGGTGATACTCTGCAACGATGCCTGCTTTTATTGATATGCTGTGATGTAAACCTGGGGCTGCTGTTACGGTGATGAGGCTGGTCTAAAGAAACTTGTCATCACGCAAAGCTTCATCTAATTATTTAGCAAGTGCCTTTGAAACATCAGAGCTAAATATGGATTCCTTCTGGTTAATAAGGATGTGGTTTCTGTGAAAGAGACATTTCTTCCCTTAGTTTTCTTGTACCTTTAAAGGAATTCTGCTGCTGCAGTGGGTTTGATGCAGTGATGACCATAATTGCAGAAGCAGCATCGTCTCCATAAGAGTTGCAGGTTTGAAATAGGGTCACAACATTAAAATTCATGTTTCTTTTGCTAACCTGTAGAAAGATTGAGGAGTGAGGTGTATTTCTAATCTATGGTATAGTTACATATTCATTGGTTGCCCTGCATCAGGCTTCATGGCCCTCAGCTGAAGTTACTGCCAGTGTCTGTAGTGTAGATTCAGGGAGCTGGGGTTGGTAATTGCTGTGGTCTCTTACTGCAGAGCAATGTATGTACCCTGTGCATCAATGAACAAGCACATCTCATACAGCTCTGCAGTAAAATGTAATCATCCCACAGTGAGCAATAACAATTCAAAAGCACTTCATGAACATTCTGTTTAAACAACAACAACCCCCTCCCCAAAACCATAAGACAACAGTGGTATTTCGTTTTCACAGAATTACTTGGAGAGCTCTTTGTGGCCTGTACTAGAAATATTACTGGAGCAGTGGGTTGGAGGCTTTCCTTCCCCACTATCTTTTCCATTTAGCATTAAAATACATTTGGGCTTCCTTCTCTAATATGATGCTGTTGTTTGCAAATCTGTGTTTCTTGTTTGTGCTCTGAAACCCTTGCTGAGACGTCTTGTGCTATGAGCTTATTGTCTGAGAAAAGGATCCAGGGTTGAACACTTCCAAAAGGTGGTAGGTTGGATGTAGAAAATGTCAGCAGGATACCTCTGTGCTTACCACTGTTTCTCAGAAAGCACAATTGCAGTTTTTGATTTCTGCATATCTCTGAGCAAATACTACTAGAAAAAGCTGGTGAGGGAAATTGTTTCTAATCCTGCAGCATACTTTATTCCTTTACTTGTCTAGTTATTATGGTGTTGTGCCAACAGTTTGATGGCACATGTTCATCAGTCCTTTGTCCCATCATGCACCACAATCACTTTAGTCCTTCCACTAGAATAACACAACTACAATCTTAATTTCCTGAAGATGTAACATCTTGGGATACTGAAAGTCATTAGGCAGGCATGCGGTTAACCTTTGCATCCCCTGTAGTTTTGTCAGCTAGTGGAAATTATTAAAGGACCTGAAACATGAACTTCAGAACAGACAATACCTGTAGACAGGTAACCTCCTGGGCTTACCTCAAGTAATTAAGTCTTATAACTGAATGGCAGATGCCCACTTTATTAGTGGGTCATTAGCAGGGAGATGGTGTTACAACACATACGATTGCTTTACTGCGTGAGCTGAGTAACTTCTAATTTAGACAGGTGAATAATTAATAGAAAAGGAGCTTTAATAGAAGTAAGGTCATCTGTGTTCAATTATAAAAGCTGGAGTTATTGCATAGATCGAGAAGGACTGTGTTGATCCTTCAGGCTTAGATTGATTTGCCTCTTCAGATGAAACCATTAGAAGTAGAGACGCTTGAAGAGCAAGAAAAGAGGGATGTGAGGATTTTCATCATGAGCACCCTCACCCATCAAATGACAAAAGAGCAAGTTGTGTGAGCATGACCAGACTGTTGGTAGAACATCTCTGCTGTGATCTGTTGATTTATGCATCTGTCTGCAGGTGGCCTTTTGGGCAGAGCAAGGAAGTCTGGGGAAGTGCTTTGTCAAAATATACCATTGACCAGCTATGGTGGGCCGGTCACTCTGAATTCCCAAAAATGAGTATTTCAGGGCTAGCAGTCCCTTACATTGTGTGTGATCACTATGAAGGGTAGGAGTTTCATCTTTTGCATTTGCTTGACAGCCTGTTGATTGATAACAGATGCTGTTAGGAGAGCACATGCTGTCAGCTTCGATTGTCTTCCTTTGTAATGCTGACAGGAGATGTTCCCTAAATGTACAACATAGAGGATTACTTGGTGAAGACTGTCACATACCGGGACAAAGGGGTTTTAAGAAGTATAGCAACAAGTAAACATTCATCTTTGGCAGACCATCACTACAAATCCTTTGAGAAGAGATATAGATGGTGTAATCAGAGTTTTAAGAAATGCTGTTGTCCAGAATTAGGACGGGTGAATGAGATTTCAGCTGAGTAAGGCAATTAAATATGATGCAAAGGTTTGGATTATTTTGCCTTCCTCCTCGCCCTTTTTTTTTTCATGCTTTCCTAACAGATAAGGGGCAGCTGAGTGATGTTGTAAGAAGATGCATGTGGGATGAAAGAATCAGACAGGATGCAAAACAGCCAAGAGGTGGCAGTTGTATTTGCAGAGGGTGGGGAAACAGCCAAGGAGATGACAGGGAAAGCTCATTTTTACAACTAGGAACTGGTGACTTAAATGGACATGGTAAAAGATACAGGCCTGGAACAGAAACCTTTAGTGAAGAGAAGCTTATAAACATCAGTGCCAGACCTAAATTTGATGAGTCCATGGAGCTGCATGATTTACCTGTGAAACATCTTGCCAGTTAGATATATCTTTTTTCTTTTGCCCATATGCACACACATGAAGATCAGGTTCATGTTCTGTGGGTTTTCTCTTGCTTGTTGTCCCTCATCTGCTGGATATTTTTTTATTTGTATGTTAAGTACTGAAGGATATCACAGTTATTTCAGGTTTGCTGGTTTCCGTAATATCCCATCAGAGAGTTTTTTGAGAGCGTGGCATTTACTGAATGGCAGAGAGCTTTTCCGAGTCTGTGAAAGCACCTTTCACTCACTCAGCTTTAGACCTTTCTTCATGTAAAGCCTCAGTCTTTGGAGTTCACAGCTCGGTGACACTGGTGTCTGTCCTTGGACACACCAGGTGGCAAAACTTGGGTGTGCAAAGAAAAGCTGCACCTCAGCTCTAATTTTGGTGAATTCTGTTGCTGGGGGGTTTTTTTTCATGCAGTATTCTGTGAGCTGACTGTTTTGTCAGAGTTTTTAAATTTTTTTAGATGCCATTCTTGTGGCAACAAAATGAAGAACCCTTGTGCCCTCCCTTACTGAATTGTTCTTTTTCCAAAAGGAAAATGAAATAAGAACTAGAATCAACAATAGTGAAAAACAAGATAGAAGGAAATTATCATTTGATTTTATTCCTTTCTCCTTCCCTCAACAAAAAGAGAAGGTGGACCAAGGCTGAACGGGCTCTGCCCTGCTATGGGGAAGCACAGCAGCTTTCTTGGGCCTGTTCACTTTTATAGCAAGCAGTAAATAGTTATGAAGCACTTGAACACAGTGTATTTATATGCAGGTGAGTTCTGTATTCAAAAATGACAAGAATTTGTGTGGTGGTGGGAGTATTTGTTATAAAATCTTCAGAGGGGCCTGTCTCAGTTCAGTTATCTGAGCACATTTCTATATCTGAAAAACAACCGTGCCAGCTGAAAATGTTTGCAATGACAGGGGAAAGAAAGAAGGGCCTTCTAGAAGTTTCTTCAGAACTAAGAAATCTGTCTCCAGTGTCACCCTTTTATTTTTAAAAAGGTTGCTTTGAAAATACTACATAGTGTTGTTAGGACCATAAAGCATTGCTGAGGTTAAGTGGCTGGGAGCCTGAGCCAGAACTTTGAAATCAGAGGAAGTTTGGTAATAGCTCATGGCCAGAAAGAGGGCAGGAATTATGGCATTGGGTAAGAAAGACACAAATCTATGCATAAAAAGGTTTTTTCTTAGCATCTATGTTTTAAAACGGTATGTTTAATCTCAGTAATAAGATTTTACAGTCAGAATTTCTGTAAGCATGTCCCTTTTGCCATGCCAGTCAAAACTAAGGCCTTGGCTACAAGGTTTTGCTGCATGATAGAAAAGAGACCTGAACGGGCAATATGGGCTTTTCCTCCCTTCCTCTCCTCGTGAGTCAGTAATTCAGCCAGAGGCACAACTGGTGAAAAGCACTGAAAAGGTTCATTCCTAGTACTTGCTCTCCCTGGCTGGCTCAGATATGCTGTTTGTATGTGTGTCAGTTTTTCACACTTGCTTTGAAACAGCAAAGGAAGATAATGTGAGAATAGAGAGAGAACTGCCTTGTTCTTTCCTTTTGTACCAACGCTCAGGCTAATCCACGCAGGAGTCTTTCGAAAGACAAAACTCATATCGATAGCCAGCCCTGCTGTGGCTTTTACACTCGGCATTATAAACTGGGCCTCTGTTTTGGATTGATAGTTTTCACCAATAAACTCAGAAAGTGGAATTTACCAACAAAAAGAAGGGATTCGATTATCTTAGCTTCATTACACTTCATGTTGCTGCTGCTCCTCCCCATGGAGAGACTCTCTGGCTGTTTCAGACTCTTCTCATTTACAGAGTGTGATTGTATGAGTTGACCAAATTTTCCAAACCATTGATCTTGCTGCAAATGCTCTGCTGACTTGTTTCTGGCTTATGTGCAGAAAGTTCATGAGTTGTGTGGAATTTTAATTGAAGACAGTTTAGGGGTCTGTATTTTGCTTTTTTGCATTACTAGATGCTATACCCCCTACACATTGGGTGAAAAGGGGACATAAACCATATGGGAAAGGTTCTGCATGTTTGCATAGTTGCTTAGAAATCAGTGCTGTTTGTAGGAACTGGGTTTGGCTGTGTCATGTGGCTCATGCCTGTAGGCAGCTGAAATACTTTAAATGACAGCAGAGGTTTGGAGAGCGAATACCCTGTTAGGGGCACAAATTATACACCATGCACATGGAAATGGGCATGTATGAAGGCACACAGCTTTTTCGTTTTGCTCTTTTTTCTTTTGCTTCTTGCAGCAATTCTTTTCCCTTTCCCTTATCTCCTGTTGTATCACAAGTGGCTTTATGTGATGTGTTCTGCAGCCCAGGCAGACTTAAACTAGTTTATTTCTTTCTCTCTCAGCTGCTCTGCTTGACTGCAGGTTTACCCCATTATTACACAGGCAGCAGAGACCATCGGTAGCAGATTAGAACTGAATAAACTTTCCTGTGCATGTTCAAATCCTATCACATACTCATTATAGAGCAGCTGCATACCCGGGCAAGGGAATTTCATTGACCAAAGTCTACCTAGTGAGCTCTAAACTTTGTGTTCTGTATCTGTATTAATCCTGCCACACTGGCAGCTTTTCTAAGCTGAGAACAGTGATTGAAAGTGTGCGAAAGTAAAAAGTCTTTTGCAAACTCCTCATCTGTGGTTGCCACAGAAGCCCTCATGGAGGTGGAAGGCATGAGCAGCACGTGTGTGGAATTTAGCTTTGAATAGCATCCTTGCAAAAAATACTCTGACATCAGAAAGGTGTATGGCAGGTCTTGGTACAGGGCATTATGTGTAAAGCAATTCTTCCTTTTTGCTGTGCCCATCTGGCATCACACAGAAACTGTGTCCTCAGAGCTAAACATGTTGAAGTGTCTCAGATGGGCCAGATGAGGCTGGAATTGCTGCAAATCCCATCTATCTCTTGCTTGGCTTATATTTTTCTCCCATTTTGTGCTAAAAGGACTTTGGCTGGCTTTGCATGAATCTGTTTGCTGTGGGACAAATGGTGGTAAGCCATTGTGGCCCCCAAGTGTCAGCCTTTCAATAGCCAGTGCCATCAGGAACAGACTGTAGTGAGCATTTATGGAGGTACAGTTAATGGTTGGGGCTGGATGTTGCACAGGATGCAGCAGAACATCTTTTAATGTCCCAGAGCATAATAAGCCTAAGGCCTGGGGACAGTCAATGAGTGCTCTTTGGTCAGCACTCCAGCTGCAGAGCTGGAACAGCCTCCACTTCCCTGTGGCCATTGCTCTGTGAAAGGCAATGCCTTGGGTTTGCAGAAGGGTTTGGCTTCTGTCTAATGCTACATCCAAGTGCTTCTGCAGTAGCTTCTGTGGAGAGCTTTTGAGTATGTTGCTATATTGAGAGGCACCTGGAAAAATGTTGCTCTCTCTTTTCCTGCTGGAACCTTTGAGTCTCCGTTTTACAAAGGAGGGCATTTGGAGGGTGATGTAAAGAGAGGGGAACCCTTTCTCATTGGCAGTGCTGAGCATTCTTCCTCTTCATACAGATATTGCCACTATTTAATTCTGCAGTTCAAGATGGCAACAGCAATAAAGTCAGCAAGCAGATGCTTTGCAGAGAGAAATTATTTCTCTGCCATTGGTTTTCCTGCCCTGTAGCAAAGTTTTATTATGAGTAGATTGTGTCTGCAATAAACCTGGCTTTCTGGGAGCTGCTCTCGGGTAGGAGACATGAAAGTTTCCCTATGATCCTCTTGTCCCCTTTGTCAGAGTTATTTTCCCATTTTTAGCTGGCTGTAAGATAAGGATATGCTTGTTTTGTCAGATCAACAGTGAGGGAAGCCAAAAGTTTTTCTTGTCAAAAGTCCTTTTAGGGGAATGCCTTGAAGTGTGTTCAGTATGCTAAGTACCATGTGCTGTTGTGCCATCGGCAGCACTGGAGTTTTGGGGGGGTTTTAGCCTACTGTAGCTGCTGGTTTGTTTTGATTGAAAGAGAAATAACCTGAATTTTAATCTATTTATGGTAATACAAAGCAGTAGGATTCCTGCCTGAGTCAGTGTTGTTGTTCTTCAGTCTGAGAAGTGTTACATTGCCTGAAAGGCTGTGCTGGGCTTTTGTACTGAGTGAAAGCAAATGTGACAGACTGAGGCCTCTCCCAAATGAGACCATCTTTCAATGGCAGCAGTGGCTGGGAAGGCACTTCTGCAGAAGAGGGTCTCACTGCAGGGCAAGCTGTTCCCTCTTTCCCTCTAAAATCTCTTCTTCTCTGCCTCTTCTGATGTGTGAGTTTGTGTAAGCATATAGAACATGCATAATTGTACTCACAAAGCTGTTGGAGAAGATGGACTGTGCTTTCCTTGGGCTTGGCAGAGCAGGAGGATATTTTACCCAGCAAGCCTGAAGAGAGCTGACTTTGGTGCAGCACTGAGCTCCCTGAGAACGGTGTCATTCTTTGAGCACGACTCCTTGGAGGTCCTGACAGAAGTATTTATTTAAGTATTTCAGAAACTAGGTCTAGCTGCTTGCACCAGCCATAGCTATTAAAGATTACAACTGAGGATAATTATTCTTTATAAGAAGTAGTTTTTATTAGAGAGGGCTAATACACAGCTCTGATAGTGCCGTGAATGTCTTGGTGGTGCTTTAGCACTTCCTCTTAATCATTCCCACTAACACTGCCTAACTGAGCAAACCCCATGGCCATTTTATCCAGATAAAATGGAGAAAATAGATGAGCTTTTCACTGCCCCTGGAAGGCTGACAACAAATCTCAGATTCATTAGACCGAAAAGAAAGCAATTACCCAGACAGCAGCTTGCCAATAGCAACTTTTTCCCTTAAAATAAAGGGGTACAATGACGACATATTTTCGTCAGCTCTCTCTGTGCTGCTGCAGTGAAGGAAAGGCACATGCTGGGTTTGAGAATGCTGCCTTTTCCTCCAGAGCTTTCCTCTAGGGAAGTGTTTCCAATCCCTAGTGTTCCCCCTGCGACTGCAACCCTCTCTGGCTGTGCCATACCAACCCTTGGCTTCACATCTGCAATCCTCTTGGTGTAACCTCTTCCTCCACCAATTCTTTCCCCCTCCATAAGCAAGTCAGAGACCACAGTCCTTGAGCAGAGAGACTTGGTTCACTGAACACAGAAAGTCTTCAAATTAGGGATAAATGCAGAATTTCTGTAGAATAACAAAAATTGCTGAGCTAGTGTATGTCTGGAGGAAGATCAGGGATGGAGAGGGAATATTCTCCCAGATCACTGGGTCTAGAGGGTAGTATAGTTGAGTACTAGAGACTGTTTATACAAAGGATTTTCCTTCATGTTTTTCTGCTTTATTTTTCCACTTTCATTGGAGGACTCTCATTCATCCTGCTGTCCTTTCCTTCCTTTTCAGCCATGTACTTTTGATACCTGCCTCTTGTGACTGGCCTCTTCTTACTGGCCAGTCACACCCTTTGAGAGATGAGGGAAAGAGAGGAGGTGGACTGAAAACTGGATGGTTTTTTCTTGTTTTTGTCCTGGCAAACTTGTCCTGCTCTTACTTGTGAGGAAAACCTCACTCCATCTTGTGAGAGTGGGAAAGGCCAGGAATAATATTGAACTGAATGCTTCTTGGGGATTCACTTCATCCTCTGAAGATGAGAGCTCTCTGCCCCTTTGATTGTGTTTTGCCTGTTAAATTGTTAATGGAATGGGAATGAAGGTGGCTGAAATAATGTGGAGACATTTTCTTCATACAGAACTGCTTATTTACAATTTGAAATCAGTCATTTAGCATTAAGTGGCTACAGGTCATTAATTGTGAGCAGATTCTATTCAGCACAGCTGCACGCTCCAAGTGGCCTCATGATGAATTATTAAATGAGACTTTTCCCTTGATTGACAAATACGATTTTTAGCCTGAACTTTACTGAGAGATTTGATACTGAGCGTTCCATTGCTGCCTTCCACTTTCCTATCCAGAAAAGCTAATTTTGTAGTTAACCCAAGAATATGATTCGCTATCCAAAATACCTTCTTGTTCTTGTTTGGATAAAGTTATACTTCTCAGTATTTGACTTTCTTTTCTGTCCTGCTCCCATGTTTGTCTCTGATTTTATTCTCTAGTCAGACCTGTCCTACCCAGCACAGACACATTCAATCATCTCTGCCCTGAAGCTCATTTATTCTCTTGCCTTCTAAATTTGCATTAAATTCCAGTGTTTTGTTTTAGGGGACATCCTAGAATTAGTGCGCACCCTGGTGTCACAAGGCCATTCTCTACATTCCCTCCCTTTGCTGAAGGCAGGAACATTTATATTTCAAAGCTTTTTATTTTTTCACCTGTGGAATTTGAATTGCAGTGCACCCTGTGGACATTTCAGCTTTGTCAGCTTGACTGTTATTAAGCCGTAATCATTTATCATCATTGGCAATGATTTTATGTCTAGGTTTTTTTTTAAGGAGGTATTGTAGAACATTTATTGGTAAACTGCTGTGAGCATGCAAAAACTTAAAATATATAATTTATGAAGTCTTATTTATGTAGTAGTGCTTTATGGTGGAAGGATGTGCTGAGGAAGTGTTTGAGATGACCATTTATTTTTAGATGAGCCAGAAGTCTTTGTTTCCATCTCATTTCAGGCCCTGGCACAGAATGATTGAGGATCTGCAGAAACCCAAAAGCTTTTTCCCATCTAATGGCAAGAAAGAGTGTGTAAATAAAACTGACATACATAAAAATGCAATAAACTACAACTGTTTCATGAATTTATAACCTGAAGGTGCAAAGTAATAAAAAAGCTATAAATTCATGTCAGTCATGTGCCTTTATTAAGAGCTACTAAGCAATAATACATGTAAGGGGCAGTGCAAGAATGAAAGTGTATGTGAATGCTTTCCATGAGCATTGGCTGGGACTTGCTAAACTGAGATAATTTGATTCTTCATGCTCTCTGTGTGTATTTGCACACACAGGGGTTTAATATCTATGCAATAGCATGTTTTTATAGTAAGGAATTTTAAAAAGCAATATATCATTTTAATTAATAAGGACAGATGAGTTAATTTCCAGATTACCTCAGGGAGGATTGTAAAGCTTCACAACTTGACCTTTGGAGAGAGAGCCATCTTTTCTCTCATTTAGGTAACAGAGTGAAGGAGGGATTTTTGCTGTCTGTGGTGTTTGTTCTGGCTACTGCACAGAGTAGGTTTCCCAAAGAGTCATTTGGCCTGGATGCATATTCTGGAATAGGCTGGAGTGAACTTTGAAGATGCTTCTTTCCTTTCAATGACAAATGAAAGAGAGTCTGGGCAGGTGAATTTGAGCTGAGATATGAGTTGGCCTAACTCTAGGCATCTGGGCTACCCCTGTGGTCAGGGGAATTCTGGTCAGTGCTATTAATGGTGTCCAGGGAGCTGTTCAGCTGACCAAAGGCAGGCTTAGACCGTGGTGAGCCACGTTAATTTCTAGACACCGCTAACAGCATTGATATCAAAAGTTAGGTCACATGCCTGCTACCCTAGATGTCTAAATGCTGGTGGTGTAGACTGGAGGTCAGAAGAAATATTTGCAGTCTTCCTGTGTTGTATCCTATAGCCCTTGACAGAAGAAGATGAGGTTTAGTCCAAAAATCTTCTGCAGTTCAGAAGTGGCAACAGTACTTATATGACCAGAGGAGTACATGGAGGGAGCCCTTACTCATTGTTTGGACAGTCCCAGAGGGAATGTTTATACTCATTTTTACATCATAGTCTCATTTCCTCAGATCCGCGGAATAGAAAAAGCGAAATACAGTGTGCAAGCAGGGGACTCTGTGGGCTCTCCTGTCTGTATGTTGCAGCAAGGCTGCTGATCACAGATCTGTTTAACTGTGTTTATTCCAAAGGCTCTGAAATGCTTCCATAGCAGATATTTGGTTGGTGATAAGAAGGGACTGTAATGTTTCCTTTGGGGATAACTAGTGCAGAAAAAAAAGATTATTTGAGGTGGCATTCATTACTGATGGCATACTGCCCATGCTTGGAAGTGGCTTGGGATACAAGCAATTGTGTATAAATAGCCTCGGATGTGCTATTGCATAGCAAAGCCTAATATAAATAAACAATCATTAAAAATTGCTAACATAAAACAAGGGAATAATCTTTGCTTTCTCTCGTACTCCTACCCAATTAGAATAGCTTTCTTGACAAGGCATTTGAGCTATTGAAGTGAGAGATGCTATTCCAGACGTAGCGCTGGTTTTGTTACAAGGGACTGCTTACATGGAATTTAGGCAGTTGAGATGGTAGTAAATACTTTGTTTGCTTGTACAAATATTATTAACAATCCATTAAAAAGAATCCATAAAAGATTCAGTGTGTGTTTTGCTTAGCTTTCTGATGGAGTTCAGTGAAAGAAGATGAGCTTTGTGACGTGTGGCTATTAGGGTATGATTATTTCTCACAAGCCTATTATTGATCAGGGGATCAATACTAAGCATGTCAGAAATCCTTCCTATGACCATGTGAGCTGCTTACTGATGGGTCTGTTTAAAAAAGACTTTTCACTGTAAGCCAGTTGTGGTGTACAAGTTTGGGCATTTTCCCCATCACCTTGAAAAGTTAAACCTCAAGAAATGAGATACTGTGTATTAGTCCTACTGCTTCCCAAAACCTTTCTGTCCCTGCTCACAATGGGCTTAGCAGGGCTTGAGCTCCTCAAAAAGAGTTGGGCATGCCAGAAATCAGCCTGAGAGTCCTGTGCTTTTTAGAGAGAGAGAATAGTGGGAAGGGGCTTGGATATTTGTCTGTCCTCAGGTGTTGTCAGCACCTGGACAGAAAGAGCAGGTTTCAGGCACAGTATCAATGTTGGGACTGAGGAAGGGAGTGCTGCAGTGCTGGTGTTCCCACTGACCCTCACCTCCAGCCCTCTGCTGTCAGCTGTGGGGTGGAGAGCGGTGTTTGATAGTGACCCCATGTGTATGTACATCCTTCTTGACACTGTCACTGGCTGCTGAGTACACTTCAGAAAGCCAAATGGGAGCAGAGAACATGGCATAGCTGCATTGCTGCTGGAGGAATTGGAGAAGACCTACTGTGTAGACTGTATGTTTGCAGAGGTCTCCGTCAGGAAAATTAGCCATAATCACAGTAGAATACATCAGCACAATTTGGGACCTGAGAAAGGATGCTCAGAATCAGCCTTGGTATGTAAAAAGCCAAACGTGTTGGGAAATACTACCTGCCCTCAAATTCAGGACTGAAACCAGAGGCTCTTTTTGGGGTCTGACTCAACTTCCAGAATTTAGCTTGTGCCACTGTGCACTGCAGGAGATTCTTTGTTCAGAATGTTTCATCAAATATTGGTTTATAGAGTGAAGACTTATTTTCTGAAAGGTTTTGTGAGGGAGGGCATCACCTTTAGCTGTTGTCTGCTTGGGGTTTTTTTTACAGTATCAGCAGTTTTCTTTTTTAAATTTGCAACTAATTTTGCATTTCAACTATAGTATCTATGTTCACTGTGGATGTTTCTATAGCAACCAGCCTTGTGCTATCTACATACCTCTATGGATGGATTAATCATGCAGTGTAAAATTGGGTTTCATTTTATTTTCCTGCAGATTGTGCTTGTTACAACATGTTTTAAAAACTTTCAAGTAATATTAAATAGAATGACCATCTCTGTCATCTTTGTATTCTCTAAGGAGCCTCTTTGTTTTATCTTTGTTTCTTACGGGACTCCATCATCTTGTTTCACTACCATTTGCTCTAAACCCATCCAGTACCTCCAGGAGAGAGAAAAGCACTAAAGATACCAAATAATCTGGACTTTATCTAATGCAGGAAATCTGTGCTAAACCAGATTTCTCTGGAGTCACTGTTTGAGGCTTTTTATTCTCAGTTTCTCTCAGCATCTCATCCAAATTGTTCAGGTAAAATTCTCTATCAGCCATGTCCTTTACAGAAATCACAGGGTTTGTGTTGTGTAAAACCCCAAACTTTACAGTTATATTTGCTTCTATTGCTTTCAGTATTTAGTGCTATGTATGTGACAACAGGTGACTACAATTGCATCCAGGTCTTTTCCCAGTTTATGCTACAAAGTAATTTTAAAAGTTATTTATTGCTGTAGGGGTGGAACAGAACAGAGATTCCTGGTCTCACCCACCTTTCTTCCACTGCTGCTTCTTTGTTAAAAGATTGTCTTCAGTTTGATGGATTCTGATTCCAGACCTCATGTATGTATTCCTCATTACAACTGTATCTATTTCATTACAGTAATCCCAGGTGGATTTAGAAATTCCATTTGAGGAGCAGATGAAAAAGCTTTAACACTTTCAGTTTGGCATCACTTAAAGCTAGAACCTGGAAAGAGGAGTGGTAGTGCATTCATCTCTTTTCCTTTTCTAACTCATACATTTTCTCTGTTTCAGTAAGTTGTCATTAACTCACTGCTTTCTTCATAATCTTTAATTTGAATTACAGTGTAGGCAAGTTGCCAGATTAGATGCTTGTGACACTGATAATCACCACTTTTTAATATTCTTTGATCATGTTTAATCTTTTATCAGCAGTGCTGCCTTAATAGGTCATTCTCACCTGTTCTATTTCTGCAAGTTTTTACATCCTCAGTGACAGAGCTTTGCAGCACAGGGCAATTCAGTGCACTACAAAAGGGCCTAATTAAGGTCCGTGGCAGTTAAGCACATTCTTTTATTGCTTTGCTGAATAAGGATGCAATTGAGCACACATTTAAGTGTTTCAATGAATTTTGAGCCCATGAAGGGAAACCATCACTTTTTAGCTTGGGGGTATTAACTCATAAATGTTGCAGTTCTGTTCTTCTGTACCCGTAGTTGATAGATAACTATGATTTGGAGGAGCAAGTGTGTAGGAGAATGCTACTCGTAAAACAGCAGGGATTATCTGAATGACTCTTTATTCACTTTTCCATTAGTGAGGTGTCAGCATGAGATTCTGTCTTTTGACGTCTTCAATTGTCCCCAAATTTACTTTAGTTGTGTGAGACTGCAGTTTAGTGGTGGAACTCAGCTGAGAAGGAATAATGAATTTCTTAAGGCTTGAGTTCGTGAGGATACCCTGAGTTCACCAGGATAACTGAAAAAGCAGCATTTTGAATGTTTCCATTACTGGCAGTATGAAAAGGAATGCCATTCTTTTGATATTTCTTTGCCCACATAGTCTACAAACAGGACTTCAGAGCTCCTTTTAAGCTTGATAAAATCACTTGGTATTTGTCAGGCTCACGCACTGGGTGGACTATCCTAAAACAGAGCCTGTTTGTAGGAGAGAAGGGTCTAAAGGGAGGGAAAACAACAACATGAGCTATTGATATGCGTTTCTTCTAACCTTTGACAAGACACAGTGGAGTTAGAGGGCAGTGAGGGCATGATTGTCATGCTGGCAGGCGGAACAGGGGTTGGGATTGCAGCACTCAGCTACCTGTGTTCATGTAACAGTTGCTTGGCTGTGCTGCAGGGTATCAAGTTCAGGCTCATGGAAGATGGCACGGCACATCTACTTTGAAATTATATTGAGTGCTACACACTATGTTCCACTGCTGACAAGACGCTGGCTTGTAAAGGAGGGGCAGACAGGATACTAATTCAGGAGAAAATGTCCAGTGGGGCATTCAGGCTGGAACCTTGGCTGGTGTTGCTCAGGGTGATGACCCATCAGTCATGCTGTTGACACCAGCTGGGGATGCAGGCCTGCAGCTCTGGGAGGTCTTTGGCTGCTGCTTCTCTACATAATGGCCCCTATTGCAACATGAGATTTTTGTATTCAAAACTGATTTTTAAGGGAAGTGAAAAGGATGTTGGATGGTAGGGCCAAACAACTGGTTTCATAGAGCTTTCAAATTTTTACTGCTTATATGTAGAGCTGAAGAGACTGGCATTTGAAATGCTTTGTGCTTTACTCACTTAGGCACTTACCTTTCCCCTTCCCCTTCCTGAGAGAGAAGAGGCTGAATAGGATCTGCATGCTGACAGGAAAAGAAATACAGCCTTTGTAGGTCCAGTGGATCTGAGGGAGATAGGGATTTTGAATTTGTTTCTAAATTAGATAAATTTGATTAATGAAACAGGTTTTTACATGTTACATTGAAATAAGCTATGTATTCATTGATACAAAACCAAGGATGTGATATGTATGTAAGGAGAAACAGGGATTTAATGCCTTGTTTGGTGTCTGTGTCTATAACCCTGTCTCTGAAAGTAGGCTGATGCCAAGTCAAGCAAGCAAAAACAAAAAAAATCACATTCAAACTTTAGGTGAACATTTAAACTAGTGGGGGGACAGGGTGAAGTAAGGAGAACAAACAAATGCCCATAATGTTGAAAAGGTTTTATCTAGCTGAGTACCCTATTTTTGGTCATGGTTGCTTGGGGATGCTTAGAGAGAATGTAAGAAAAATGGAGGACGGGACAGGACATTTTCATCAGCTCCTCCAATTAATAGTTTAAGGTGTTCCCCTCCAAATGTTAGCGTTGAAACACATAATCACGGCATGATTATATGCAGGTGCTTTTATTGAAGAGCTCTGGGAATCAGGGGTACAGACCCAAATCTGACTCCGACTTGGGTTTTGGGATCGATACATTTTATACCCTTTCCTTATGTAACTGCTATACAATCATATGTTGATTATTAACTTTCTATTGTTCTATTGATTCTACCCAAGCATGAATTTTAGGTCCCCTTCCCACAGCATTTCCATTGTTGTTGTCCCTTTCTCGTGATTCCTTGTTACAACTGAATAATTATTTTTGATTACTAAGTAATCATCGCATTTGTTATCTACCGTACAGGTGGGAACACAGGTGCAGGTTCACATGATTTAGCAAAGACAATGCCTACTCCCCGTCCCAAGGCCTATTTTAGCTACCACGATTTTAGAAACATTTTAACCCTATGCTATCACAAGGGCTGCAAGTAAAATGTCATTTATAAGAAATGCTGGGTTACCTTGCCCTCATTTGATTTGTGTAGTTCCTCTTTGAACCCACATACATTTCAACATCCACAAAATTCTGTGGCAATGAATTCCAGAATTTAATTAAATGTTTTGTGAAAAAGTACTTGACTTTATTGGTTTTCAACCTGCAGACCAAATAACCTCTAGCTTTTTTAATCTTAAGAAAAATGAATAATGGTCCTCTATTCACCTTTCCTATCACATATTAGTGTTTAGGGAGTGCTGTTGTTCTACTCTCTTCACTCCCAGGGGTGTGGTCCCTACTAACTGATCTTTTTTCGAGTGGTTTTTATTTTTTTCCTAGTTCTTTTTAAATTCTTGCTAAAAGGTCACAGCTCAGATCATGGCCATTTTGGATGGAGTTTGTGCATATCCTTTAGTTTTACGCTGCAGGGCTCTAGAGCCTTAATACTCTAAGGGCAGAAATGTGCTTCTACCATCCCATATTTGTTAAATTTCAGACCTCTGGCTGTGGAGCGCCACATCCTCTGTCTGCACTTGCACCCAGGCTCCTCCTTCTCCCAGGGAAGGTTCTTGATTCACCTGATCCTGTCAATATACATATATATATTCCATTTCCAGCCCCTCTGTGTGTCTAGCTGAAAGCAGCAGTGATTTAAGTATGCCTAAGATTACAAGAACATTTGCAGGATAATGTTCACATCACTGCTGTTGATACTTAGATGTTGTTTTCTTTCATTGTGTACTTCAGCTCTGTACTTGGCGGGGGCAGCATATTCCTGCAAGTGGGATTTAGAGAGCCCTTCCAGTTTAAATATGTAGAGACTGGGGGAGAAAAATCCTCCAAGGGAGTTAGTTTAACTGCAGAACAACTGGTCATATCTTCCACTTGGATTCTGTTATCAGTGTATTTCTTAACACACAAGGAACTTTTTTTTTTTTTTAGCTAAAAGAGGAAGTGTGATGAGTAGATCCTAATCAGATACGATATGAGAAGCCTCAATTAGATGCATTTTCCATGTAATAAAACCAATAAAAAAACCCCACTCAAAGACGCCAGCACCATTATCATGAACAATGAGTCAATTTCTCCTGCAGTATTTTAAGTGTGTAGCTGTAACTTCAGTATAATTTTCTCCACCAACAGGCATATATCCAGGGCTGTTTGGGATTACTTTGATTATCATACTGTAAGATCAATTCTAAATGTAGTCACCGAAGCCTGAATAATTTATTTTCTAGCCCATTAGAACAATTTGGAGGCTCTAATTCCATAGGCAGCTTTTTTGCCAAGAGAGCAAGCGCACGTGTCTGTGTATCTCTTGGGGAAGAAGAGACAGATAATCTCTGCTTTTAGAGTAAGACACCTGCTGTACTGCTTGATTCTCCTCTGTAAATGCCTGTGAGCAATTTGTCAGAGGATATTCTTCTACTTCCACAGCCAATTGCAAAGTCCAGGGCTTGCAAAGAACCCACTGCTTGTGTCTTTTACTCACAGTTTTGCAGCTCAGGCACAGATGTGCCCAACAGCCTGTTCAAGATTTACACTGAGGTCTTTCCTGGAACAAAATCTTGACTCAATTATCCTATGTTTTGGGGCTGTGACAGTATTCCTTCTGGTGTCTCATTGTTTTGACCTTAGAATAAAAGACTTTGAAAAAAAATTGCAACGTATATTGGGGAAAAAAAATGTTAGAGGGAGCTGCGTTTTGTTTCAGGTTTTGCCATGAGCTGCCTTGCTTGCAAGAGAGTGGACTATCATGAAAAATTAGGCCAATAATGTGTTAAACATTTCACAGGGAATTTTAAAAAATGCTATTGTCAGTAGCCTGGCATCTTTGAAGGGAACTTTTTTTAAAAATTTAAAGTCAACTCTGCACTCACCAAATGGAGTTAGCACAGACTCTCATTTGGCTGCCAATAGATCAGGTTTAAGCTGTAGACTTCTAATTTTTTTGTGTTAATGTTTTCTCTTTTAACCGTGACAGCATCACTGTTTGTGCGGAAGCCCCCAAATTGTCAGAAGTAGCCCTTTTAATGGTTTTGGTTTTGATTGATTTCACATATCAACAAGCCTGGAAAACTGTCAAAAGTTATCGTTTCCTCATTGTGCTTCCAACTCATTGACACAAAAAAAAAAAAAAGGACTGGGGGTTGGGAATGGGGCAAGGAGAAAACAAGTGGAGGAGAGGGAACATCATAAATAACTATTTAAAATTATCCATGCCTTAAATACCAAGAGGAAGTAAAAACAGACATGCAGCATAGAACCAACTACTACTGTTTTCTCTTGGCTCTGATCCAGAATAAGTAAATGTGATGCCTCTGATCCCTGGGTCTTAGACTGGGAATTATGTTGCAGTTCAGTTCAGAATGGAGGGCAGAGGGGACAGGGAGCAAGCTTTTTGAATGTTCTGGAACGGAAAACATTTGGCTGTTGTTGGAAAGGCTCCTGTGGCTCTTTTGGTGGGTCTTGATTCTTTAAACATTTCCTTAATCAGGTGCTTGAATGTTAAAAGGCCACGGGATGGAGACTTGCAGGTGTGCTCTGCTCCTTGGGGAAAGGGGGCTTTAAGGAGCAGTTTAATTTAGCGTTAAGGACAGCCTCTGTTTCCTGGGTGTTCCTGGGGTGACAGCTTAGTAAATTTATTTGGGGACCATAAGCAGATGTTCTGGTGTGGGAAAAGGAACAGGGCTGAACTAAGGTGGAGCAGTCTTCAGTAATGTATGCTGACATTTTGAGCCAGGTGGTTTAATGTTCAAAGGATTCCTCTGTGCGTTTCAAGGTTTGGTCAATCAACCTCAGGAAGAGCTGTGCATTATCTCTTCAAAAATAGCAAGATAATGAGCTGCCAGAGAGCAGAGTATCTCTGAATCAAAGGCAGTGTAGTGAGATACTCCTGCTGAACAACTGACCTGAAATATTCATCCCTGATCTAAATGGCTACAGCCCCAGTCATGGCATTTTGCATGAACTCTGTCCTGGTTTTGTGGTGTTTTGTGCCACTGGTGAATTTCCAGTTCTGCAAACAAGAATGACTTTGGTGTCAGAAGATGCTGAATTCAAATATCCAGGCAACCATGTCTCAAGCATTAAGCATTGTGCATCATAAAGAATTTAGTGGGTGGGGGGGGGAGCAGGCAAGCAGGTCTTGCCTTTACAGCATCCTCAGTGAGACCCACGTCCTGTAATACAAGTGATGGGTGTAGGTGTTGGTATCACCCGGAGCAGTGTAGCAGCATGGGGAAAGTGAAAGGTGATGAAATAAGCTGCCTCTTACTGGTGCTGTTGAACTGCTTCAGAACAAAGAACTGAAGATGAGAGCTAAATGTATTGCAGGGTCATGGCTCTGCTGCTCTTGGGCATCCACCTTCATTAGGCTTAATTGGGCTGTTTGAGCAGCCTCCCTGTGCCTGCAGCTCTGCGGCTGATTTTGAGGCAAACGTCCCCCAAGCTGAAGAGGCAGAAGTGCACTTCTGCTTTCCATCCCATTCCTGAGCCAGTTTAGTGCTATTCCTGGCTGTATTTTAGCACTCTGACCAGTTTGGTTTTAGCTTAGGTGTTTGCCACCTCTCCTTCAGTGCTGTTCCACTGTTAGTTGACCTTCAGAGTTTTATTCCCACTTTAGGGAATTTATTCCTATTTGATTCCATTTCTTTTCCTTGGGCCATGATGATAGCTTTTCTTTCTATCCCCTCCCTTAGCCTAAATGATTTTCTGTGGGTTACCTTCTCTAAGTATTCTTCCCCCTCCTCTCCCTTGGTTATTCTTCAATCATTTTGGACAATGTTAAAGGTCATGGTCTGTAAGTGGGAATAAAGGGGAGGTATTTCCAGTGTCTATGGTCGGGTCATGGACCGTCCCTCCGTGGCACTTGTAGAGGGTACTTGAAAAAGGTTGAATACAGTGATGCCTGGAATATGAAAAAACTCCTAAATGAGGAGATTCGTGTCTTGTGTCCTGGAGCTTGCTTTCTCTCAGTGGAGGCGTGCAGCTTGGCGCAGCTGAGGTACATTGCAGTGAGATACAGATTGGTTCCTTAGCTCTGAACAAAACAGACTGGTTTGCAGCTGAGGTGAGGAGAGCTGCCTTAAAATACAGCTGCCTTTATTGCCCTTTATTTGGGGAGGAATTTGGTGGCATTAAGAGACAACCTTAGTAATTAGTGTAAGAAATTGCTTTGGCTTTTGTGTTTCTCCTCTGTGTTTCATTTCTGAGGTTTAGCTCTGCCCCAGGATTAGCTCTATCTTTTTCCTTCCCTGGTTCATGAGCTGCCTTATGTTCATCCACTTTATGCAGGTATTTAGTGGATATGCTCCTGCATATGTCTGGCTTACTACTCTATGAACACAATTTCTTTCCGAGTCTTTAATTGATTTGGATAATGAAGTGCAATTATAAACTCAATAAAAATTGGTTCTTTTAAAGGGAGAGCAGGAAAGAAAGAAAGCGAAGTGATGCTGTGCTCTGTGACTAGATAATAATAATGCAAAATCCTCTTTGCTTTACACTCTAAATGCTCTCTCGCTTCCAAGGGAGGCTTGACCTTAGACAGGAACTAACTAAGAAGTATGAGGTGTCCTGCCAGGGAGATGCTCTGGCAAGACTTTTTTATGGCATGTGTCAGGAATGAGAGACAGTGTTTTGGGATGAGAAGAATGGGGAATCGAAAATGCTTCGGCCATTCTGGGCAGCTCTGTAAGGTACCTAAATAGAACATGGATTTTTTTCAGTCCCTTTGAGAGCCGAACCTTTCGGAATTTATCCTTCACTCGATGTCTGCTTTTTCACTAGAGAGCAAAAGACCTGGTACCTGAGGCTGTGTCTTGGATTTAGGAAATCTGTGTCTTTTTGAGTGTTGCATCTTACTGATGACTTTTCTATAATTATTTTTCTTTCTCCTTTGTTTTTCCTGCTGAAAGTGCAACAGGGAGAGATAATTTCTTGTTAGGTGTGGCTGCTGGTTTGCTCCACTGCCATATTGATGTGGATTCATATCTGGGGTTGTTTGGATACAATAACTGAGTTTCTTTGTTTCTCTTTGTTTTCCCAGTTGGGAGGCTGTGGAATCCTTGGTGTCGGCATCTGGCTGGCTGTTACCCAAGGGAACTTTGCCACCCTCTCCTCTTCTTTCCCGTCCCTGTCAGCTGCCAACCTACTGATCGTCACAGGGACATTTGTCATGATCATTGGCTTCGTGGGCTGCATAGGTGCCATCAAAGAAAACAAGTGCCTCCTGCTGAGTGTGAGTATTGAGCTGCTGCAGTGTTTGCTGTCTTTATGATGCTGGTGCTATTGCAATGCATGTTGCAGTGACCTGTGTTTCAACTGAAGCTGCCCACTTGACACAGATGAGATGTGAGTAGGAAACAGGCTTTGATAATTGCTCTAAGGAGCTGCCAGGTCATTCCTGACCACGCTGTCTGTGGAGGATGAGACCTACAAAAAGGGAATTATTGGTGCTGGTGTAGGTTTCCTTGAGCTCTTCAGAGAAGAGTTTTGTGAAGACATCTTTTGTAGTATATCTTTAAATTCTTTTTCACTCAGCTTTGGTAGAAGTTCACTCTAAATGTTTGCCCTGGTGGGACTGATGATCTGAAGTCTTGGGCATAAAAGATCAATGCAGGCAGGAAACAAGTTGATTCTGAAGAGGTTGATTCTGGTTTAAATTTAAAATTAAGACCTTAAGATTTGACAATGCTGGTTTTGCCAACCATTAACTCTACAAAAGCTGAGATGTCAGGAAGCAAAGGTGCCAGCACAAGGAGACTGCTGTGAAATCAAAGATTAATAAGGTGCCAGCTGTCCATGATTTCACAGAAGCTTGAGCCACATCCTTGGTATGTTTTATCAAAGTTCAGTTTGATGCCACTCAGAGGTGAACTTTAGGAGCAGCGAATACCTTCTGTAGTTGGTGTTAGTGTGTATTTTGCATCCTTTTCAGCTGAGGACCAGGAAGTGAGGTGATCTTGCTGCTCAAGTCTAGGACTTCATCATGGGGTTTGGCAAACCTCAGACTGAAGAGAAGCTGTGATTCAGCTGGTGACTTGGTGATGCCTCTGTAAAAGGCTGTTCCTTACTGTGCTTCACGTATTAATTTTTTTCTCCTGGGAACTACAGAATGCTTTGTGGCACACAAGCCCCAAATCTCTTAAGTGACTGAGATTCCAAGCCTCAATAGAGGACTCTTTCCAGGCCCTTGCCTTAATTAGTTGTTTCTGCTGAGTTTTAGGCAGTCAGAACTAGTCAGTCTAGGCTAGTAAAGGCTATGTTTGTGGCTTGAGACTAAAATGAACAATATAAATGGAAATTAAGGCAGTTATGTGAGTGAAAATTTAAACAGCGAAGGCTGAAGTCAGAATCTGAAGCTGAAAGTCCTTGACACTTTTAACAGTCCTATAAATACACACTTTGCGGAGGAAGCGTGTGCCCAGACAGATGAAATGGATTACAGCTTCAATGCCAATACAGCAGGAGCCCACAGGGTGCAGATTCTATTGGTATAGCTTATATGTGCAGAATGAATCACCTACTTTGTGCTTTCCTGAAGGCCCAGCTCAGGTGTGACAGCAGTGAGCAGTGCCTGCTTGTGTGTCAGGATCAGGTTGGTATCTGGTGGTCAGTCCTCAGTACTGGAAGAGTTTCAGGCTTTCATCTCTTATGCTTCTTTGGCCCTCATCTCTCTTTTTGGCACTGGCAAAGACTCCTTTGATCAGCCATCACTGCTCAGATGGGGTGAATGCACTCAGCCACCCCCAGCTGGGCATCCGTGGGAGATGGAAATGTTTGCAGGTACTGCTCCTCCTGACATACTGTACAGCACTCAGAATGCAGTGTCCTTCAGTGCATGGCCTAAGGACTGTACTTGATGGATCAAGTTAAGTAATGCATAGGAATCTGAATTCATTTAGGAACTCTCTGCATGGGAGAATGGGGAAGCTTGATCTGATTTAGTACCCTCATTTCACTCTGACTGTCCTTACCTTTCTGTACTGTAGCTATTCTGTGTGGCCTCTATTTTAATCAATTTTCTTCAAAATTGAGTTATGTTAGAGCTGATTATACCTACTTTAATTCTGAATAAGCCCAACTGTAGAGGGTTGAAATACAGTTTCATTAGTCCATGTTGAATTCAGTTTTTACTTGGTCTAGAGTCACTTTCCACATTGCACTGCATTGGTACTTTCTTACTGTTAGTAAATACCAGTGAGATTTTTGAGCTCTCCTGAGCTGTTTTTGTTGTGCCTATGTCTTTGGAAGAGAAATGGATGGTGGTAGCAGCTCCTCTTTCTGGGAGCAAAGCCCTGTCATGCAGGTCTGTCCTTAGTCTTCCTTTCCCCAGATTGCTAGTCCTATTTGACTAGTGTTTGAAATAGTGTTTTCAAGTTCAGGGCTGGGGCATTTGGTTTTGGCCAGCTCCTGTTTTCCTAGGTGACACAGCAAAAAAAATGCTTGAATGAAAGAAATTGCTAAATATCAAACCAGGGCTGTTCTTAGGGTATGTGGTTGCTACATCCCTTCATCCTTTTCTTGTTCCACAGGTGTTCCCAACACTGTGTTCTGCCACAGTGAAAATTATCTCTTCCCAGAGTATCTCTGGGTTTGTTAAACATCCCTGAAAATGCCATATCTACTGCTCTTTTAAGAGTACTGTTTTGTTGCAGCTGGCTTGCAATAAGATTTACCCAATTGTAAAGGGAAAGCTCCTAAGTGTTCCCAGCCTTGTGTGTCTGTGACACACACGGTGTTTAACAATTGCTCCTGGATCAAGTCCTTACGCTCCTTTCAACATCTCCCTGGCCGCCACTTAACATCTGGCCTTGGTCCTGGTAGTAACTAAGGTTGCTTTTGGAATGGAATTTATGTCTCCAGAAGGTATTGCCACAAATGTGACAGCCACTCATGGAGTTAGTTGTCTTGCTCGTGTGTGATGCGGCTGCCATATTTTCCTGTACAGCATTTGCTTTAGCTAACTTTTTGTAATGTTCTATTCCATTTGGAAATGGGAGCTTTGAAAGTATAAATGGAGAAACTGAAGTCTGTTTGCACAGGTGTTTGAGAGGGGATGATGGAGGCTGTTTGGTCGTGTGGGTAGTATATTCTGTTGTGCTACTCCCTGGATAATGCATTTGGGTAATTCGCCCTCGCTTCCTGATATTTGTCGAGCCCCAGCACTAGAATCCCTGGTGGCTTGGAAAGGACCTTAAAGATCATCTAATTCCTGGCATGGGCAAGGACACCTTTCACCAGACCAGGTTTACTCCCTAAAAAAACTTAGGGGACTGGGATGGACAGGAGTTAGACAAGGTCTGCAGGCAGTTATAACAGGTTCGTGGTGGGTTTCAAAGTACGGAAAAGTTATTAATGGAAATACAGGGAAAAGGAAAGCAAGAAGTAGAAGCTAGAATGTTGCATACTTTTCTTGTTCCAGTAGTCTGTATGCAATAGTCTGATGAAGTGAGGCTTGGAATGGACAAAAAGAAGAAGTGGAATAAACCAAGCTGGGGAAATACGTAGGGATGTTCTCATGGTGAGCTGGCAGATACTTATGTTATATCCTACATATGTGAGATCAGACTTTGCTCCATTGAGCAGACCATTGCTGTGTATCTCTGAGTAGCAGATTTCACTGACCTCCCCTTTTCCTCTGCTCCATAAAGTGTGAGAGAAAGCCTAGGGTTTTAAGTATGACCACAGACAGTATTAAAGATGATGTAAATGGTTTTCCAGATGCTCTGCCTCTACTATATTCCTATTGCCACCCACTCTGAAATCCCATCATTATGATCTCCTTGAAGACACTTGTGGCATTTAAAGCCCACAAACTACATGGTCATGCCTGGTTTAACCAAGAGCAATTTGGACCTCAACTTGCTCATATCTCCCGTAGTGCACCTCATCCTCATGTGAGGTTGTTGGGAGTCTGATCTGCAAGGACTGGAAAGACAAATTTTCCATACAACAGGAGCACTTCTTGTTCTGTTTCCTAAAAGCAGAAGAAAGAGGAAAGCATGGGGCCATTACTAGCTGGGGGATTCTGCTGCTGTTACTGGGGTGGGCAGTATGGAGGAAGGCACTGGAGATACTGCAGCAGGCATGGAGCACTTTGGGGATCCTAAAATGAACTGGGAGGAAGCAGGACTAGCTCAATCCACCTGCATTGGAGGAGCAGAAGCTTATGTGACAGTAGACACAGGATGCTTGTGCGAGGTCTTGCCTTAGGAATAGTGCTACTGTTGGATGATGTGATAATGGATGAGATTTCCCACAGAGTTTGCTTGAGTCAATGGAAAATGAGCAGTATCAAAGAGACATTTCAACCTAGTTACATTTCATACACTAAGCTGCAGAGCCAATGAGACTCTGATCATGTATCTTTGTGTTCTGCACATAGGACATTTGTATTGGGTTGTCAGAGCACACCTGTAAGCTCTTTGGTATTAGGCTGCTGTGGTGTTAGGTGTGAATGTTAGGAATTGCTTACCTCTGGCATTTTCCAATGACTTCTGAAAGAAGGGAGAACAGACCAAGTGTTTTGAGAAGTAGAGGACAGATGGGGAAAGGAGACCGAAAGCAGAAGTAAAGTTCACTTTGTAAATGAGATTTTTTGCGCAGCTGTGTGCAGTAGTCAGGAGCGATCCACATTAACTCTCTGAATCAAGAGTTTAGATAGTCTAAAGATTTACAGATTTACGGACTTGAAAGGAATTACCTGGTGTCCACCACAGATATTCTTTGCTCAGTAGCAATGTATAGTCAGGACAGTGCTTCCTTAATCTCTTAAGAAACAGGCCCATTCCTATTTCTCTCTGTTCAGAGGAATAGAAAAATATGAAAATCTAAGAATGTAAAGAAAAAATAAAAGGAAGCCTCAACCATTCTATGCATTCTGCAAAAATACGTAGGTGGAGTGAATTTTGCAGCTGTCATTCTAAGATTTCAGTGAACAAAGAATGGGTATTTGCCCTGATTCTTATTTGCTCCAGCTACATTGTGAAAAAAGATAAACTTTTCCATTATTAGATTTCCCTAGGGAAATCAAAGCAACAGGTGTTCTTGAGATAACTATGCAATCTGGTATATATAATCTTACATCTGAATATTGATGCAAATTGATCAATGAAGTAGGCAAACAGTGCTTTCCTGCTTCAGTTTAACATTTCTGCGAGTAGTGTTGCTCAAGACTGTATGACTGAGGTCCCTCTGCTACCAGCTCAGCTGTAGTTAGAAAATGGCAGCTTTGTTCTGATGGGTTGGGTCAGTGTCCTGAACCAGTGACAGAGATAATAAGCCAGGATTCTGACTTGAGAAAGTTAATTTATGGACTCCCATTGATATTTTTCATAGGTATTTGGTCCTGCACTGCTGGATCGTGTAGCTGTACTGCGAATGGGTTATCTTGATAAGAAATTAGGAACCCATCTTTGCTGGTTTTCCCTTTGGAATTGCGATACAGTTCTAATGTACATCAGCGCTATTAGCCATATCCATCATCTTTGTGAATTTTAACAAAATGTTTGGCTTGTGTGCTCTTAACCCCACTGCACTGCGTGTGCTCTCCTGCTGAGGGCAGGTCCTTGCAGGAGCTGAGGCACCGCTTTGCTCTACCACTCAAACACAGTCAGTTGTGCTGGCTTGATCATAGTGCTGACTTCAGGCAGGTGCTGTATGTACACCTGAACAGACCATTTCTCTACTCTAAAGAAATTTATGCCTGATTAATCAAGTACTTCGATGCTCAAATGTTGACCCAGCTGATCCTTAAGGGTCTGCGTAAACATTATCTTTTAGGTTAATTGCTTAAGATGTATGTTTGAGGAGATAAATTGCCTGAATTCTCTGCCTTTTGTACATGTTTGGCAGATATCTATATCTTTGTGCTTGCCCTGAAAAAGGTCATTCATTATTCCATGGATAGTCCAGGTTAAAAGTCTCAGCTCCAGACGTTAAATCACGATGGTTTATATAATTTATTACCTGTATTGCAGTATCCCCAGCAGGCAGCCCATGAGGATGTTCATTCCATATAAAACTCCTGGTAAGCAGAGGTACCTGACCAGTAGAGCTTACCATCTAATTAGGTAAGACAAATGGAAAATATTATTATCCTCGTTAGACAGGGAGCTGCAGCAAAGTGAAACTAAGTGCCATGCTTAGGTTGCACTGGGAGATTGTGAGAGAGCCGTGAAGCAAACCCAAATTGTCTAAATCTCAACTCAGTGCCTTCATCATCTTTCTGGGATTACATCAGAACACGTCTAGTCATCCTGTGTGTTTCAGTGACCTTTAAAAAGCATTTAGTCCATGTTTCCATAACAGTAATGACAATTTTGATTTCTTTTATCATATGTATTGTGTCCAAATGAAAAATAAATACCCCAAAGCAGAATTATTTCTCAATTTTCATTTTGTTGAAAATGATAATTGGCAGACTTAGCTGTTTTCCATGAGCAACACTGTAGGCTGTCCCAGCTGAGCTGATCAGCCTAATTGCAACTTTGCCTTCAGTTAAATGTGAAACAGAACATTTAGAGAAGCTGCTGGAAAGGATCAGTGAACATGGTCTATTGCATATGTTTTTGCAAATAGGGACTTACTTTTGGTCCAGGAGATAGGAATACTGGTAAAAACCAGTATGGGGCTCTATGTGAAGGAAAGATTTTAATCTCTGTTTGGTTGTTACAGCACGCATGTATAGATAGCATGTTTCCAGACACTTGAAACTTAAATAATAACCCATGTCCTAGAAGGAAATAAGATTTGTAGGCAGTTCTTTATTTCACCCTCAGATTTTGTGGCACTTTTTTTTCTCCAATGACTTGGTACCAAGAGCACATTCTTCTGCTCTGGTTAGGATGCAGCATGGCAAATAATCCGGTCAGAAGAGCTAGAGGATATGGGGATCCTTCTCCACACGTTACCTACACAAGAATAAATTAGAAAAGGGAAAGGGCTTGAAGCAGACAAAATGCTGGTTCCTGTCTGATTATCCAAAGCCGGCTGTCTTCTTACAAAGCATCAAGGTTGGGTAAGTTCCATCACATCAAGGATTAACAAAATTTTGTTAATCAACAAAATTAACAAAATGGCTTCAATACACCCACTTCCCCTTTTTCTGATATATCCTGATGTGTGGATAACCCTGATTTTTATTGTAGAAAAGCTGAAACAATGGTTAATGAGAAGGGGAAGGAAAGTAATCATTAACAGGCAGATCTGTGTGTTCAGTTTAATTTAAATGATAACCTTGTGTTAATAAGCAAGTAGTTCATCACAGCTGCTGAAATGAATAAAATCAGAATTAAAACTTAATATTAGGTCAGGACCAGCTGTGGAATGCACTGATGCTGTATACATATCTGTGTGACTATCCAGACATCAAACGATTCTCATTTATGGAATAGTCCAAGGGGAAAATGAGTGCCCATGGTGTTTTGTACTGTGCTGTTGAGAGTTTTCTGAACTCCAGCCAGCTTATCTGTAAGTGAAACAGCCATAAAAATACTAAGGAAAAAGTTAATGAGTAGGAAGAAAAGGAAACTAAAAAACCCTACTGTTTTCAGTAGTATCACTGGATCCAGAGAGCTGACAGTTGAAGCTTCATTGGTGACAGGGAATTTATTTCAAAGCAACTAAATGGGAAAGAAACAGCCTGTAAATGACTTCATCTCAGTAATTTAATGCTCCAGATCAAACAGTAGTTTCTCACTCCAGTTTAGTACGTGAGCTGGTGTTTTAGCAATCAAACTAGCAAAATCAGGGAAATGCTGGCTGCAGCCACAGCAGCAAGCAAGTAATGCAGAGACCAGACAGATGCCATACGTACAGCCTGAGAGCATTATACATCATGTTGCATGTGAAATCCCAGCTTGCTGCCTGCTTGGACTGTAAGTACTGAGCACCACTTTCCCCTAGTTTGGTTGTCTCTATTATGAAGACTCTGCTCCTCCTTGTCTTTCAGTTTTTAGCTCCTTCCGCTTGGCTGGTACTGAAACTCGTGAGGGGATGGAACCTGTCTGAGTCCTCCCCTTCCTCCCTTTTCTTCAGCTCTGGGAGCAGTTAATCAAAACACTTGGCAACTGAGGAGAGAAAGAATAAAGCTGTTTTCCTTCCCTCCTGGTTTTAGACTTGACCCTAGGGTCAATGTGTAGGAAGGGCTTACCTCATAGGGTATATTTAATTTTGTGGTATAGACTGATGCAATACCACTAGTACCTGATGTGCTTTGAATTACAGAATCACACAGTGTCTTGAGTTAGAAGGGACCCATAAGAATCACTGAGTCCTACTACCTGCTCCTTGCATGACTACCTAACTAAACTAAACCATACAACAAAGAGTGTCACCCAGAAACTCCTTGAACTCTGACAGGCTTGGAGCCCCACTTCCCCGGGGAGCCTGTTCTGGTCAGTGAAGAACCTTTTCCTAATGCCCCCATTCCTTTCTGTAGTGCCAAGACACTGCTTTATGGCCATCATACAGTGTGGCAGCACCACATGCAGGAGTCAGGAGAGCTGTACTAGTTCAGATCAGCTTTAAGGTTTAATCTGTTTGTCTAAATGGCTATCAGTGCTTGAGTCCCTGACTCCTTGTTGGTTAAAGTATATTAGCAATACCAGCTTCTCTGACAGTCTGTGCAGGCTCAAGTTCCCCTGTCAGCTGCGAAGTGTCCTTTATCCCATCTTTTGTCTCAGCATTTAACCAACTCTCATGTGCTTAAGTCATCTAAGGAACCTCATGGTGGAAGAGCAGAGCATAAGACTACATGGTGGTCAGGAAAGCACTTTCAAGGAAGCCTGTTTGTTGCCAGTGCTTGCAGCTTCTGGACAGTTGTGTTTATTGTCTCATCTATAAGACTGGCCCCTGCTGGTTTGGATGGGCTTTTGCTCCAGACCTAGGATCACCTGCAAGAGCTGAAAGACAGCAGAATTACTTGCATTTTGAAAGTACAGGACAGGTAACCTGTGTGTTCTTGCCAGCCCAGACATTCGTGTCACTTTTGAGCATAACATATGCTAATATTTTTTTCCTAATAATAAGATTATCTCCTCGGATGGAAAGCAATAGGGTTACTAAAGCAGAATGTGTGCTTTTATTCCCAGTCATTCTTTTATTTTTAACCACCTTAATAGTGCAACCGAAATTGAAAAGCGACACTGACTTTTTTCTCTAAGGATTAGTATTACGTGAACCTCAGAAAAATGTGACTCTGGAGGCAAAGAAATGGAGGTTAGTTTGTGTAAATCAATGATGTCTACACGAGGTACAGCCAGAGCTGATTTGATGGTATAGATATTTCAGACCCTCAGCATTACCAGCTAAAAGACAGAATTAGGTAAGCCAAACTGACTGTTTCTTCATTTTTTAAGCTACTACAAGACTGACATAGGTGCATCTGATGCAGCAGCTTCTGTGTAGCACATTCAAGAACCCCGAACTGGGGGTAAAACCAGCAGTAGATTTTAAATACAGACAAAGTACTCTACCTTGTCCTTTATTTTGTCCTTGCCCATCTTCTTCTCACCATCTCCTTCACTTACACATACATCACAGTTTCTTGGCAGTTTTGAGACTCCTAGAAATAAGAGAATTTTTCGTTTGTTACAGTTGGCAGATGAGGTCCTATTTCAGGCTTAGCTCAGGGCTTGCAAATGCATGTAAAGGTAGAACTGCAGAATTTCACGGTGATATTCTTCCCCTTCAGCTCATCACAAGTCAGGGAGCAGCACGGTCATGTCATCGGCCCTTATCATCCTGGGGGAGCTTCTGTCAGTGTGCCCAGCACTTGGGGTCAGCCAGATGTTCGGTGTGAACGGGAGTGTGGAGCCAGCCCTGCCAGCCCTCACTCCTCACACAGGCTGTGGGAACCACTCACTGCTGCTCTCCTGCTCCTCTCGGGGCTCCGAGCTGTCCGATCCTGTTTCATGCTGGCACTCCACATGACAACAAATATCCTGGGGGTGCTGGAGTCAGGGAAGAAGCTTCATTTGCTAAGTGCACAGGTGCTGTTCGAGTGTGAGTAAAAGGTATAAGTTTAGACACTAATGAACATTGCATGTCATTGCCATAGATGGAGAAGACCGGATTAAACCCAAGCCAGGGCCTTTTAGTTGTATTGACTGTATCCCTTACCTGTGTTAGATGGACTCAAGCAGCTGCTTTGTCATTAATGGGGTGGCACAGCGATTTGAAAGAGCTATTCTAATGTTTTATTTCTTCTTCAGCCGCTCAGACTTCACAAGTAGCATGAGTTTCTCTCCTGACTAGTATAAAGAGTCATACCAGATCATGTCACACCTTTGCATTATGTTGGCAGAAGAGATGAAGCAACCCTTAAAAAAGTCAAAGGCCAGTGAGACCTTTGTGCTAAGCAATCTGTGATCTGCTAAAGGGCCTACACCCTCCCTCTGTTGTGATTGGATAGTGATACCTGGCTAATATTTGATGACACTTCATTGATTTTGAGTCAGTTTTTGTAGAATATGAAAAAATACTAGAAATGCCATAAAATACCAATTAAACTCCTTTGATGCATAGTATGGGAATATCAGGTCTCTGAACTCTCACTCACTAATGCAGTAAGACTGAATGATTCCAACTGAAAGCAGTAATGAGACTAAAATGAAACACTGTTAATGTGTTAAGACTGCATATGTTGTATATCTTCCCAGAAATAATTACTGCAGATTTCTTTGAGCTTTATTGATCAGCAGGAGTTTTTGCACATTCATAAAATATAGAGTCCAAACATAAACAGATCTGTACTATGTATCCAGCAGGCATATAAGGCATGAAAGACTTTGTCACAATCAGAATGAATTAGCTATTAAGGCTTTCAGAGAATAATAGCTGATGAACCAAATTTAGATACATGATGTTTTCATAATGGAGTTTCTGTTCGTAAGTTTGCTCATATACATTACTGCCTTTTTACAGTTTATGAGCAAACTTATCATTTTTATGCTGAAAAAAAATTATTGTGAGGCTGAAGAGATTTACTTCCAAGGAAGTACTTAAAGAGCTAAATATGCGCAGCATGGGAGAGAGAGGGCCCAGATGGGACATAAATCTACAAATATTCAAGGAGTATAAATGCTGTGGACAGAAAGGAAGCATTCATGATGCTGCAAAGGGCAGCAAGTAGGAGCAATTGCATGGAACTAACGAAAGGAGCGTTCAGACCGAGTGTCAGCAAAACCTTTGGTACTGAGATGTGTAATCAGAATCCATTGTGTTGGAAATTGGTAGAAACAAACTGCCCTTTCCCTTTTGCTCTGAAGTTCATGTAATAGATTAATACACTGGGCTTTTATTGACTGTAATTCCAGTTACTGTTGCAGTCTGGGCACTATCCTGTCATTTCTCGTTCGCTGCTCTGTCTCTCTCTGTACAAGTCTTCCAGGCTGCAGAGGAAGTCACTTCTAAGTACAATTCCCACTGCACTTTCTCTTCTGTTCTCCTCTCCTTTTTCAGTACCTTGGAAAAGAAAATCAAAGGAAATTTAAAAAAAAAAAAAGAGAATCTTTCATAATGTTCCTACTCCCTATTAATATATCAGATCAAGATGCCTTCAGGGAATTATGTTAAATCAAACTTCTTGTGAGAACTAGTGATACATTGAATACTTTTGCTTTCAAAAGTGGAAGAAAGTTTCATTGGGTTTTTTTTGAGTGCTGACAAAATCTGTACCATATCAGTTTTTATTCTGTAAAAGTCAAGTACCAATATGTTATTAAAAAGCTATTCTGGGAAGTCTTTGAAAATGCTTGAGGATGAACTTCATAATGCTCTGCTTACAAAGCCAGATCTAACAATGGCCAAAATACAGGACCTTTGTAAAGAGTGGGTGGTTCTCCAGTACCTGGAGTTCTTTTTCTCAGTATCTCAGTGGGAATTCTGATTCAGACTTTTCTTAGGTGGCTTGAATTTTTCCAAAGTGTGGAATATGCACTAAATTTGGCAATAGTTTATAGCATTCAGAGTCTCTGATAGTGTTACCCCTTTTGGTGTTCAAGTTATGCATCAAAGTTTGTTGATGCATCTGTCATAATTCAGTTTGGCATGGAGGTGCTACACTTCTGCAGGAAAGATAAAAAATTTTAAGGTTGCCAACCATAGTAATGAGACATCATCACTCAATCCATTAAATTATATTTAAATATAAATAATATAATCGATTACAAAATAATAGAAAAATTACAAAGAATATTAAATTTGAGGAAAGCTTTAAATTTTCAGGCAGCATGGTAAAGTGTGGCTGCTGTAAAATACATTAAGTTCTTTTGACTTTAAAATGGAGCTCTGCAAATTTCTGGGTGTCCTGGTTTCAGCAGGGATAGAGCTCTTTTTCTTTCCATGACAGTAGGTAAAGGTTTGACATAATTTATTCAAAAAGAAATTTATACCTTCAGTATTAAATACAGGATGCTATCCCTGAAGAGAAGGATGTGTGCAGGATGTGAGGTTACCTTTGACAGTATTTCTGTTCACATCAAATTACCATCTAAAAATCAAGCAGAGTTCTTTCAAATGTGTGGAGATCCTGCATTTTAATATATGTACCTTTGTCTCATACCAGAATAAAATGATAAATGTAATAATTGGGTCATTGTGGACCATACCAAGCCCCACATTCCTTCACATTTCTTGATATGGAGAAGCAATGACACCTTCTTCCAGAGTAGGAAAAGGCTACGTCTGAAGTGCATAGTGCAACTTAAAGCTCCCTGGTAGAAGAGATGTGTAAATACCGGAGGGGAAGGGATCCAGTGGAGGGGCCGCTGTGATGATTGTGGGGCATATGATGTGCGAGGACAGACTGAGGGAGCTGGGTTTGTTCTGTCTTAAGAAATTAAAGCAGGGAGGATATTTTATTCATTCCTTCGACTACCTTGCAGTAGATTCAAAAGAAAATACAGCTTTTGGGAGGATTCACAGGGATGGTACGAGAGGGAACAGGCACAGGTTAAAACGAAAGGAAATTCCAATTAGAGATGCAGAATATTTCTGTTATTTTTCTTATCGTGAATATGGTCAAGTGTTGGGAAAAGGTATCAGGTGAGGCTGTGGATGACTGTCCATCTTCATCCTAGGAGAACCTCCTAAGGTGACTGGGCACAGCTCTGCACAGCTTCACACAGCTGATTGTGCTTTTAGGAAGGGGTTGAACCAGGTGATCCCCAGAGGTCACTGACAACCAGTGTGTTTCTGTGATTCTAACAGACTCTAGCAGCCAGAGCTGGTTCATTCTTGAGCACCAAAATTATATATGTACACATTAGGACCAGGCAGACAAATTAATAACCCTTCCAGGCTATGAAAACCAACTATCTTAGTCCAAAGAATTGTCTGTAATTTCTTCTACTGAGGTGTGTATTCATTAGGAAGTGTAATACTGAAATTAAAGATGATCAGTGAGGATTTGGTAATCCAGCCCCACTAAAAGGCAAGATGCTTGTATCATTTGTATCATCACTGTACCAAACTTGCAGTTAATGTTACAGAAGAAGGACTGGCTGTAAATTTTCCGGGTTTTTTTTTCTTCATCATGAGAGCTGGTGCAGGTGGAGAGCAGTTACCTTGCTAGAGCATTTTCACAGGAGCGACCTCCCTGCTCGTGTGTTGTGCTGCATACTGTCTGTCAGAAAAGAAGCCAACTGTCCACCTTGTAGACTGTTTAAACATAATGGAAAACAGCACAGGCTGTCTCTTGCAGTGACTTGTTCAGTTTCTTAGGAAGGTTATGCTAATTTGTATGCAGTTTGGTGTAAACAATATATTTGCTCGGCCATGAACTTTAAAATTGTTTTGGAATGTATCACTGTACTAAAGAAACAGCTGGCTCTCAGGTCTTCCTCCTACTTTCATGTTTGTTGAAGAGGATTTGAATAATACTTTGCAAGAAACTTCTGTCTCCTGTCATGAGCTAAGTTGAGAAACAAGTCTGGCACACTGAGATCCTACTGTCCTCTTCTGAGACAGCCCCCCATCAAACTAAAAGCATTACTTCAGCAAGCAGTCTCAAGTTTGCCGTCAGTTATATCACATTTAGTCTCTCAGCAAAATGTTAGGAGGCTAACAAAACACATATTGGTTTTCATTGTATTGGGTCACTTTTTTCTTTGGGAGACTGAGGGAAGATGAGCTACAACCGACATGGAGAGATGGGCAATTTGAGCAACATGATCCAGCTGTTGAGAAGATTTGGGAAGCAGAGGCAATGGGGAAGCAGAAGGCCCAATCCTGTGTATATTAGTGTGTGATGTCAGCCACCATGCAGAGAGGCAAGTGTCTGTAGCATCTGAGAAACTGGGAAATCCTGTTTGGGAGGGAGATACAATTAAATTGTTGTTCTCTGCCTGTGTGAGCAGCGATGGAAACGAGCTTCAAGTGATGTACGCAGGGCACAGTTCTTGATTCTCCAACTGATGTTAACAGGCTGAATGAACAAAATTGGAAGTAGTGGGTCAAAAGCCTGGTGCAGATTTGATGGGGATGAAGTTGAAAGTTGGGACCTCGTCTCCTCTAGCAGACTTTTCTCTCTGTGACAGCAGGAGGGTGGTGCATGTCCATGAGGTAGGTTTGATAGCAGTTGCATACTTCCTTTTCCATACGCCTTTAGTGAGAATCTGTGGGAAGGTCGTGGCTTTGTAGTATCTGAAAATAGCTGCTGAGAAACTGGCCTTACTTTTAGGGGTTGGAAATCAGCAGTGGTTGATGGAAGGGTGTCACCTTACCTCCCTCCTCATCAAAACTTCTATGGGGTTATTTCAGGTGTAATTTATGAAAAGCTGAGCAGTAGGGACCTCTCCACTGAACCTCTGCTGGGTTGCATCCCACTGTTTGACAAGTAGTATGGTAAAGCATTTCTCTGTACAAGGTCAGATTAATCTTTTTTTATGGAGTTTCACATGAATGCTTTGCTTTGGGATTGTTGTTTCTCCATGCATAAATCTTTATTATACCAACAGCCTACAGCCCCAGTGAACCAAACAAAACTCAGTTTTATTCTTCTCTGTATTTATCACCACAGTGAGAGAACTCAATTGAAAAGGAGCTGTGAGAGTTTCCAGCAGGTGTGGTGGGGGTTTAGGTGCTGTGAGCCTTCAGCGAGTTCATGTTTCTTCCTTCTAAATTTGAATGGTGTATGCCAAGCTGGCCCTAGACTGGGCATCATTCCCTTTGAGATGATACTGAGGATGGAAGTGAAAATGAGCTGTTGTTAGAAGGTGCTGTGGACTAGAGGAGCAGGTTGTGCATGTGTCCATGCATGCTCTTTAGTCCAGTGAGTCACAGGATGTGCTGAAGCGTGCAGGCTTTGCTTTGCAGCCAGCGCAGGCTGAAGCCTTGATTTCTGCTTTCCAAGGTGTTGGTTTGGGTTCAGGTACAGCTCTTCTTTAGAGGGCGGGTGACAGATGAGCTGACATGGAAGTGCTTGTAGCTTTTACCAGGTGATGAGTTTGAAGCCTGCACGTTGAGGTTGATCTCACTTAATTAACGTTTCTAATAAAAGATACAGCACAGGTCTCTACTGTCTGCACACGTGGGGATTCCTAATACTTGTTAGTTATCTGTGATATAACCATGTGGGTTCTGTCAATGAATGCAAATGGAAAAAAAGATAGAATTAGATACTTTATATAAAACAGAAATATTTTTCTAGGGAGATGAAGAATAATCCTGCTTATCTAGGTTTTGACTTTCTGAACAGTGTATGTTAGTTTTGGTTCACTGTATGACTTCCAAGATCTTCAGTGCATGAAACCAAATTTGCAAGCTTGGAGGACCTTCTCAGTCTGTGTAGGGAAAGACTTGGACATGATACATAACCATCATTGAGAGGATTTTTATTCTGATATTTCCTAGATTTTGAGTGCTTGACTCCACAATTTTAGCATCTTTTCTGATGGCAATGTCATACCTATTCCTCTAGTATGACCTGAGAAAGGCAGGAGCACCATCATGGTCTCACCAGAAGGTCCAGCTGCCTTCTGCTGGTGGACACAACGGCACAGCTGGCAACAGCAGCTCCCTGCTCCGGTCTGAAGATGGGAGCTTTTAGCAGAGTTGGTGTTGTAGAGGAAAATACTCTTTAGACGGGAAATTTTACTTAATTTCTTGCCAATTAAGATAAAATTTTAATTACTGATCCTAGTATTGAGAAATAATGACACACTTGAGAAAACACCTCAGCTTCCCTCCGGACACCTTTCCTTCCTCCTTGCCAGTCTCCAGGCCACTCCCATACTCAGTACTGGGGGTCAGTGCAGGGCACTTTCCTTTTTCAGCCACTTTTTCTTTCTTTCTCCTTTTTTTATTTCCATGACTCCAGCATGGGGTCCTCCCCAGGCCACCATCCTTTCAAAGGCCTTGTTCCTCCTGGGTATCCATGTACACAGATGTTCCCTGCCCCTTGTGTCTCCTGCCTGGATTGTCTGCTGCTCGTAGGTCCAGTTTTTCTAAAACTTGTTGCCAGATCATATCCTAAGCCAAACCGTTCCCCATCTGCTGTTAAAAATGTTCTTACTTAGGGTTCCCTTTCTCCTGCAGTCACTCCCTGGCTTCATCTGTACTCTCTCCATGCTGCTGCGTGCAGAGCAGGGAGGAAAAGCTTTCTTGAGAGCACAGGAAAAGCAGATCCCTAAGTTTTATTCCAGTTCCTGGACAAACCCTCTGTTCTGGGTCGTGTGCTGTGAAGTGGGGCTGGAGGTTTTTTGCTTTGGGGAGATGGCAGAAAGGCACCACAGGAGCAGAAAAGATCTGTGGGATGGTTTGTGGGTTGTCTGGTCGTGCGTGAGCACGTGGGTGTACGATTTGCAGGTTTTAGCTGCTGAGCCCTCTCATCTCTATGATGTGTGAAATGCAGTCTCTTGAAAGCGAATAACTTTCCCATCAACATACACTCGTCGCTGGGTAAGACAAAAGGCTGAAATTTCAGTGCCTGAAATGGAGATGCACTGTGTCAGGTCCCTGCTCTAAACACTGCAGTATGAGAGGATTTCAAATTAAAGCACCAGAAATTTAACCTGAGAAGAACAGCATTCTTTGCCCTGCTTCATTCTTAGAAGTAATTGGAGTGCTATTTTTGACATTCTTCCAAAAGCTTTTATCCTTTCGACAGAAACAAGCACAGAATATACAAGCACAGACAATTAAGGTTTGGTAAAATGATGAGCTGATGAAACTGAGGTCCTGTGGTGGGAAATGCCGATCACTGTATATAATGGGTAACAAACAGTCTTTCTCCTTTGTTCTAGATATCGTCTCATGCAATCCTGTCTATGCCAGGGAGTTTCACAGGGAGAAAATGGTGTTCATATGCACGTTTTGGAAAAGTGATGCTTTTATGGTTGAGCAAAAAAAGTACTCTACAGCCAAATAGATACAGCAAAGTGTCTGCATCTTTGCAAAGAGGGATATGCTTTGTCCTGTTCCAGTTAATGCTATGCAGCAGGCTGAAATTGTAAAAAATAAGCAAGCTGCACCAAGATGGGTTTGCAAAGCCATACAGAAGGTCAGTGTTGGATGGTAATGATATGGAAATCAGCTTGATTCGCAGGCATAAATGAGTTCTGTGATTCAAAACTGGGCAGTAATAGGATCCAGTATTAGGGTCAGGCAGGTGTAAAAATACTGGTGATGAAAATTTGAAAATAAATAATTTAAGATTTGTGGGGCAAAATGCAATGACTTCTGTAGACACAGTAATTGTACCAGGGAAGAAAAGTATTTTCCCCTTTGTGACTTTTTGCCCTCCATTCAGTCACATAAATCCATGGGTTCAAAGGTTTGGTTTTGGCTTACCAGGCAGTGCAGAAACTCTGATAAAGGCTTAGTAGCTATTAAACTTTCATAGGTTTGCAGCCTTGTGGTTGAAGAGACAGTAACTGCTTTTTTCTCTTGGGGATGGGATTCCAATTAAGTCTGTGTTGCTCAGTATTAGAATTCCAGCCTTATAGGCTGCTAAGTGTGTGAATTTTGTGTTGTAGGGGGATGGACCTTTGCCTGAGCCTAAAAAGTTTCTGAAATTACACTCTCCTTTAGCTATCTATGCAAAACTCAGTTTCATTTAATGCTCTGATAGCACTCACTCTAAAGTCTGCAAGTGCTATGTTGATGCTGCTGCAGACCCATGCAGCATTGTAACAAAATGCAGAGGATGTGGGTTCCCAGAAGTGTTGGCATTGCCAACAGTTCCTCTCACTGAAGTCAGTCAGAGCTGAGGGCTTTAGAAAATCTACCTGAAATCCCTGTGCTAAAAGTTTTTCATCCAGTCCTTCAAGCTTTTGACTTGTGGGTTTTAGGCAGTTCCATGGCTTATGAGAAGAAAGAGAGGTGGGCCAACTTTGCTTTGATGTCTTCAGTACAAATCAGCCCCTTTCAACTGAAACTCACAGGTGATTTGTGCAGCTCCCTGAAACTGCTCATAAAGCTAACTTGGTGCACATTTCACTTCTCCCTTGATCCCACAATTACCCTTGAAAGGAGCTATGACTTTATGATTTATGGCCCAGGCTACCTTCTCTTGCCGTGGGAAGTTAAGCTGTGGATTTCATGGATATCATTGGGTATCATCACTAGTATCCAGTGAGGAAAAAATAAAGAACCTAGCATGGGAAGAGTCCTCAAGGCTTGCTGTCAAAGAGAGAACTGGCTTGCTCTTTGTGGGGTTTCAGGCTGTTCTACTGAAACCAGTGCTATAAATGAGCCATACCTGTGCCCAGCCACTCTGGTGTTTCCTAGTCCTTTACTTTCTTTTTCAGTTGCAGCAGCTTTGTGTCCTGCTGTCTGTATGACTCCTGCTCCCCATTCTGCATGATCTGCTAAATGTACTTGCTGTGCATCTAGAAAAAGCTGAAATAGATGTTGATGGCTTTTGCTTTTGTTTTATCCCCTGTCCTTTCTTCTCTTGACAGTTTTTTATCATGCTGTTAATTATATTTCTGTTGGAGCTCACTGTTGTGATTCTGTTCTTCGTCTACACCGACAAGGTAAGTCAAATTCTTCATTTTTCTTTCCCCTTCAGCAAATTTATATGCCCCTTTTCCCTATAAATAAATCATGAAGCACTTGGCTTGGTATGCACATCATGCTTCTGTCTTCCTTGAGACACTCCTCTCAGAAGGAGCTCTCTCAGAATGCATAAACAGCCTGGCAGGACTGGGCTCTCTTGCTTGCTCAAGTGTACAACTCAAGGTCACAGATACTGCCAAGTGTGGTTGAGCATAACAAAAAAAAATAAAAGGAAACAAACCCCACAAAAAAACCCACAAACAAACACCAAAACATCCCACAAATAAAGCAGAGTCCAACAAGCCCTACTAGGAGCATGCAGGAAGAGATACCCATCAGAGTGAATAGGATTTTTAAAGATATGTTTATGGTTTAAGAGCCACATTGATATTGTTAAAAAGGAAGTGTCCTCAGCACAGGCAAAGGCATAAAATTCATTGTCTTTCCACATTGCTCCTTGCAGCACATGTGTACTCAGAGCCTAGTGGAAAGCCAAGGTAAATGCGTAAAAGTTCAATAAATACAGCTTTTGTTTGTGCTTTCACATTTTACTTATGTTTGACCATTCTTCCTTCCGTTGTAAGGGCAATATTGCCTATCTGAATTATCCTTATCCTTAAAATAATTTTTCTTTAGCATTCATCAGGTACATGACCAATAAACACCTTCTTCTGGAATGGGAAGGCAATAGCAAAAAAAAACCCAAAACCAACAACACCACCACTGTGTTCATTAATGAATAAATTATTAATTACTATAATTAGTAGTATATTAGTGTCATAAGTGAGTGATTATGTATTACTCATATAAGTGAATGATTGTCAGGTGCACTTCTGAAGGACTTTAAAGAGCTAGGTTGCCAGACAGTGTTCTGTAGCTGGAACATGGAATTAACTTGCAAGGTAATTACAGTAGAAGGGACAATTTAGAATTACTTGTATGCATTATTGGATTCTGAATTACTTGTCAGGTCTTGGGAGAAAGATCTACACATCATACAGGAGTAAAGGCATCTACTTAATATGCAGTGGGCCTCCAAAACCCAAACATAACACTTGGTTATATTTAGAAAGAAAATCAGTTAGAAAATATTATCCTGTCATTGTATAACAGACTTGCCTCACTGTGAATATAATGTTGAGTTTTGGTTACAGAAATGATTAGAAGTGCTAAAAAGGTGGAAGAGAGCTGTCATGAAGAGGGATTATGGAGACAACCTATATTCAGTTTGGGAAAGGAAAGAAATCCTCTGCTTAGGCGATCTTACAAAGAGTATTTACAGTAGTTTCTAAAATAATGGCAGACCTAAAATAAAGACCTGTCCTGAACACAGAAGAAATACACAAAAATATTTTGGATTAGGTTTATAAAATAAATGTTTCTTGTGTTCCAAGTCATCACTTTGTAGAACTCATGTTGTTGGCTGGTATTGAGGCTGATAGATCACTAAATGTGTAGGTATGGAGGAAAGAAAAAAAACCAATTAAGTATTTTTATGCATAAAGCAGCCATTGCTGTTAGGCTGACAGGTGTGTCACAGGGAATGTTTGTCCTCACTCTTCAGAGGTAAAAACAGTGAAAAAGTATCAGGAAGGATTCCCTCCCTCCTTCAGCCTGTTGGTTTGCAGTGGTTTTTATTGATTCTTAATAAAGAGATCAGGAAATTAACTTTCCTCTGACTCACATACTGCAGGAGGTAGTACCCTGCAGTTGTCTGTAAGATCAAAACAGAGTCTAAAATATGGGGTCCAGTTCAAGTGCAGTTTTACTGAGTTAACAAATTGCTGTAGTCTGGGTATTGCAGATGATCAAATTTGAGGCTCTTAATGTTCCTGTATGACTTTAAATCTTATACTGAGGAAATCAATAGTTTGTGTTACACTTGCAGTCCTGCCTACTGCAGAATAAATAAAACAGCAGCAGCAGCCTAAAACGAATATTTTCATACAGCATGTTTAGAGTTCGTGTGCTGGCTTTCGTGATGTGACAAACAGTATTGTCATGTGTATGGAGAAGTAGTGAACCCAAACAGGTCCACCACAGTAATTGAGTTAATGTAGATCCTTGGAAAAGCAGTGAAGGAACATTCTACTCTGACATTTGTCCATCAGAAGAAAGTAAGGTTAGTTTTGTGTGTGAAAGGGGAGAAGGACTCTGCAGATTATCACTTTGAACGATACCAGCCATGGAGTGGGTGTGCATCCACGTGTTTGTGGAACACTGCGTGGGCTCCCAGACAGTGAAGCAATCTCTCTGGATCCATTGCTGGGACTGTTGGTTTAGTTCTGTGTTAGTTACTAAAAAGCATCATGGCAACAGTTCTTTACAGCCATTCACAGATGGGCTTTTGGCACAGGGCTTTTATTCTCTTACTGTGGAAGGGTGTGCAGCTGTGCAGGTGAACTGGGACTCACAACAGCCTCAACTGACCTGTTCTTATTCATCAGCTTGGGAGAAGCCCAAAAATTGCCTCTGCCTCTCATTCTGGTGACTTGGTAGCAGCTTCTCTGAGCTTTTAAGCAGCCAGCTTGATCTCATGCCCTAGGATGTCATCTTCTCTTTTCTTTTCTTGATGGACAAAGTTTTATCTTGATCTCATGAGATAAATGCTACCCTGAAGTTCAAAACTCTCTGAGCTGGCTATGCAGTGTGATACTGTGAAGAGAGAGGGACTTGGAGAAAGCTCAGGAATCCAGAGTGTAGGAAGGAAAAGGGATAAATGCTTTGTTTCTTGGAGCTGCACTGTAGATCTCCGTGGCAGGGCCTGAGTGCACACCTTGTTCTCTATTCCTCCAACTGTCCTGACTAGTTGTGTTGCAAAACATGAATCTCTTGACTTCTGCAGAAGTGAATGTGGGCTGTGGTGGAATGCATTCCTGTAGGATGGTGGTCAGGAAAAACCTATAGCCCTTTTATTTTGTCCTGGCTGTTCCCAAAGCAGCAGAGGGACTGGTTCATAGGCTGTCTCCAGCTCAACATGAGCACCTGAGGGACTTGGAAACTCCTGCTGGCATTTGCACTCGTTCGTATAAAAGTTCCTAAAGTGTGGCTTTCGAGGTCGGAAGTGGCAGCCCAGGAGATGTGGGTGTTGAATGGAGTTTGTGTGATTATGAGAACTAAGGCAGGTTGTTATCACTCTGAGTGCAGTGTTTTTTCAGGCTGCATTTATGCCCCCATTTGAAGCAGTCCAAACTCCAGTGACATTTCTGGAGTCATGTGGATGGTTATGTGCATGGCTCCGTATCTGTAGGGGGAATATTCTCTTTAGTATGTTTTATTTTGATTCCTTCAACACAAAGCAGCACTTGACATTTTTTTAAGTTTGGCATTTCTAGATGAGACACTCTGTGTATTTATAACAGATCCACAGAGTACTGAGAGGGTTAAGCTTGATTTTATTGTGATAAGGAGAAAGCAGCAGAGCCCTATCCTGTCAGAGGTTGGATACTCATATTTCTCAACACCAGATTGGATCCTGCTTGAATGTAAATTATGCTAATAAAATGCACGGTCTTACATCAGTTCTAACTCGTATAATCCTCCTGGTTTTAGCATCTGTATTTATTTTGACTGTGATGATTCTCCTGTAGGCATAGAAAAAGAAAAGTTCATATTTACTTTTTTGCAGCTGTAATAGGTAGGTTTTTTTCAGTAGATGTCTTCATTTTATATGATTTACAGGCAGAGCTATGTAATGCCCACAAATGAAAGAACATAACTAAACCACCATAATGTGGGGTTGTTTTTTGGGGCTGGTTTTTTTTTGGGGGGGGGGGGGGGTGTTTTGTTGGGGGATTTTTTTGGTTGGTTTTTTGTTTTGGTTTGGGGTTTTTTTCTTTTTAGATGTCAAGCTGAATAACATGAGCCAGGAAGGAACAAAAGCACTGAAGAATCACTGACTATGATATTTGATTATGGGAGCAGTTACTGCTACTGGCAACTTGAAGTTAAGATGAGAATTTTCAATAAAGATTAGGCCATTAACTCGCTTGGGTCTTTGTGAAAATTACAGCCTAAATTCCATGCCTGCTTAGCTGTGTTGAAAATGGCCCACAGAATCGCCCACAGAGGATTGAAAAATAATGGATATTTCTGGTTTTCATGAAATGTGTGAAAATGATCTTGTTTTCCAGGCTGCTCCACTATAGCTTTTGCTGCTATCTTGTAAAAAAATGTAGTCTGTAGACTGATGTATTTCTTGCTTTGTTTCTGAATAGAAATTGAAAATTGTTTTAATTCCTGATTGATATTTTGCCTAGTCCCATACAGAGACAGCAGGTTGGAATTCAGTGAATATGATTTCAAGTGTAGCTCAGTCCTCACAACCTCTTACACATTTGGGTTTAGAAAATGGAAAAACAGAATCTCTTCCACCTGCTGCACTCATGTGCAGTTGCTCACAGAAATGATCTGATCCTGCTGGGCTGCTCGCTGGTGTGAGGGAGGGATTCACAAAAAACTGATGGAATTATTCATATAGAAAGTTTAGTTCAAGTCTACTGCAGAAACTTGTTCTCACGGAGCTTCTGTCAAGAGAGCTTAAAAGTTTTCCGTGTTTGCCTTTGACAGTGCAGCAGAAATGTCTCCTTGGGTAATGAAGTGCCTCATGTTCCCAGCCAGCACAGCCCACAGGGCTGTCCAAAACACACTCGCAGGGCATGTTAACGTCGCTGAAAGTGGAGAAATGGAGCCTAAAGAGAAGAGACAAGGTCACCCAAACTGCATGCAGTTCAGAGATGGTCTTGAGTTGTTGGAAAACAATAGGCTGTGGAAAATCCTGTGAAACTGGCACAGTGGTCGCTGCACCGCTATTCAGTCAGATGGCCCTTTTCTAGCGGTGTTGCTCCATCAGCATTTGACTTTGCCTACACCAGCCCCTTCTTACTGCTGGAACTCGTGAGTGGTGATAAAATTATTGGGTCCATGTATCCTCCTTTGCCACAGGGCTGTTCCTGTGGCTGTGCAAGGCTGGGATCATTTCAGAACAGAATCTGTGTGGGTCGTGTGTGCACTTCTCAGCATGCAGAGAAGGCTCTCTAGAGGACAAGGCCAATTTGAACTCCCTCTGATAATTTCTGTGGGGATGTGCAGGTCCTGGCATATGTGTGTATCAGTTTCTGATCAGCCTGGGAGTTAATGCTTTATTTTCCAGTTAAGGTTTCATTTGGTTTGTCTCTAAAAGACCTTTAAGATTATCGAGTCCACCAATCAAGCAGTTCCTGGCATGTACCAGCTCTCTGGCAGTGTCCTGGAATTTGGGTTTTGCATTAAGTGCTGATGTAGCTAAAAGCTATTTCTCAGGATCAACAGGAGTAGCACTGCAGGCAGGTGTGGAGGAATCTGTGGATTGCCTCCTGGATGGTGATGCACTGCAATTACTGCTCTGTGAGTCTGATGTATTAGCTCTGGTCAAGTATTTTATCTCTCTAATGCAAAATAATGTTATATAAATGGTGATATACAATAAGAAAAGACAGAAGTGTCTCTGTGGTTTATTTTACTTGGTAATAAGCTTAATTTTAACTAGTTTATTAGCATTTCAACACTGCTGTCCCACAATAGGGAGTTGCAGAAATTTCATCAAAAGAATTTAATTATAGCAAATTTACTTTGGCTTCTCTTCAGCAAAGCAGTCAGGCATAGGTTTAAATCTCTCCCTGTTCAGCACATAACCTAAGTGCATGCTTGAACCCATGTGGCTGATCTAATCGTATGCTCAAGTCTTGTTAAAGTTGGTCTGCACCTTATGGATCTCTAAAAGAAATATTGCTAGGAAAATGCTAATGTGTAAAGAGGCATCACATCTTTCATTCCATAAGGAATTCAGTGAAAAATAATGAATGTTTGCTTTAAAGCATTATTGGTTAGCTTTTTCCATTTGCTCTGAACAGCTTTCCGTTTAGTATCTTGAACTCCAACACATCACTCTCACCTTTTTTGGGCAGGAGGAGGTGAGGGGCATGGAATCTGTTTGCCTGTGCAACTGAAAAAACCGAACACACCGAAGGAAATCCCAGTAGTTTCACTAATTCATTTGTCTGAGTAGGATTTCACTGAAAGTGCACTTCCAAAATGTTATTAACAGGCTTGTTGGAGGATAGCACAGTATTGATGAAAAGAATTAAGTGCATGCTCAGAAATAGGTGTATTTAGGAACAATAGCTGCAGATAAAATGCATTAGGGCTCCCCACTGGGAACTCTTGATCAATGGTTGATCAAGGCCTAATTGATTCCTTGAATAAAATGTTAGCAGGGGACTGGGTGCAGGGAAAGGAAAATCAAACTCTCCTAAATTAAGCTTCATGCCTAACACAAATACTCTTTGTAAAGATCAGATAATGCAGCAGCCTGCCAGCTCTTTGTGCCTCCTGTCTTCCTACTTTGGCTGAGTCCAGAAATGAAGATGAAGGTCGGTGTCTCCTCCTTGGCAGTATGGATTTTTGCTCATATTGCAATAAGTTCAGTATTTTCCATAGTGTCCTGCTGCTCAGTTTAGAATAGTGCTTTTTTCCTCAGGAGAAATCCAGTTCTAACCCCCAGCCTAGCTAACTGGGATATGAATTCCCAGATCTGTATGGATGAATCAAACACAGCTGTTACTGCCATTGTGCCTGGCTTAAAGCCAGCCAGATCTGTCTTTCATTTCCTGACATCACTAAATTCGTCTAAGGGTTTCCTGATAAATACTTGGTAATGTATCAGTTAGTCTACAGCAGAAAGAGATGTAATTTGGCCTCCTTCTTGCTAGTTTGCAATCTCTAATTACAGGTTAACTCATGATCTCAGGAGCATGTCAGATTATGTCTTTGTTGTGGAGCACTTTTACAATCATCTGTTTCCCACACCTCAAGTTTCAGGTTTCGTAGTAGACAAAATATAAGTGGTGCAGGTCTTCAACCAGCCTCTCCCAAGGCAGACTCTGGAATCCAGTAGTGGTGGTTATTAAATACTTTGCACATTGTGTGCTTTCCATTCATCCCCTTAGAGGGCATTACAGGAGGTGAGTAGTTCAGCTCTGCTTTTGCTGACTGGGAGAAGTGATGTTAAATGCTAACTCCTGAGGGTGCAGTGTGTCCCGGGAAATAGGTAGTGCTCTCATGTCTGAATGAATGGAATGGGACCTTACTGTTCCACAAGACCAGTTTTTACTCAGTTTTGACTTAGCTGTGGTCACATAAGAAGCCATTTCAGCATCTGGGTGGATCTGGAACTGAGTGCACACCAGTGTTTTGTACTGACAGAAGTGAAGTGAGCGGCCCTGGGTTGCACACACCTCATCAATATCAGCTTTAGCTGGTGACTGACCCCCAGCTTCCGTCTCCTAACTGCTGGCACTCGTTTTGTACAGTTCTATTTGACAAAGGGAAGAAAAGCAGAAGGAGAAAAGAATGGTTTAGAAAGGTGATAAAATAAATAATTAAGGCAGCTTTAGGCATTTAAATACAGGCAACATCAAATGCTATGGGATGACTGAGGTAGTGTATTGAAACAGACAGCACATTTTTTATTCATTCTGTGAACATTTTTGATGTGTCACAATGTATTTCAGACAACATTAGAAAATGACAGTAAACTAAATGCTTAACATTTTTTACATATTAGAAAAAGAGAGGGGAAGATGACTTTTTGTGTTACCAGACTGTAAGCAGGCCAGTAGCATATAGTCCTTGTCTTAGATTTGTCAGCTGCAGTTGCAGAATGATGAGCTAGGTTGACCACTTTATTAGGTATAATTTGCAGCTGAGGTTTCTTCAACTCCTTCCTTTGATTTAACTCAGCAGTGGTATGCAGTGAACTGGTTGAGACAAGGATCTGTTGATCAGCAGCTCCAAACCCTTAGTAGTTCTTGGTTCTCTTAAGGGTGGAGTGTGTTGAGTGACCCTTCAAGGCCACAAATCATGCTCAGGGGCTTTGTATTACTCAAACTTCCTGATATGTCCAAGGCTTCTCATTGGAAATACTGCTGCACTGCAAGATGGTGTAATGTTTTACATTGATAATTTTGTGGGTTGAATTCTTGCTGTGAAGTTTGGGTGTAGGAAGGAGGTTTAGCCACTTTCTGGATACCAGCCATTGTACCTTTTGAAATTTATTCCCCAGACTTACAAAACCAGCACAATCAGTGGTGATTAGCAGCCAGCGGTCATTGATGCGTGCTTGCTGGAATAATTTTTACTATAAACTAGTAATCATCTGGGATATTGGGCTCCCTGAATCTATGTGCAACAAAATCCATGATTGACTTGACAGTAGGAAGTGACTGAGCTGGAAGATAGAGTAGATTTTGTGTAAATGGATATGTCTTGACAGGGAGCAGAGTAAGAGCTTTATTTTACATTTTCTGGGTGCACGCATTTCTTACTTGACATGTACAGTGCCTCTGATAATTTGGATGATGGTAATACAAAACAATTCTGCTGCAGTGTCCTGGCATTAGCAATGAGTGAGGCTTGTGCAGAAATTTTTTTAACCATGGCACAATCTTAATTCACTTCGCTGTACTGCAGTCATTTTGTGTACCCTCTTCTATGCCTTTAAGTTGCAGGGAAGGCATCCCTGAGAACAGAGAATTTTCAGAGAGGTTGTTCTTGTCGAAACCCATTCACCTCCCTGCTCCTGCTGCTAATTGTCTTGGATACAATTTCTTAATGAATTGATTTCTGTGGTAGATTATTGAATTATTATACAACAATATATGTTTTTATTTTCTCGCTTTCTCCATTTTGCACTTTACTGCCATAATCCAAAGATGATGTTGTTCTTCCAGACGTTTTTGCCATCTGCACCTTGTTTCTGAACCACAGGAAAGCAGAACAATACGTGTCATCTCCTTCAGCAAGCGCTGATGTTGCCTCTGTTGACAAAGTCCTAACCTCAGCATTTAGGAAATCTTTTCAGAGGTCACCTTGAAGGGCATATTGAAGTGCAAACTGAATTGCTTGTTAAATTGGTAAATTATGTAAATGAAGCAAGATGGGAAAGATACAAAAGATCATTGAAGATATTTGAGGAACTGCTAAAAGTCTTTATCTAAAGATATAATGAAAGCAGAAAGTCACAAAGCATGTAAGATTTTGATTAAGAACCAGATGTTTGTCAGATTTATCACACAAGACATCTAGTTTTTCTTTTAAAAATTCAGAACTAAAGGAGTTGCAACAAGATTTGAATTAATCAAGATGGTTGAAGGGATATTTAAGAGCTGTGAAGAGAATTATGTGAATAGCATTACTCTCTATGCAACAAGCATGCACAAGGAAGTGTCCTGTAGATTTCTTTCAGGTCCTCCTTTTTCCCCATGAATAGGGAATGCATCGTAGTTGGCACAAAAGCAGCTGAATCTGTGCAAACAAAGAGAAGAAATGGCTTTTTCAAGGTCGGTCAGCTTGGGAGGAAAAAAATAATTCTTTTCTTTTAAGGACTGTGAAGAAAATGGGGAGAACGTGCTGCGTACCTTGAAGTGCGTTGAAGTGGGGCTGATATTTAAGTAAATGTCAGCAGCGTGCCCTTGCTGCTGCCACCCCTGCAGGTGACCATTCAGCAGCCAGGTGTGGCTTCCCAAAGCTGGGTGTTCCGAGGGAAGCCTGGCTGGTGCTGGCTTTGACACTGATTTCTGTACGGATGGCAGGGGCAGCTCTTTCGTAGTGACTGTTGTTATCGCTGAGAGCACGGAGGATTGTTTCTCCCACTGCCTGCCCTAAGCTTTCTCTCTTTCAGCTCTATTCGTGGAGGTGTCAGTTTGCATGTGAGAGGTGATAGATGAGTGAGACTGAGACTCTGGAACTGCTGCTGGATATCGCGGTTTTTCCACATTCATTTCAAGCCTTTTAGGAGTTTATCTGCGCGGTGCAGTATCAGGTGTCAGCACAGAATGAATGCACAAGTCACCACTTTCTGTATGGTAAAATCCTGGCCTAAGAGAAGTCAGTGGGAGCTGCCTGTTGTCTTTCATGAAGCTATTATCCTTAATTTTGGTATTTTTAAATCTCTTTCCACTTCCTAACTTTGTGATCCAAAAAGTGCTCACTTGAGTGTGTGAGATGATGTGTTCCAGTGCTGTAGGAGATCCCACTGCCTGGCAGCTGCATTGATTGGGGAGTTTTGTTCTCAAGAATAATGTCTTAATCTTGTGATGCAGAGTGTGTGGGATGCTGTTGCCTGCTAAGAAATTGGTTGAATTTTGGCTGCAGAAAGATGACACATTTCTGAAAGAAACGTAATTAATGAAATACAGATTCCTCTGGATGTTAATTTCCTAATCTCTACTATGGCAACTTGGCTTTTCCATCCATGTTCTCAATGACTGTGCAGCACCCATGCTAGGGTGTGGAATTGCCAAATTGTTTGGTTTAGGAGGGACTCCTTGAGATGTGTAATCCAAGCCCCTCTTCAAGCAGGAACAGTGAGAGCAGGCTGCCCAGGACTGTGTCCAGTTGGGTTTTGACTGTCTCCACAGATGGAGGCTCCACAGTCTCTCTGGGAAACCTGTTGCAGTGTTGGACCACTCTCACAGTGGCCTTCTATGCTACAAGAGTGCATTTCTGGCTCATGGTCAACTTAATGTCCACAAATCCCCCAAGGCCTTTCTCTGCAGAGCTATGGGTGTCAAAAGCTGTATAAAAGCAAGGTAAGCAACATCCACTGAGCTGGTTGCCATATTTTGGAAAACTGTCATGTTAGTTAAGTGTGATTTACTCTTTGTAAACCCATTCTGACTGCTCCCAGCCATCTTCCTGTCCTTCGTGAGTTTGGAAAGGGTTTCCAGGATCAGTTGCTCTATCTCCTTCCCAGGGACTGAGATGAGAATGACAAGCCTATAGCTCCTGGATCTTCCTGATTGCCCATGTTGAAGACAGGAGTGGTATTTGCTCTCTTCCAGTGTTCAAGAACTTCTCTCCAGCCTCTTGTGGGACAGAGGCCTCTCGTCTTGTATGGTATTGGCATTTCTTGTTCAGAACTTTCAATTACTGTGCTGGCAAAACAACCTCCCAAGTGCTGCCTGCCAGGGCACTACATATTCTGGACAGATGAAATATTTATCTGTTAAACACTCCCATTTCAGCCTCTTTGTCTCATTCTGGGTATTAATATTGGGCATCTGCTGCAACTAGTCACCACTTTTCACAAAAATTATGGAAATTGAGTGTATCTGAAATCTGCATATCTAGCAACCATTTTACTTTTTTTTTTCTTTATAGTAATTTGTTGAAGGCATATAATGGCAAAAGCTTTCCAATAACAAAATGCTCCCACTGGTGCATACCATAGGTTTGAAGTGATTAAACAAAAGGAGAATATTTGAGTTAAAATGGAACATGCAACTTAAAGCTTTTTCTCAGTGATACTAACCGAAATGACTGTTTTCCAGTTAAGCTTGGACTGTCATTTACTTGGAATTACTTTTTAAAAATACTTTGAATCCTGGAATATGCTTGATATCAAACTGCTAAGGAGGCAGCAGGGAGAGGCTTCATTCCACATCAAGCTGGGCTTTTTGAGGATCTGATATATCCTTTTTCGACATGCTCGTTTATTAGATTTTTGTGATTGGTTATGGTTATATTTTTGTATTCATCCCATAAGTATCAGGTAGTGCTATGTATGGTAAAATGGAGAATGTGGCTCTTTGCTCCTGATCCAGGGCAGCTCCTTGCACACTCCTTAGACACCTCAGAACTGTCAACATTGCTGTGTAGCTCTTTGAGGAGATTGGATCAGGATGCAAAATTATACTTTCTTCTTGATCTAGAAATAGATATGAGATACTTTTCTGATCCAAAGGCCTTCCTCCACCCATTCTGGGCATGTTTTGAGCAATGTTCCGCTGGTGTAGCTGGCCATTTGGAGTAGACTTGTTTGCTGTGTGCCTGGGACAGCTTTAGTCTTCCCTGTGAGGCTGGAGTGACACTTTCAAGTGACCTGTGGCATGTCCTGGTGTGGATTTGCCTGTGTGTGCTCCCTGCTGTATCCTGCGTATCAGGCGGATGCCAACAGCCAGGCTTAGAGGTGGACAAATGAACCTTTTTCACATGTGCTATGAAGCAGTTTTAGTGCAGATAAGTGACATATTTTAAATCACAGACTGTGTGTGGAGTTTTTTCTGGCTGCAGCAGGTTGCCATGCCGTGGTATAGCTTGTAAGGGTCACTTGGTAAGTCCTCATCTATTCCACAGCTTTTATGTTTAGAATTGAGACATCTCATTAATCTCCCCCCCTTTTTTTTTTAATAGCATATTAAATTCAAGGATTCCAGTATTACTCTCATTATTTTTCCATATGAACTTTTTTAGGGGAGATTAATTTATCAGAGGAGCGTCGAATAGTCCTGTTCTATATAGATTTTCTTTTGAAAAGTGGCCCATTTAGGCACTGAGAAACAGAGCTGACGAGATGCACTAATTGAAGCATGTTTCTTCAGTCACAGAATTACTCTCTTTCTCCTCAAAGACTGTTTGCCGTGCTCCGCTTAGCACCATGAATCCACAATTTAAATAGTGTGAATTAAGAGGATCAAGTTTCTGATCTCTGAAAGCTTGCAATGTCCTGGTTGCTCTCACCTTCCAAGAGAAGAGGACATTGAGAGGTCCCCATGTCAATTCTGACTTGCCCATCACTTCACCTTCAGTCCTTGAAACAATTTCCCAATGGGAATTTTAGGTTGCACACTGATAACTTTAGTTCTGACTGAACAGATTTAAGTGGAGTCAAGTAGGCAAGCATTTGACACTTGTTACAGAGGTTGGTTTTAAGCAATTTCTAGGTACTGTTTTAAGTGGTGGTGATGGAGTGTGATAAAGAAAAAAATTAATGCTAAAGGAAAATTGTATTTGGCAGATGCTTAAGTACATCCTACATAATAAAAATGTGTTTTTAAGCTGAGAGTGATTTGGGTGTCTCTCTCTTGTTGACCTGCTTGGAGATAATTCAGAGAGGCTTGAATTTGGAGAGTTCATGAAAATGCTGAGATGTGGAGTGCCCTGAATCCCTTTCATATCTGCAAGCCATCTTTGAGGTGGAGTGACCCTGAACAACAGTACAGTGGTGGGATGTGGTTCAGGGCACTGCCCACCACAGCAACTCACTTCACAAGGGAAGAATTCCCCAGATAAGAATGAATCCTCAACGTTCTCTTTTTTGTGTCCTCTGACCACGGTGCTGAGCCTCTCGTATTCCCTTTGGAATAGGGTTGTATGTGGAGGGTAAAAATGCATTCATATTAATGCGTGTTGGTTTGGATCACTTCCTTTGTTTTATCAGGAGCTGGCAGCTTAACTGGTCATCCATTTCAAGCTGAAATGGAAGAATAAATTAAACAAGCCTTTTATCTCAGCAGATTTTTATAAAACTGAGTGGGGAATGAAAGATGGATTGCATTTTATGAAGTAGGAAATTAAATTGTCCTTCCACTCTCTAACTTAAAAATCCAGGAAAACTCAGGAAATGCTCATTGCTTTCTGGATGTACCAGTATCCCTCCTCAGACCTGGATTGTCTCAGAATGTACAGCAAGGGCTTTAGGATTTGGGAAGGGTGTCTCTATAGATCTTTTCCTGCCAATAAAGCTGTTTCTCATAAGCGTCCGCAGCACGTGAAAGTCAGTTTGTTGATCTGCACCAGGTTGACCCTGCAGTGCTCTGTGGCTTCACCTCACCCACAGGACCTTCATTAATGGTCCTGGTGAGGGATGAGTCCCCTTTTCTGACCTCTCCAGTCAGCAGCTCTGGGCAGTGGGATTAGCTGTGGGGAAGGGGAAGGGTTTATGCTGCTCCCTTTTTCTCAGGGAGCACAGGCTGCTTTGCCTTTCCCACATTGTGCCTGGGCTGAAGATTGGAGTTGCTGATGAAGGGATTGAGTGAGGGGCTTTACACTTTGCTAGAGATGAATAGGAATATGATTGGTCCCCAAGCTGGGAGTAATGTTTATTACTAAATATTACACAAATTGTAGCAGAAATGGCTGTTCAGGGTTTTCCTGGCAGCATTTGTTCTGTCTGTCCCTCTATCCTAAGGAATGCAGTCCCATGGCCCCAAGTAATTTAAAGCGATTAAAAGCTCCTCCCCAGTGAAAGGAGTGATGAGGGGGATTCTTTACTTATTCCCCATTAGTTCTGAGCAGGCTTGACTCATGAATCCTGTAACCTTGGCAGCAAGAGAATCCCCTTTTGCTTCACTATCTGTAAGGAAATGAATTACACAAGCATAGAAATTCATGAACAGTGAATGCTGCAATTAATTTTGTTAAAGTCTCTTTATATATTTAGCTGGAGAAGAGGAAGGAAGGAGAAGCTTATCACCAGCTATGAGTCTGAAGCCACAAATCTCTCACAGCTTTCACTTTGAGATAAAAATGAATCTATAAGGAATCCAAAAACCTTTTGTTTATTTTATATATTGGAAGAATGAGAAATGATGAAGGCGGTAATGTAAAGTAGTGTTAACATCACAATCCCCATATTGAATTGATTAGCGTGGAGGAAACACATTAATAGCTTTTTTATTACTAGTCTGAAAACTTTATAATGGCATTTATTGAAACAGAATTGAAATGTGAATGGCAGAATTTTATAAATCTCAGCTTGTATGTGGTGGCCTAAACAGTGTCTGAAAATGTTTTTTTTTAAAAAAAGTCCAGACTTTGAAGCTTTCCAGTTTTCCCCATTTAATCTTTCATTTGCACATATTAAGCAGGCAATCATGGTAGAGGAGAGTCTGGATACAAAGCTGAATGTATTGGATGTGCAAATTTTTTTCCTCTTTATGGCCAAAACAGGTGCATGTAAATGTTTCATCAGCACACCCATTAAGTTCCCAGTGGTAAATTTAGCCACAAGCATTTGAGAGGTGCTTACTATGCATTTAATTTAGATCTAAAAAAAAAAAGTAGCAGGTTTATTTAAAATGCATTACAGTCAGCTTATTTAATATTCTTATTCTCATATATTCTTATTCATTATTTATATATGAAAAATAAATGAGAAAGTCACAGAAATACCCACGCAGCTCAAAGTGATGAGGGTAGTTATTCTAAAATAGGTAAAATCTGGCTTAGCAGCCAGCCAGTCATTTCGTGATACCTGTTTGAGTGAAACAACCTCACTGAAGTCAGAGAGCATCTCCCAGACAGAGTAACCCTGTTATTCTCTCTTTTGAAATTGTACCAGCTATTCCTGATTTTTCATGCTGTTGCATAGTGTTGAACTGTAGTTCTGGCTCTGTTTCATCCCTTTTTCTTATTCTTTCTGTGGGCAGGAACTCTTGTGGCACAGCCTCACTCTGCCACAGGTAAGAAGATGCAGGGACTTCTGCTTGTGCATCACCCCCCTTTCCATGACAACACCTCTTTAGGAGTTGTGTTTTCTTTGGGATCTGCACTGATGTCACTTGTGTGTGAAATGCTTTATTTATCACATCTGTTCAAGATGGGTGGCCAGAAACAGTTATTGCTGGACAAGGGGAACAATAGGATGGTAAATGAAGTGCAGTAAACAAAACTGCTATCTGGAATATAAAAAGAAATAAATCCCTGTCTGTGTGGAAAGCTGCACTGAAGGGAGATGGCTGCAGAGCATGAAGGAGATCCTTTGTGGTAGGATCAGATAGATACAGGCCCCTGATAAATGTACTTGGGTGCTGTTTGTTTGGAAATTTCTGCTTGGTAAAGTTTGGAATAACTACACACTAAATCCTTAAATATCAGTCAAAATAGAGTCATTACCTTTCTACTGTTTCAACGTGTCCTCAGCCAGAAGCATGGGATTGAGTTTGGTGAGGGATCTGGGCTTCTCTGTTGTGTTTTACTTGCTTTGGCATACTTTTGTTTATTCCCTTGTCTTCCATAGGATGGAGTTCTACTGCCCTCCATCCTTACAATATCTCTGTAAACAAGACGAAAACCGAAAGCTTGCCCCTTACACTTCTCCTTGAGCTTAGCTGTATTGCCCTACCCGAGTTTTAGAAGATATTAACAACGTAAAAAAACTCTTCATGGATTGTTCAAAGTGACAGGAGAGAGAAAAACTAATTTTTTCCCTCTCAGATTCTTTTCTCGTGACAAAACGGTCTTTTGTGGCAAAAAGGAGCACTTTTTTCCACCCTAATCCCTTCCTATCTTGTTTCATCACAAGTCACACTGCATTAGAGTCCTAATGTTTCTATCAATAAATGATGGATTTGCCAATGGTGATTTAAGTTTAAAATTACTTGCAAAAACTTAATGAAGCCTGTAAATCACGAATTAGATCTCAAAGAAATCATCTCTGACAGTTAAAAACTACAGGGCCAAAGTAATTTCAAGGGTGGCATTTTTCTCCCCTCCATAAATTATGTATCAGGGCAAAACAGAGTTGGCTCTGTAGGCATTATTATGAGAGTAATAGCAAATAGCAATTTGTCTCTTGCTGCCAGAGCTTTCTCTTACTGGTGTGTAGCAGGGTGGGTGACACGCTCCTGCAGAAAAAAATTAATCTCTGCTGCAACTAGTTTTTCTCAGTGCCAGTCTTCTTCTTGTCTGTTTGGGGTTTTTTTCCAATTGGTTTGAGTGATGGTCTCTAATCCCACTTCCCAGTCTTGTTGTCCTCATTATCAAACTGCTCAGACTTCTTGTCTGCTGTGGACAAAAGTGATACTCTGAAGCTCTCAGCTATTGTATTTTTAAATGAGGTTATATTTTTATAACCCCGAGTCTCCTTTACAGACTTAAACTGTCCCTTTGGTTCCCAGTTTGCCTGTGTAGGAAAGGATGCCTGGTGCTGTTTGCAGTTTCATGGGAATCACTTTTCTCAAACATGCACGTGGGGGATTTGTTATTGCTTGGAGCATATTCATTTAGTTAATTAGATTTGTGAAAGAAAATTAAAAGTTTCCTGTCCTAAATTCCGGATGTTTAATGCAATATGAAAATGGTTATAAATCTATCTAAAGTGGCCAGAAGAGCCATAGTTATCCTATTGATTCTGTCCTTTCTTCTCCCTCAAATCCAAGGAGATAAGAGTAGTTAAAGCCCTTCCCAAAAAAGGGGATGGGTGAGCACAGAGTGCTTCTAATGCTTTAATAATCTTGCCTATAGACTTCTCCTATCTGTTCATTTTATTTGAATTGACCCTGCAAATGAACCCTTTTTTTTCATCAGACTTTGGGTTCGTCTTTTCCATTATTAACAATTACACTGAGTGTTTTAGAATTCATGGGTGTATTTTCACCCTCACATATTTGTGGTGAAACAGTACTCCAGGGAGCACAGAGCTTTCTCAGTTTTCCAGTATTTTGTTCTAATTTGTTAAAATGATTTTATTTTTCTTCCCCATGTGTCTACATAAGCTGTCTTGGTGCAAGGAAATTCAGCCCTGGCTGATTAATCTGAGTGTTTCTGTTGTCCTGTTTATGTTGTAGAAAGAATGGTGAGCACAATGGGGTTAGTAATTGAAGCTTGTTTCAGTCCTCTCATTTACTCCGTGTATGCAGGGTGTCATTTTTCAAAGGCAGAGCTGCTTTATGTAAAAGCTGAATATCTGTTACTTCTGATTTGCATGGTTTCAGCTCTGTTTCCAAGATTAGATTGTCTGTGGCACATTTATCTATCAACAAATTGTTTGTCTACGTGATGAGACATTCCCTTTGGCAAGATGGATGTGGTTCTTCATTGCTCAGCCTCCAGGTTACAGCACTTGTGATTCTTGACTGAACGTTTCTTCTACAGAATTCTGTGTGCATTTGGCTGTGAGGCCAGTTGTACCACTGATGTGAAATTAGCAAAGAAATTATTAGTGTTCAGTGAAGTCTGTACGTGGGGATGTGGCTTTGCAGCTTCAGAACGGCTGGAATCCAGTCCCTGTCCCAAGACTTTCTGTAGTGCTGTTGGAGTCCTGCGTGTTTTAGTTGTGCAGATCTCTCAGTGGTGCTGATGAGCCTTGGCTGTGCCAGCAGCAGAGGCCACAGACACATTTCTCCTTCAGTGGAAATTCCTGCACTGGCATGTTTGCCTCTGATGTCACATAGCCAGTTTCCCAAAGCCTTTCATCCTCCAGGGGCACTCAGACTCCTGTGAGATTTCCACCCCAGATTCTCTCTCGGTGATGCCTGAGTTTTTTCTCCTGTCAGAGCTCCTTCCACCTTGATTTTTTGACACAGTGTGGTTTGAGAGTTGTGGTTTTCCTTTTCACTGTTAATATACTGCAACACTTCCAGTGATACTGATGGGTTTCATCATTGTTAGTTCTCCTGATGGCTTCTAAATTATCCAAAATCCGGAGACAGGGACTCTGACCACTGACCTGAGTAGCACTCAGAAGAGTATGTCAGGTTCTTATGTCCTGAAGCAACACTAGATAGAATTGAGTCTTCCGAAATTACATAGTCAACATGTTTTCTGTGTTGATTAGAAAGGTAATTGGAGCCAGTCTTTTTTTGTTGTTGTGTTTTTCTTGTTGCTGTTTTGTCGCTGGTGGGGATTTTTTGTTTGGTTTCTGTCTTGGTTTTTTTTCTTCTCCATTTGTCTTCACAGATGAGATGGTGAAAATTTCAGCAACACTGTATCAAAAAATTCAGTAGTACAGAAAAAGCCCTGATCCTATAACTTTCTTTTCTGGTTTGGAAAAGCTATCATAGATAAAGAGATTCTAACAATTTATTGACTATTGCATTTTCCAGCAGTCAAGCCCAAGAAAGGTGAAAATTCTCATAGCAAAGACTTCCCCGGCTGTTGTCAGGTTGTTGCACAGTGAAGCAGTTCTTATGTGACCACTTGAGAGCTCCTGCTGGTCACAGCTGAGGAGATGTGGTCACTGCCTCTTGTTAAAGTGGTCATACTTTGTGAAAAAAAAAAGAGATTTAAATAGAATCTGATTTGAGAAAAGAAACCAAACCAACAACCAAAAAACTACAGGCATATCATAAGAAGGAAATGGTCTTTAATAATTTTTGTAAGTGCATTCTGATGCTCAGGTGAAGGCACTGTGTGTCCAGTACTTGTTTTGTGAGATTCTGAATGAGTATAAATAGTCTAAGTAGCAACAGCATCTGTTGAATAGTCCTGTCATCAGCCCATGGAGCTATGCCAGAGTTTCACCAGAGCTGAGAAGCTGCCAGCCTTCACTGGATGAAATCATGCAAGATAACAATGGCAGCGAGGCAGAATGACAAACACAACTCTTTCTTACTAAGCTGGGGGGGAGGGGACTTGCCTTTTGTTTTTTAATGTTTTAAAACTTTTAGCATACACCACAAGGCCTCAACCTCTTATAATAAATCCTTTTTTTAGTAAAAGCAAAAATTCTCAACTACAGTTGCTGAGTTCAATATCTGGAGTATTTTACAAACTCCCATGCCAGTATTGTGGGATTTCTCAAAGTATCCCAAAAGCTGGTAGTATTGGTAAAAGTAGAGAGTTGCTCCTCTGGATGAAGTGACTCATGCAGACTAAGCCCAGCCTGCAGTTTCTTTTGTGCTGCTGGGTTAATTTGGGGGTTTTGTGGTTTTTTCAAAAAGCATTCTCTTTGACTCTTTACTATTTAATATTTAGGTTCTGCAGTTTGTCATCCTGACCCAAACAGGCTGTTTAGCATTTCCCTGACAGAAGGAAGAAAATGTGTTGAAGGAAAATGATCAATGATGAATAACAAATAAACAGCAGAACTGGTCTCAGACAGATTTTTATTCTTGTTAAAACTGCTTTTTCCACCATTTATATGCCCTGACTTTATGAGCATTAATTGGGTGTGGACTGGAGATGGTCCTGGTGATCCCACGCCCTGCCAAGTCAGTGCTGCAAATTCTCAGGGAAGCAGCTGGCAGGACAGGAAAGGGACAAAGGACAGGTAAGGGACAAGTGTTCCCATGAAACTAAAAGCGCTAAAAGTACTCAGTTGTCTGGACTGGCAAAATAATCATGGGGTATTCATTGCTGAAGGTTAAATTAAGGCACTTTTTGCTTTTCATGTTATGTCAGGGGGACTAAAACGTGCTTGCCTGCACCAGGGGAGTTAAGGCAACACATCTTAGAGCTGCTCACCTGCGATTGCTCAGGCTTGGCCTGTCCCCTGCAGCCACAGTCCTGGGGGCTGAGGGTGTGCAGGCTCCCACCCTTTAACCGGGGAAGGCACGCGAAAGCAGCCTCTAAGATAAATGCCATGAATGTGCTGCAGGGCACATGAGCCTGCTGCAGATGGTGGCTCTGGAGCAGCTGGCCTTTGTCACTTGGATGACACGGCTCCCAGAGGACAGCCAGTGTTGACATTGGCAAGGGAGATGTGGATTTGGCAGATACGGAGCTCACTGAGATAATGCAGGCTGTGGTTGAGGAGAATTTGTGCCCCCAGATCATGCGTGCCAGTTTAAAAGGAGCAGTGCCTGAGTCCCGGGATGGGATGTGCTACAGAGACTGATATGTTTTATTTTAGCTGTTCTTTCAGGATGGATTTGAAGGAAAGGTCAAAGTGCAGGGCATAGGTGACATAATCTGGCATGAATAACCTAGTCCCTATCCATGGAAAACTTGTGATCTGCTGGAAAGATTTGTGAATTTTAAGACCAGATGAAACAGTTACAGTCCTCTATGGTCCATAATGCTTCAATCAGTATTCTTGTCATCAAACTAATTACATCTGAGTTGTAATTTTACAAAATTCTTGAGTCTTGATTTAAAGGTTTCACTGACTGCATCGCATTCCTCAGTAATTTATTCCAAGGATTTATTTTTGCTTCATGGTTAAAATTATGCCTTGTTTCTATCTTGTATTTGTCTGTCTTAAAAGTTCTAGCCATTAACTCTCATTATGTCTTTTTGTGGTGGAATAAAGTGCTGTCTGCTGTTGAGAATTGCTGCTCCATGTGGGTACCTGAAGGCTGCAATTACGCTGCTTTTTAACCTTGTCACTCTACTTAGTTTTTCCAAGAATGTTAGTCATGTGAAGGAAAGCACACTTCTCAGTGGCTTTTTATTGTAGGTCTTCTCTGGAATCTTTCCAGATTTTCAGTAGATTTTTGAAAACATGAGTATCAGTTCTGCAGTGCAGAGGTAATGACACAACTCTGCCTTTATGCAGCTGACATTGAATAAACCCGTGACTGTTTCCTCTGTGAGTTGGAAGGGTTGCCCTCAGAGCGTGTCCATCTCCATTTCCTCAGTCCCTCCACAGGTTTCCTGCCTTCCACAATATAGTTTCCAGTCTTGTAGTGTGACCTCACATGTTTTTTCTTAGATGTCTTTTCTGGTATTTGTCGGGATAAGCCCTGAGGCTCTGTAACCAAGCAGGCCAAGTGATATCAGCAGATTCTTTAATACACGGCAAGTTTTGTGTGGTATCTACAAAATTTCATTAGCAGTGATTTTTATACTTTCTTCCATAGAATCAGAAAAATACCAGATAACTTTGGGTCAAGAACCCACTAAAAACACCACTGAATGAATCCCGTTTTTAATAATATTTCTTTTTTGTAAATTTTACTTCTTAAAATACCTTCAATGTGGCTGCACTGACTTTTTTTTTTCCTCTTGTGCCCCCATAACCCCTGGCACAGACAGTAAATTTCAGTTAAATTTGAGCTCTTCAGATGTGTCAAAACTAGTAAATTTAGGTAGGTGGAGAGACCCAAATGAATGCCCCATTGAAAAAAATGTCTTGGAGCTATTGCACGCAGTATTATTGAACATCAGAGAATCCAAGGGGGATGAGAGGGAGCAGAAAATTTCCACTTTTAAGTAGAGACTTGGGATTAATGCTTCTCTTTAGCAAAAAGTCAGTCTCTTAATTAGGAAAGAGGGGCTCATTTTGAAAGGTGGAAGCATGAACAATAAATTCAAAACAAGCCAGAGGCAGCTGAGGAGCATCCTCACGGGTGTTCTTGGGACCATTGTCACATGTGGCAGATTTAATCTTTCGCTTTGGTTTCTGCTCCTCTCCAAGGGGTAACTCCCCCCTCTGACAGAGGCTGTTCCTGGACAAACCAGACCCTCATGGACAGTGGTTCAGTCTGCCTGGGTTGCTTCGAGCACCTTGGTGCTGTTTCTAGAAGGGCTCTGGCACATGGCAGAAACTCGTTTCAGGCCCTGAGCCCCAACGCTCTTTGAAACCACAGCACCTTTGGTGCCATGTATCAGGGTGTCTGCTGCTTTTTTGGTAAATGCCACTTTTTCTGTGCAAAAACAGCACATACAATTCTGTTCTGTGTGGAACATCCAGCATCTCACTCGGTGAAGGCACTGTCACTTACCTCTGTTTAACATATGGGGTAACAACCATATTTCCTTCTTCATTCGACTCATGTGACTTCCAGTGAGAAATGTGGCTTTGTTCTGACATTACTGGAAGTAGAGAGTGTTGGAAACTTGCATTTGGTGCCGTATAATTGTGACTGGCAGTTTGTTTATTTGCTTGTTTTCTGTTATTATGGAAAGCAATCTCCATGTAGTTTATTCATTTGCAGTGACTGAGTCCCAAATCATTCCATTCACGTTTAAATCTGCTTCCAGTGAAGTGCACTGAAGAGCTGCAATTGTTTGTTTCATTAAAGCAAGGGAGGCATTTAATAGCAGTTACTCACTTCTGCTGCTTTGGTTATTTACCAGCTTTCCAAGACGTTTTCTTTACCAGTTTATGATACCATCACCGAAAAGCTCACCTGAGGACTAAACCCAGTAACTGCAGTTGCTGAAGGTCAGAACACCCATGGTGTCAGGCTTGGGGGTTTGGAGAAGGAATGGTTTCCAAGTTTGCATGTGCCCTCACAGAAACATGGGTCTGAGCCACTGGAGACACCACGTGAGGATACCAAGTTGCATAAATGTGAGCAACTCCATTGTCACGCAGATTCCTGCCAGCTGAGGAGCTGGCATTTAGCATATCCTGTGTTCTTCCAAGTACACATCTGTGTGACTGGAAGAAAATAACGTTTTTTCAAGGAAGAAAAGATAGGTAAGGAGATTGTCACCTTCTCTGCTCTTTGGCCAGGCAACTCTTCCAGTGGATTTGCTGAGTTTCTGCCAGGCAGCCAGCTGTTCCTCCAAAGCCCACTGTGTCTTCCCTGGATTTTGGATTTGTGCTGCCCTCTCTCTCCAGGGCTGCATTCTGCACTTTTCCTACTTCCAGGCTGAGCAGAGACCACGCTGCCACAGGAATGAAGCACAGTGTAGTGCACTTGAATTCGCCTGCTGCTCTGCTCCCTCCAAGGATGATGGTAGTTCTCCTCACAGCATTATTTATTTAAAGTAAGTTAATTTCAGAGAAAGCTTATCTTAAGAATAATAAAGCAGGCTGTGTGCAAACCTCACTTTCCCCTAAGGATTAACGTTCCCTGGATCTAGGAAGACACAGCTCTTTCAATCTGTTTCCAAAGAATCACTCTTTCTGGACGAGTTTCTCCAGGCAGAGTAGCAGATTTTAACCCTTCAGTGGGTTTGGTTTGCTTTTTAAATGGGTATTTTAGTTCCAGCTCAGAGAAAGGTAGCTTATCAGCAGACATTTGTTTTTCTTGTTCTAAGGAATTGGGAAAATGTCTATCCCTGAGGAAATTAGCCAGCCCTCTCCCCCAGCAGCTTTGCAGCTTGCCCAGTTGTTACTGGTGCCAGTGGAGCTGAGGTCTGTGCTCAGCAGGGCAGCTCTGACACCAAGAGGTGGCAATGCCGATGCCTGTGAATAACCACGGGAGCTTAGAGGCTTCCCCATGGCCCCAGCAAGGCTCAGGTGACACCAGAGGCCTGATACAGAGAGGGTGTAATTGTTTTGATGTTTGCAGAGCATTTTTTACCTTACAGTCGTGTACAAATCTCTATTTTGGCTTGTATTTTTCTACCAAAGTCATAAATGTAAGAGGAAATTAAGTTAATTGGGTAAATAGATTTGCAGATAGCCCACACTTACATGGTGTGGGGGCCTCATTCATCTTCTCTTACCACAGTGGGAGCACAGGGCATGATTTGCCTTAGTTATCCCTCCGCCTCTGATATTTTAGTAGTGCTCTCTCTTATTTGAACGCTCTCTCATTCACCTTTAAGCTAAGTAAATGAGTATTGTAAATAATTGAAGCCAAGTTTGATCCCATGGGATGGCTGCAGCAAATGGCTCAGTGGGCAAAATGCCAAGTTCTTCGTCTCTCTGAGCAAAGTGCTGCCTTCCCCTTTCCCAGTCTGCAGCATCTGCAAAGGATTATGTGTCCAGTGTCACTGTTCCTAATACCTGATCACACGGTGGTCAGTCATTCCTACAGGGGAAGTGCCTTGTCTCCCTGCTTTCACTTGCCTCTGCAGTCCTGCAGCCTTTGTGGCAGCTAATTGGATCTAAAGCTCTATTGACATGTGCATCCCTAGGTGGATGGGGGGGGCTTTTGGTGCTCTTTTTTGGGTCTGTATAGTTGGAGATAACAGGTTGTTAGCACTCGAAACACAAATGCAACCCACCTTTCATGTCTCTTGGCAAACAAAAGCTCAACAGCATGTATCATGTTAATTAGCATCCTTCCCAGTTTGCTTATCTGAGGTTATACTGATGACTGTTGAGGACAAATGAAAGTGATTATCTCTTTTAAAATTTAAAAAGAAAAAGGTGAGGAGGCTGAATACAGATAGCCTGGGAATATGCTCAACATAAGCATAGGTTTTGAAAGAAGGAGTGTTTCCCTTTTCCGCTGGCCTGGGTTCGGTGTGCACAGCATTTCAATAGATGAGCATAATTCAGAGGAGTCTTTACACCCTGGCACAGGGGTGCTCCTGTGGCCACTAGAGATCAAGGCAAGATTACCCTTTACTGGGACAGGAAAGAAAGGAGTGAATCAGGACCATGTGTGGGGAAGGACGATTGAAGTGGGTAGGAGGGGGTGGCACAGGAGGGAGACGAGGGCTTTGAGGGTAGGTTGTGAGATCTGTGGAACACGAGGCTGATGTGTGAAGGCAGAGGAGGCTTGCTGAGAGCAACAGTTGGTGGGAAATGTAACTGGAGAAAGGGAACAGAAGCTCTTTTGTGTCAGTCAGCTTTGGAGCAAGTATATGAAGAAAACCTGCTGCAAAGGGAGTTTCATTCTGGAAAAGAAATGGCGCAGTTAGGCCACGATGGCACCCAGCTTTGCTGGTGTCACTGCTGTTGAGGATGAGTATCCTTTTTTCCCAACCAGCTTAATAATCTGAAGAAGAGCCTGTTCATATGTAAACAAAAGTTCCCTTCTACAGAATCAGCATTAAATGTATCCTGAATGCTCTATAATTAGGTGTGTAACAAAACCATGCACTTCAGTGTTCATTCACCTGAAATGCCTCCAACACGCTGGTGAGGCTTTTGTCACCAAAATCCATAATGGTTAAGAAGAATTGACTTAATAACATGATAGTTACTTTGCAGTGTCAGGCTTTTGAGTAAGCAGTTGATTTGATTTACGTGCCTAGTTTTATCCAGCCCTTTCCCCATGTCTGCTGCAGCATTCAAACCCTTTTGAAACAAGAAGGAGCAAGCCAAGAATTTGTATTTAAAGCTTTTACCCCTAGTTTCATTAAAAATAAAGAAGATTGGGGTTTTTTTTAAGGAGGTCTTGAACTATCTCATTGGGAAGTACCTGTGCTCAGGTGCCATACAGACAGCTTAAATAAGGTGTTGGCTCTGCTACTGGCTTCATTCTCTAAATGAGCCAAGAGACTGCACAGCTGCAGCTTAACATTTTGAGCCTGTGTCTCTGAGCTTGTTATGATGTACTTTATTTAAACAAACCTGGGCACCTGACACACAAGTTACTCAGCTGTTGCTGTGCCTAAGAACAGATTACATGGCAATGGCCTCTGGCTACAGAGCAGTGTATTTCCCCTTACACCAGCAATAATAGGAAGCTAAACAATGATAAAATGCCTGTCTCTCCCTTGGACTTTTAAAGGAATCATTTGGATAAAGTGAGGTGCAGTTTGCTGGAAACATTTGAATTTGCTCTTGCATAAAAAGTCTGAGTTGCAGAGTCTAGTGACTTGCCATCCTTGAGATCTCCTGTTTAAAACAGAGGCACTAAAGCTGCCGTGGCATTCATTGGCATTTTAATAGTATGAAAAGTTCAGGGACATTTCAGTGGCTCCTTTCCTGCAGCCTCAGCTGGTTGCTGATGCCTGCACTCGAGCACAAGCTGGTGCTTGAGGGTGACGATGACTGAAACTGCAGTTAATTGTATGCACAAACCACAGACTCAGGAAAAAGACTGATTTGAAAAACCAAGTTCTTTGATTTTATTACTTTCTTATTACTGTCTTTTTGTTATAAACACTATTGCAACTTCTTGGTTCCTGCCAGAGCACATAGAGGGAGACTCTTTCTCTTAGAGTTTCACCAGTTGCTTGTTCCAGGCCAATGCAAGATGTACTTGTCCTTCCTTTTGCTTCCTGAGGAACCTCAGTTTTACCTCTAAAGTGCCAGGAAGGTTCCCCTCTCTCTCTCTCTCTCAGGTTAGAAACTCCATTCCTTGTCTCAGATTCTGCACAGGGTTTCATCTTCCAGGTTGGACTTGGTATTCAAATACTTACTTCAAATTTTTTATTATATTATTAACTTTATGGCATGACTAGAGTCAAGTTATTCCTGTTTTATAAATAGCTGAAACACGAGAGAAACAGTGACTTGTCAAGACTGTGTAGAGAGCCTGTGGCACAGCTGAAAGGTCTTACCTCAGCTGACCTAAGCCAGTAGGTTTCAGGAACATTCATTCATTCTGCTCCCAGACCATTTCCTTTGATCTTCTGTTCCAGTATTCTATACTCTTCTGAAGTTACACAGCCAGTGCCAGTGCATCTGTCTTGATATCAAACACTGCTGGAGCAGTAAGTATTTCAGCTAAAACTTTGAAGTTTAGAAGATCTGTAAAGTGATGCCTGATGTTGGCTTTTGCAGTCGAGCTAGGAGAAGAGAATTCACTAGCTAGTGGGTTTCCGTGTTAAAGGAAGCAATTAAAAAGAAACCCAGAAAACAAAACAGAAAACCTAAACTTTAAGTCCTGAAGTTGTTTCACATTTGGGGACAAAGCGAGGAAGGGAATCCCACAGCGCTGAGCAAAGCATCCTGGAGATGTGCGACCTTGATGATACTGGCAAGAAATTAGTATATTGTCCCTTGACTGCCAAATATCACCAAAAATCATGCAGTATCTCTTGTTTACTGAACTCTTAAAAGATTTCTATTTATAGGCAGATGGTATAAGGAAGATTTCAGTGGCGAGGAGAGTGTTTACTGCTCTCAGCTTCTTATAGACAGGCTCGGGGACATCTCATTTAAAACAAGCCTTACCTGTTGGTACAATCAATCTCTTCTCTTCTTAACAGGCAAAGGCTACCACAAATGACCGTATAGATTAGGCACTTTCTGTTTACATTCGATTTCCCAGTCCCTGCTATTTGTAGAGAATGATTATCAAGGCATTAAATTAAAAGTTTTGCCCGGTGGGAAACTATTGGATATTTTGTCATTTCCTTGGAGCCTCTCCTGTTCTGCTGGAGAGGCAGAGAGGTAGGGGAAGCAATCACCAGAAAGGTCAAGAATATTTGCTTACCTATATTGGAACACTGCTGAGAGGCTTTCTCCAGTTTAGGGGACTTTTGGGGTAGAAGTTTTGTTCGGGTTGTGGTAGGAAAGCACTGAGCCTTGAAATTAAAAGTCTCCAGTTGCCTGCAGGTTAAAAAGCTGGGGATGCTGCTGGCATCCTCTGGCCTTTTCGTAAAGGCTATGCCACCATCTAAGTGACATCTCACGCTTTTAACAAGTTGAGAAGGAGTTAATAAGGATCTCCCCAAAGCTGCCTTCTGACCTTTGTTCCAGAGAAGATTACAGCAAAGCCGCCTTCCCTCTCACTGTGCTGGGACAGTGGAAGGACTTTGTCTCTTCAGTATTGCTGGAGCTTCAGTTTGATCAAAGTCGTGTGTCATATTAGCTGTAAATACTGATAATACCTGTGTTCTGCACAGACACAGTTCTCTTGTTTGCCCAAGACACTTTGCTCAAAGCACTTCCTCCTGCTTATCAGCAGCAAAATTACAGGACTGGGCTTCTCAGGGAACAGTATTTGTCTTCTGTTTCATGCCTTAACAGTACGTACATAAACTCCAAAGCCTTTCATTTAGATGGAGAGTGAGAGGTCTGTGAAACCACCCCCAGGAACTGAGAAGGCCCCTATAGTCCCCCATCTGTAAAACAGAGATGGAATTAATTATGCACCTGGGTGTTTGCAGTGCAGAATGTTCATGTAGTGCTTTCAGCATGTCTGTGCTAAGCAGGAGTTTGTTGTCGCTGTTGTTACACAGTTTTTATCTCATCCTCAATTATTCCTAGGTTGTCTTATTCAAGGAGACAAGGTGGAGTCTGACAGCCCCAGGTCTTCTTGAAGTGTGCTGGCTTCTCCAGCTGGGCTTGTCAGCCAGCCAGCACAGTTCTGTTCGGAGGCTCTGGATTTCCGAGGCAATGAGGGGACAAAGCTGACAGTAAAACCAGCCTTACGTGTACATTGCTACAGCTTAAGTAGCTGCCTCAAGGGAATACAGATTAAGAAGGAAACACTTTTTAATTTGGCCTGGATTTATTTATATGCAGCTTGGACTAAGACTTTTTTAACCAATGTTTTGTCCCAGCTATAGTTTAGGCGAGGCTCAGATAGATCCCTCCCCATTCTCTCTCACTGCATCAGCTGCTTCCAGCCGCTTTTCCTGACCTCTGTGGCAGGTTCTCGCCAGTTGTGCCACATCTCTTTTACTTTCCCTTCTCCAGTTCAAATACTGAGTTTCCTTCATTGCCTGAAACTCTCTGCTCATGACTTCTCCACCTTAGAGCAGTGTGTATTTTTTAGAAAGTCTTTGTAATAGGACAGTGAGAGATTTAAGAGCCCTATTAGGGCCTAATGGAAGTCAGTGAGAAAGTACTGCTGCTCTTTGCAGTAGCACCAGTATCTTAGCTTAGATAAAGTGCAGTAATATGCATGCCCTGCTCTAAGAAGTGCTTCTTTTGAAGGCATGGATTGTTGTGGATTACCACACTGGGACACATTTAACTTACCAGAAACACCACTGAAACCTGAAGGGGCTGATGAGCATGGGCAAGGCCCCAGTATGTCTGAACCCAGGACTCATAGGAATTTACATCGATGGTGTGCCAGCTTGAAGCTTTCACCTCTCATCTGTTGACCAATGAATCCCAAGGAGGAAAAGAATTTTTCTCTTCTTCACTAACAGATTGATAAAAGGTTCTTGCTGCCAAATCTTTCAGAAACTCTTTCGTCTAAAGAAATCTCTGGCATTCCACGTCTAAAAACAGGCCCCGCATTTAGAGCAACAGTTTGCCTGCAGAGAGTTTTTATTATTCTTCTTTGAGCTAGTTCACTGGAGCTGTGATTTGTGAAGGGCCTGGCTTGTGTATGGAAGATTGCAGCAGATTCAAATTGCAGAATATTAAATATAATGCTTCAGTCCCTGATTTGAGATAGACATTTTGCCTGGCTGAGGACTGGTAGCACAGGGACAAACAAGGGAAGCTGACAGATTGGTGAATATTGGGTGGGATCATTTGTCAGGAGATGTGATGAATCACTGTGGCGCAGCATTTCATTTTCAGAAAGATCATTTTCTGAAAAATTCAAATTAAAGGCAGAAGAGACAGCTGGGGGTGTTTTGGGAGTTTTCATTTAAATCAAACTTACAATTAGAATAAAGGCATATTGAAAAGTTCCTGGTATTCTAAAAATATTTTGAGGAAGGAAAAAAATTGAGGTTAGAAGGAGACAGGACGACCTGGAAGAGCACTTGCCAGCTGTGCCCCACAAATAGGCCTTGGGTTTTTCTTACCCTGCTCTAGTCAAAGCCAGTAGGAATCATATGTCTAGAGCTTCAGGCAGTGCTTCAATTAGGGAAAAAATATCCATCTTATAACCTTGTACACAGGTTATTTGAGCAGAGGTCAATGTGCTTTTAATAGGACTGCACATAGAGACTGAGCTCCTCACAGTGTGAACGAGAGCAGTGCTCCTGTTTAATTTTGTCTGGGCTCTTAGGAAGTCCAAAGCTGCGTCAACACTGATTAATTCATGCAAGGTAACACATTAATAACAAATGGAAACAGAAGAGATTTCCTGCTGGTAGTTCAGCTGCAGACACAAGTGCCAGGAGGCCAAGGGCCGAGCCCTGCTCCCCCTTTCCCCCGGAGCCCCGTGGCCACCCACAGACTCCGGGTGTACAACTGTTCTGTACAAGGTTATTCCTAGGGGATGATGAACACCTTTCTGACTCTAGTGTAAGCAAACAGAAGAGTGTGAATGCTTCAAGGAGTAGCTCTGTGAGAAAGAGATTTTAAATCAGCTGCTCTTCAGAGTATAGCACACTGTTGTATGTACAGCACACTTGATTAGAAGGGCAGATGGAAACTTTAGTAAAAGAGAACTGTGTAAAATCCTACCTTTACCATCACTCAAGTCAATATAAAGTTCTCTCTATGTGTATATGTGTACAACTGGTATTTCCAGATACTTTTCCTGTCAGTGGACATGAAATAAAAAGGTAAAACAATCTGGCAATACTGTTTCACAACGTGTTTGCCTCTTTCAAAGCTGTAGTTTGCATAGAGATGAGAGAGAGATAAGGAAATGAGACACACGTGGTGTGAGATTCTAAAAAACTTATATCCTCTTCCAAGCAAGATTCAAGCAGGCACTTTATTTTTAAAACAACGAATAATGATGGGTCATACCATGTGCAGGACTTGATGTTGAGGCTTTCTGAAATAGCAGTGGGAGAACTGGTCACATAGCGCCCATTTTCTTGATAAATGCTCTTCTGGTTACTCAGTTTCTGAAAGAGAGAAATTCGATGCCAGTTGTGTTCCCAGTATAAAGGCCTGGCACACTTTGTGCAGGAAAATTGGTTAATTTTATGAGGAAGAGAGGACTTGATTTCATTTTGCATCAGCAAGTTGCTTGCCTAGTGCAGCTTCTGCAGGTAGAAGGAAGATCAGGAACGCTTGGTGATACAGTCCCTTGGTGACACAATCTCTTGAGACCATGTTAAAGCACGCATGGACTAACAAAACTTTGCCCTTGATCTCTACGAATGTTATTTTTAAGTTAATAAATTATCGTGATGTTAGTATCCATCTCAAATAGGACCTCAAGATTGCAAAGCAAAACTTAAGTGAGGAAAGGCGAACTTTGCATTTTGCATCCTTCTGTTAACACAGCATTTGCCCTTCAGATAACAATCACTGTTCTCTCCCTTGTTCCATATTAGTGCTGATATGAACCTAAGGCTGGTGTGTAGCTCACTCTACAGGGCAGATATTCTCAGGTGAGATAAATTAATATTCAAAATGGACCTTTCTCTTTCATCTTCAAGGTAGCAGCCTAGCTGGATTTCTGTCCCCACCTGCCCTCAGTTACCCTGTTCCTCTTCACTTCTGTCAGTTTCTGAATAAGAATTAGTTTTTCAACAATTAATTTACCTCACTGCCTCTGTAGGACATTAACTAAATTTCCAAGCCTCTCTGAGACTGGCATCACAACCATGCCCTTCCATCCTAATTGATGGCTCTGCTGGAGACCACAGCAGGTCCAGTTGAGACACAGGGAGCTGAGGGTAAGTGCAGAGCTGAAACACAGTTCGATCTAATTCTTAAATGAATGCTAGGAATCCCCAACACATAGAAGTTTATCGTTTATTGCCTGTAATTTTCTCAACTAATTCTAAATTTAATGACAGCTTTCAGCTTTGGTGCTCTCTTCTAATTAACATACCAGTGACTATGTATAATCTCTGTGTAAAGCCAAAAGCAGCTTACATGATAATTACAGGGGGATCACAGCACCTACTGTTCAAGGAGGGCATCTGTGAGAAAGGCCTCACATGATAGTTAAGGTGCTGAGATTAAGTTTTCCTAATCTTAACTTGTGCTGTTTCTAGTACTGCCTCAAAGCTCTTTCATTACTGTCTTGACATGATGCTGGTAAACTTTCAGGATGGAAACGAAAGAATGGGACAGATCAAACACAATCTTTTGCATATACAGCAGAGGCTTCCTGGACATGGTGAACCTTTGAGGGCATCGTTTTTTTGTGGAGTCCTATTTTTGAGTAACCTTCTATTTACCCCGTAATAATTACGATGTAGTGGGTTGAAAATTCCTCTTTTAAGCTGTCCAAGGTGCTTTGCGTCCACCTTTTTGGCAGCTGCTAATGAAAACAATTCTGACTGCACAAAGCAGAAGGAAAGTCCAAAGTGTATGGCAGGAACAGAATACCTTTGCTGCCTCTGTTAACTGAAAATTAACATTGGTTACATCATTTTAGACACATGCCCCCCCCTCCCCTCCCCAGTTGGAATGACAATGCAGGGCAATCACTAGGGGAATACACCATGTCTGTTTTCCAGTATGGAAGAGCACACATTAATATACTTGATCACAATTAAAGATAGTAAGCTAAAAGAAAATGCTGTGTGTAGATGAAGGTTTCCATGGATAGGCCTCATTTGCAAAAAGGCGTAGTTAAACTGCATCCAGTCTCCCTGTAGTACTTTGGTGGTTAAGTGAGAAGGGAAAAGATGTATTAAAGGTCTCTGTGATGGGAAACATGAACATAAACTCAGAAGAGGAACTCCTCGTGTTATTTACAAAATTTTGGTTCACCTTTTACTCATTTCAGTACAGGACCATTGTCCAACATCTCTGTGCTCTGTGCACTTTGATTCTGACATGTGGTACTCAGCAAATTTTGAGTTCTGTGTCTTTTGTTGTTGGTTTTAGATTGACAAGTATGCTCAGCGGGATCTGAAGAAAGGACTTCATTTGTACGGGACAGATGGAAATATTGGCCTCACTAATGCATGGAGCATCATTCAAACAGATGTAAGTCTGAGCTCTCCTTTTTACCTCTTCCTCTTTACCCTCTGGGTTCTGTAACAGCGTGTTCTGGGTTTGAACCTAATTAAACCTCCAAATCCCAAGCCATTTTCTTTCTCCCACCCAGTCAGCACATTAGCAACTAAACTCTCTGCTTTTTATAACAAGCAGTAATTTGTATTTATTTCTTTGAAAAGAATTACCTTCTTTCTTTTAGAAGGTTATATTAAGTTGATGCCTCAATATCATGTATTGAGGCTACCACAGCTGTGCCATGTGAAGGGTGAAGGAGCTGGTCAGACAGGAAACAAGCAGTACCTTCTCTGTAAAGTCAGAGGGGTGGCTTATGTTGAGATGAAGAGCAATAGCATAATAGCAAAGAACATTTTCAACCACTTTTTCATTTCTGTCCTGTCTCCTTTCACTGCTATTATTGTTCCCATTAGTGAGTCAAAATGGAAACAGACCATGGTGTTTGCAACCTCCTCTTGCAGTCAGTACATTTTCCCCAGCAGAATTCAATCATCCTCCATCACAGGTGGACTGTGAATGTTTTTTGCTATGTTGCCACTGCTGTTCCTTTGCCCTGATTCTCTGAGAGCCCTCTGCCAGGGTTCATCTCCTAAGGACTGGTAAACATTGCAGCTGGCTTCCTCCTCCTGTCCTTGTCTGAGGAAACACCATCACTGACGGTTCATGTTTATTAGCTCTGTAGTTCTTGTTTCATATTCAGTTCAGTCAGTTCTCCTGGGGAGGATCTTTCTGATTTCGTGTTCTCTGCTTCTGGAATGGAAAAGTGCTCCAGCTTTTCTTCTGCTTTAGGCAGAAGCACTTGCACTCCTTGGCTTCACTCAGAAAATCTTGCATAGCTTTCTCATTTTCTCCTCCAGAGGTGTGAGTGTGGTACAGACAGGAGGGCTTTAGTCTTGCCTGATGTCTGAAAGGGATCAAAGACAGTGACCTCTCCCAGTGCTCCCAGAGTCTACTGTTATGGACAGTACAAGATAACAGGAGCAACAGGCTGCTAAAAAATGATCTGAGAAATTAAAAAATTTGGGATCACTAATAGAACAAAAGAACTGATTGGCCAAACTCCCTGTGCATCTTTGGGTCTGCAGGACCTGTCTGTGTTGAGTGCAATAGGTTGCCAGCAACACTCCGGTGTGTGAAAGACAAACAGCTCGGGTCCAGCAAACAAACCAGTTCCAGTCCTGCATCCCAACCAACTGCATGTGAAAAGTTCTTTCAGTTACCTTTAAAAGGCCTCAGCATCTTGCAATATTGTTAATACTTTCCTCTTCCAGTTCTTTTTCCTTTTTCCACTACATCAAATATGAGACGGCATCAGTTACTGACAAGAGAAATGCATTTTGTGGTGCTAGCCTGAGAGTAAGTCATGTGAAATACAGATAAAATTTTTTATATTGTTGCTTATATCCAGCAGTATTAGAAGGTTTACTCTTTTACAGTAACTTAATTATGTGTAGTAAAAATGTAGTAAACACTACTTGTATTAAAATGTTTGCAATAAGTATTAATTTTCTTCCAGTGACACCCCAAGAACTGTTAAAAGGTTATACCAAAGGTTGGGGGGACAGTGTTTGCAGGACTCATGGGATATTAACACCATACTTCTGCTCTCTTTTGTGTAAAATAGGTGTAACAATATTTGCAATGTCTAGTCCACATAGTCACATTTTTTCAAGATCTTCACAAGTTCATTGGATTCAGAAAAGATGTAAAAGAATAATAAGAATTTTGGAAAGTGACATTGTGGTGAGAAATTTTAAATACCTTATATAAACAGGCAAAGATGAAGTAGTGATGTGATTGCAGTCTTTGAAAAGAAAGCAAGAAAGAAAAAGGGTTTTGAGAGAAAAGGGCTCTGTAATTGATCCAAGAGCTAAAAACTCAAGTTAGACATATCTGGTGGTAGTACAGCAGGACAGTAGATTCTTTTTCTCTAAAGAACAAGACCTGGCTTTTTGCTTAAAGGAAATGGTCACGTTCAGTGACCAGCTTGGGTTTGAGGCAGGACTCAATAGTCTGTGGTTTGTGTAGTGCTGCAGATCATGGTCAGTTGTCCTGATAATTCCTTTGATCTTGAAACCCATTATAGTTTAAAGAGTGCCTTACAAGTTTCAGGTGAAGCTCATGTTAGCTAACTCTCAGGAGCTCAGAAGATGATGAGAAAATGCCATCCCACAGGCTGTGTGCAGCCAGGGGACATCACTCTCTCATGGCCACTGTGAAATTACCACGTGCCAGCTTGGCAATACCACAGTGTCACTGTGCTCCCCATGCTGGGCACTGAGGAGAACAGCAAAGAGCTCCCACAGATCCATTTTTGCCACTCTGCATAATGGGTTTTCACATGTATCTTTCAAAACTGTGTGGGAATAGACTGTTGCAGAGGTGCAGCAAAGACAATCCCATTATGGTTAATTATGTAAAACACTTTTGCAGTTGAATAGAGCTATCTAATTGGCAAGTGGGGGGGGGGGTGGATTGTGTAATAATCATTATCTTTTACATCCCTAATCAGTAGAGTGTAATCACTGATTGGAGGATTAGGGGGATACAGGGGATTGTCTCAAAGGAAAGTCCCAGCCCAAGCTTGCTGTTTGCATTCTGTCTCCTAAGGCTCTCAACAAAACCCACAGTAGAGCAACCACGTTGCCATCAAGGACAGTGTCTTTCCTAATGGGAGACATCAGTCGCTGGTGGAGCCATGGGCTGTGTCTGTACTTGGATGAAAAACAGCAGCCTCACAAAAAAAATGTGCCATGTAAGAAACATGACAGTAACAGAAATCACGGTGACTCCTTCTCCTTTGTCCCCTTTGCATTTGCACTCCTTTCTTTGCTAAGTATTTTTCAAAGCTTGAGCAGTGGTTAAAGCAGTAGCTCAGACACTCTGGCATAGTTCTTCATTTCTCCCAATATTTAGTTAGATAGAGGCCATCCCCATCCTGCATTCACTAGGTACTACTGTGTATGGCAGCTTTGGCTTAAAGAAGGAAAAAGTTTTTTCGAGAAACAGAACCACATTTAGATGGCATTTGACTTCTGTGGGACTGGCCAGTCACAAATCAGAGGGGAGTTTTGACTGGGAGTGTGGATGCCCAGTGCACACAGTGGCTTGTGAGTGGTGATTATTTCTTAGTCCAAGTGTGAAAGGACTAAGCACCTTTTAAGGAAGGTTTTCTTCTCTGAAGCCTTTGTGCCTTGAGAAATAGTTTTCTTCTTTTTAACAGAAGCCTACAATTTTGAGAAACTGGAAACAAGGGAAAAACAGAGCCTGTCTTTTAAGAGGAAGTTGCAGTTCTGGCCGATGTCTGAGCTGTTCGTGGTACCAATAAAGGAGTTGGGTTAAGCTGCACACCTGCAAAGTGTATGAGAGGAAAGGCAGTGGACTCATTCTGCAGTCCTGTTAAGCTTCTAGGTCAGGGAGCTGTTTCCAATCAGAACACTCTATTGATTTCTTTTTAATACCTTCAGCTAACCAAACTCACAGACTTTCTCAATAGCGTTTCAAACCTTAAAAGGATCAGAAACACAAGCAGATGAATTCTGCGTGTCGTGACCGAAGACTACGAAAGCTTACAAAGTGATTTTTAAACATGACTAAAATTCTAATAGTCAGGAGGTAAGTCACCCTGAACCACATTACACTCCTTACCCACCAGGACTGGTTAAAGTCACAGGTGGAGATCATTAGAAAATGAGAAATGGGCATTAATTTTTAAAATGTTGCTTCATTCCCAACATCTTTGTGATCAATATTTGAGCACTTCTTTTAACTAACCAGGCAGTAATTTAAGAGGCATGCAGAAAACCTATTAGCTTCACTAAAGTGAGCAAATTCAGCTCACTTTTGCTGCTGTGTAATGCCCTTTCATGTCTATTTAGACCACTGTAACTGAGAAGAAATTTGATCCATCTCCCTCTACCCAATCATTGATTCTGTTAGATCAAGCCATACTTTACAATTACTGCTGAAGTAATCCAAACCACCCATTAAATGTGATTTTTAGAACAAAACCATATTATTCACCACTTTTTGGAGCGATGGAGGAAAAAGATGTATAGAAGACCCCCTACCCTGTCTCTAGTTCTTTGCCACATTCACAAAACCAGAAAACAAGGCATTGCTAAAGTGTCTGCAACAAGGATTGAAATTCTGTTTATTTTCACAAACCGTATCCCAGCCTGACTGGATTTGCAGGAATTTGGCAAAGAAGATAAGGCCTACTTAGCCTTCAGTATTGGGATTACGTACAAGTGTCCAACTCCTTACCATTTCTGTTGTACTGAGATAGAAACTTTTTAATATATTACTCTCTTTTAAAGTGTGTTAGTCTGGATACCCCAAAAGAAGCACTGTTAGTTTGTTTCTAAAAAAGGTAAATATGTTGTTCCCTGTTGAAAGTAGGAACAGAACTAAGCAATTAGGCAACCTTTTCTAATTTTATCACTTAACTCGTGAAGGGAACAGGACAGGACTGTAAATGTGACCAAAAAATGAATGTGGTTGTAGCAAGAATCAAGTGTTCAATGCTTTCATGCCTGGCATTGGCAGAACATCAGCCTTCATGGTAGAACTGGCTACAGCAAACTGCTGGTGACAGAAATTATCCTTCACATGCCCTGAGCTTTCTCCATCCTCCAGCTGTAGGCCTGTCTCCAACTATCCCTGCTTAGAAACCTTGCAAATTTTCAAGAGGACATTGCTCTCAAATCTGAGAGGACTCTAAAAAAGTCCTCAATATTCTCTTTTCTTCTAATGGTCCCTCCTTCAATGATTTGGCTGCTTACTGTTCAGCTGCATGAACCTGGGATAAATCAGTTGCTTGTCACATGACCCAAAATCACTCCTACACTCTTTCTCTCCTACTTGAACATCCATATTGAAGTCTCTGAGTTGATTGAGCTCTGAGCTTGTCTGCCTTTCTGGCTTCTAGCTGGACCCCTTTGCTGAATCTGAGCTGGTGACCCATTGCTGCTCATTTCCTTGTTCCTGAGTCTTTGACCTTCTGCCATGGATCCGTGCCCCTGCTCCCTAGAGATGCCAGTCACTGAGCTTGGCCTTCCCTGAGCAGTGCTCCCTCACTTGCTTCTGCACTCTCAGGTCTCTGTGGTGTTAGAACTCTTCTGTATTTGTCACCTCCTCTCCTTCAGGACTGTGGATAATCCTCTGTTTAATCCCATTGCTCATCCTTCCTTGTCTTCCAAAGATAGTTCTTCCAGTTATAGCTGCAGACATTATTTCTTCCAGTCCCAAGATTATTGATCCTGTGTTATGTCCTTCTTTTATACCTTGAACTTCTCTTAGCCCATTCTCCCATTGCTGTGTCTGCTGTGCTCTTGTGCAGAGAATCTGTGTGGGCAGGCAGCTTGTGTCCAACTGCAGCTTGTCTTCCCAACTGCACCCCTTCCTCTTCTCACCTTGTGCTTTACCAGGAATTTTTACTCTTTGGAGTCCTGATCCTAGCTCATGGCCTAGCCACCTCCTGCGTCACAGGCTTCATAGGAGCAGCTGTCCCCAACCTGTTAGTGAGCACTTGGCTACAAAACCCGTGCTTCATCTTCATCTCCTTAGTCTGTCAGACTGACACCTTCAGCCATGCATTATTATTGGGAGAAGGAGTCTAGTCCTGGTTTATGCAAACTTGTGTCACTTGAGTTTGGCCAGAACATCACTCAAATGTCTCAGTCCTTACCACTGCACTCTCTACATCACAGATGAGCCACATTTTTAAGGCTTGCTGTTTACAAGCTGTCACTTCTCACTGTCTATCAAAGAGCTGCCTCCTGACTCTAATGATGACAGCCTGCAAGACCTTCTTCTTGTTAGATTTCCAAATAAACTAGCATTCCTCAAATGCATGCCATGTGTTCCAGGCTGCTCCTACCCGCTTTTGGGACCTGTAACACGTGGACCTCCTGTTTTCTGTGCAAGAACATAGAGGAAGAAAAGAAAGGCACAAACTTTTTTTCTAGTTTCACGTCAGTTTGTAGAAAATGAAGCCTGTAAACTCACAAATCAAACAGTTGCAAGTGGAGGATTGAGTCCTGCCATGGACCAAATCAAAATTTGGAGCAGAAACTTGGGGATTCAGGAGAGTTTTCTGACTTTTCCTTGGCAGAAGAAAAACTGCTGTGAGCACTGAAATGTCTCTGTCAAGGAGTACTTTCTGAGTGCTTGAAGAATCATATGATGCATGAGGCAGCATGTGACACCTCTGCCCTCTATGGGTCTGGAGTGGCACATTTTGTGTGTGCAACAAGACCTAAACACTACAACTCTACCTACAGCCTGAACTCTACAACTATATATAACAAAGGAAAACTCTCCCTCAAGCCAGTGTAAACATCAGGATTTCAATTAGGTCTTTGGCCCTGGTGATGCAGATGTCTGCATGATTATGAGTCTGTCAGAAACCAGAGGAGTGGTCTCTGTAGAGATGAGAAAAATACTCTTCAGGCTTATGTAAAATCATATTTCAAAAAAAAAGATCTTGGCAAGTAATTTTGGGACTATGTAGGTGGCTGGCATAGCCCTGAAAAAGTGTGAGGTACTGTGAATAGCAGAGAGCAGTTCTGCAGCCCAGTGTTTTCTTGTTTTACTTATTGGTGAAGTGTCTAAATACCAACAAATTCGTATTTCTGAGTCCGCATAGGGGCGACAGATGGTGTATACATCTCTATGGTAATGAGTCCTGGCTTATTTCCTATCACAGCAACATACCAGCTCCCAAGGGGAAGGTGGCCACAGAGCCATTCCCTGTACCACGGTGTGTTTCCTGTACCTTTCATCCCACTACCAAAGTCAAATAGACCTTCCCATGTAGCAGTGTTGTGATCTCTGCACACACTGTGTCGTTGTAGGCAGACACTTAAGGCACCACTGTTAGAGCAGCATCGGATGATGACATTAAAGAAGTGCACCGCAGAGAGAAGAGGAGGAAATACATCTTTTGCTGACTGGCAAAGACTTTCAAAGGTGATTAGTAATTAGCAGCTTAGCGAGAAATTTGCCTTGTTTACTTCAGTCATGATCCCAGAAGCGGTGTGCCGTAGAGATCCCAGTATCTTCTTCTCTTGGGTGCTGTACCTGTATCTTTTTTCCTGACAACAAGCTGCAAACAACTGTTATAATTCTGCTCAGTCAATAACTCAATCTCAGTACTTGTCTGAGGTTGTCCAGTTTCAGCTCCTGCAGTATCCTCCCACTGCAAATAGGTGCCTTTGCTTCTCGCATCAACATTAGCTGCACACAAGGCCATATATCAACATAATAAAGGAGTGGAGAAAAGGGTCTGGTTGGGTGAAGCTGAGGAAGTACTGTATTTCTTTAAAAATTCAAGCCTCTGCTGGTAAAATCAAAATGCACTGAGTGTCAAGCTCCAGGAGGCAAAGTCAGAACAGGCAGAAGTCAGTAACAGATCACACTTATGGTATCACCTCGGTTCATCTTTTTCCAGTTCAGATGCTGTGGAGTCTCCAACTACACGGACTGGTTTGAAGTGTACAACACAACCCGGGTGCCAGACTCCTGCTGCTTAGAATTCAGTGAGAATTGTGGGCTCCATTCCCCAGGGACCTGGTGGAAAGCGGTGAGTAGCTCTGCAGCACACGGCAGCAGCTGCCTTGCAGCCCGGGTGAAGGGCAGGCAGGTAGTCATGTGCAGGGCTGTACAGATGATAAGCTGTGCATCTCATTCATCTATCCCAATTCCCCTTTCATCAGGTGCTTTCAGAAGGCTCTTGTTGAGCTGTGGCCTTTGACCTCCAATGAAACCCCCTATTTAGTTGGTTTTGAGCTGGTTTCCTTTCAGTAGGCTTTAAGCCGTTGTTTCACACAGCAGACAGGTCCATTCCAACACTGATCTGCAGCACAGATTGGTGACATCTAGCTAGGAAATGACAGGAATGTCCTTTTTAGTGTCCCACCTACTGGAGTCAGGTAGCAATAGAGGCAAATGGTTCATGCACACACAGGCCCTAGAGCAGCAGCCGTAGCTTATCACTGCCCAGGCAGTCCTGAGGCAAGAGGACTGTGTGAGCCTGGAGCACTCCTCCCCCACCAGGAACCCTCGTTCAGGGGCTTCCACTGCACAGTAGGAGAGTGGGAACTGTTCTGCTGAGTTGTCAGCAGCGGTTTTTTTCATTGAGTTCCTGCACTTGCCTGTAATCAAATTCAAAACTCTATGGGATAATTTCCCTACAATGGCCTCAGCAAGATCTTTCTGGAACAGATAGTCAGAGCCTAAATATGTCTCTGAAATTAGCTCAGCAATTCTTTGTGCTAATTACAGGTAGTGCAATTACACAGGAGGGGTGTGGAGTGAGGCCACCTGATGAAGTGGAATTATAACTAAGTTTTGCCGGTTCTAATGGTTTGTGAAGACAATGAGTAAAAAGCTCTCTTGGCCACTTTCTAGTGAGATTTCATATGCATGGATTGGCACTCACAGAGGCTGAGTTCATATCAAACACAGCTTCCTTGCACTTGTTGAGTAGCTCCAGGTAATTTTTTTAATTTAAGGACTGGAGAATTGTTCTTCTATTTTATTCAGGGTAGCAAGAAAATCAGTGCAGGTTAACACCCTGGCTTCTGGTGGGCATTAATAGTTTTTCCTTTATATGTGTGTAAAAGCCACTAACTGCAGGCTGAATGATTCTTGGCCATGAACATTTACAAGACGAGGGGGCACTGTTTTTGCACAAGGTTGTCTTACAGACATTATTATTTAAAGAAAGGTTTCACTTGGGCCAATTCCATCCTCCCCAAAACTGGACCAGTAAAACAGGGCTACGGCTACTGCAGAATTTAAAGGAGGAAGAAAACAATGGAGGAGTGCCCATACTGCCATTTGAGATGGTGGAAAGTGGTATGAAATGGGCCCATGTGCAGCAGGAGCAGCTACTGAGCCACTCACACTGGGACTTTGGGGTTTCATGTGTATGTATGTATTATAAGAAGTGTTTATTTCCCTGAAATGTGGAGAAAATGAAAGCCTCATTCTAAGGTTCTAACTGCTTCTGATTGGGTTTTAGAGGGCAGAGAGGATCCAAACCCAGTGCTTGTCTATTTGTTGTAGTTTAACCCCAGCTGGCTGCTAAGCCCCATACAGCTGCCTGCTCACTTTCCCACCAGTAGGATCAAGGGGAGAAGCAGAAGAGTGAAAGTAAGAAAAAAGTGGATTGAGATAAAGACAGTTCAACAGGAAAAGCAAAAACTCTTGTGTAACCCCTGCTCGACAACAACAAAAACATCTCCAAATTATCAACCCTGTATTCAGCACAAATCCAAAACACAGCCCCATACCCACCCCTGTGAAGAAAATTCACTCTACCCCAGCCAAAACCAGCACAGTATTTTTAGGCCCAGTTTATATGGAGCAGTGCTCATGCAGCATTTTGGAGGTGCACTTTTTTGTGTCACCAGGATTAGCACTCCGTGTTCAAGCTTCAACCCAAAAATACACTGTAGTTGCTCCAGCACTCAAATGATAATCCAGGCTACCTAGCAGCTAGGTCAGATCTGTTTTTTCTCTGGCTGTATATTCCCATGAGAGTAGAGCTGTGTATTTATGGCTAATACAATATTCTTGTTTTGGTTTTTTTTAGCCTTGCTATGAAACTGTGAAAATATGGCTCCAGGAAAACTTACTGGCCGTGGGAATCTTTGGATTGTGCACAGCTATGGTGCAGGTACAGTTTAATATCAATTTTCAAATCTAATTGTAACTAACTAAGTAACCATAGATTCACATATACTCTGCTCAAGGAGGTTTTAATAATTTTGCATGATGGTAGAGGAAAATTCTGCAAGATTTTGGTACTTTGTGTTTTACTTTACTTAAAATACTGTGTACAAGGCACAGAACTAGGAATACTGCACAGTGTTTTATGATGCACTGCAAAGAGCTGGCACTTTATCAACTGGTTTATCTAAGGCTGAAACTGGACTTGGGAGGGAAGACTGGACTCCAGATACCTGGTCAGGGTAGGATGAACTGCATTTAGGGTACCTGTATTTGTCCAGATATGCTCCACAGAGGACTTAGGCTAAATATCCAACTTCAATATAGTCTAAACCCATAGCTCAGGGTAAGTTACAGATCAGGATGTGGTCTCCATTAGTCAACCTTGCCAATAAACCCATGCTCCTTTGCTATTAATGGCAGGGAAACTCAGAAGGTAAGATTAGCATAGATTTGCCTATCAGATTTTTGAGTTGCAGTTCTTTCTAGTGTGACTTTGGTCAGAGAAGAATCTGTTGTCCATCGCTTTGTCTCTTATGTGCCTGTGCCTTTAATCCTGCCTGCTGTGGTTGTGCCATAATCGAAGTACCAATGGCACAGCCTGAGGAAAGCTGTGAAAGCTGTGCTGGAGCTCAGGCTGGTTCAAAGCCCCTTTCCTAAATTCAGGGAAGATCTCGCTTTAGTTTCCAGCTCCCCCTCTCTCACCCTCAACATGCAAGCACAAAGGATAGCACTGCTGAGCTAATTAACACCATGTAACTGCAGATTAACCCATGGTTGTTTGGTCTGGTTGTTTGTTTTTTTTTAATTTTGCCTGGTATACCACTAGCAACAGTAAGAGAGAGCCTGGGATCAGTATTCTATTCACATTCCCACTAATGACAGATTAGGCAGAATGGCACATGTCTTACTCTGTCATATGTCATGTATTGGCTGCAACTTATTAATGCAAATGCCTGATGCCTCACAGGCCCAAATCCAGTAGAGTTTTGGGGTTTGTTCCAGTATAGTAAGCAGATATGCTTAGGGAAAAAAGCATGAAATCATATGGCAGACAGACAATTTATGACTGTTGTTAATAGATTGCCATAATTTTAAAAAAACCAGACCCAGCTTTTGAGCATCCGTTCAGCATTTAGGGTGTCTTTAAAAGATACACTAAAACCCCCCAGCATCCCATGTCAGAGTCCTTCTCATAAATATCCTAAATCAGTTCTAAGACAGTACTGTCTTTCTGACAGAAAGGCATCACTAGTTTTCATGGGAGGAAACACTTCAGACAATTTAAAAATGCAAATTCGTATTCTTAGTAAATGCTGTGCAATGCAGGGAAAACACCTCAGAACACAGCAGATTTTCAGTCTGTCTTCCAGCTGCAGGGTGTGATTGAATCTACCTGATGACAGAAGTTTCTGTGCACTGTCACCTAAAATGAGCTGGGCTCCTTCTGTTGCTGCTGTTTCAGTGTTGTTCTGGCCCCAAGCATGTGACAGTTTTTCATGTTAAGAATCTTATGGAATCGTGCAGTGACTTAACTTGAAGGACATAACAGCACATGCAACAGAAGAATCTTCGTCAGTCGTGCATGCTTCAAATTATAAACCAAATTCAGCCACCACTGTTTTGTTACGTAGCTGTCCCCAAGGATGTTCCTTTGCCAGGAAGCAGAAGGCAGTGTTTAGGGATACTTCCAAAAGGCCAGCACTTGCTATAAACAGCACACCAAAACCTAATAATCTGATTTCACTGTGCAAGAGTGAGGCTTGAGGAAGATTAACAACTTTATGACCATTATTTTCTTCATAAATATAATTGTGTGTGTGTATTCATACGTTTTTTCAAAGTACTCATTAACAGGAGCTATTACTCATGTAAAGACTAAATTTGAAGTGCTCAAATTAAGTGCTTAAAACAGAATTCATACCCTAAAATTTTCTACCTGGCAGACCTTCATTTCAGTGACACCTCTCACAGTGGTGTTACGAAGGGAAAGTAACAAGCACTTAGTACATTCATATAAGTACTTCAGCTGGAAGGAAAATAAGACTCTCTCCCTCATCCCCTTTTTATGAAGTAATCTACCAGAGGCAGCACAACAGGTCAGTGCTTGGCTGGGAGAAGAACCCCCACCTCCCTGCTGCTTCCCTTGAGTAGGCTGAGTAGAAAAACACATCCATTGTTGATGAGGCATTGATGGCCATGATTTATGCATGTTCAGTCTCCAGTGATTCCCCCACAGGGACCTGTGCACACATACACTTGGCAAAGTAAAGTACAGTCAAGTAAACCACGGCATCCATAGGGCCAGGGATGAGCCCAATGTCTTTCAAAACAACAGCTACAGGGGTACCCACACAGCCCACAGAGCTGTGGATTGCTGCTGTAACATATTTTCAAGCAAAAGACATCCAGCTTTTTTTCAGTGTACCTCTTCTCAGTATCTGGTGGTTGCTCTTGATGGAGAAATCAACACTCCCCTGCTCTCACTGTTGGTTCTGTAGGACAGCAATACAGATAAGGACAAAAGGCAGACAGACACTAGGAACAGAACAAGGACATGAATGGGCAGCAAAAGCAGTATGTGATACGTCCTCCTGTGTGTGAAAAAAACTAGTGTCATGCTTTTCTCTTTTTTTCTTGTTGTTTCAATAAATAGGGGTTTTTTACTTACTGAAAAACGATTGTTTGTTGTTTTTTTTCTCTTAGATTCTCGGACTCACCTTTGCAATGACCATGTATTGTCAGGTAGTCAAGGCAGACACCTACTGTGCATAGATTCCATTCCCAGTCTTTCTGCTTCTCCTCCAAAGGACACAGGAGAAATCTCCTTCATGCTCATTCATCTGACCTTTTTTTTCCCCCCCTTTGTACTATAAACTGTGTATAATGCTATCTTTCTGAAGATTTTGTGAATCACCCCACTTTACTGAAGGAGGAAGAAAAGAAAAAGTCAGTACTTGAACTGGCACAGGTAAGAAGCAGCCTTGTCTTTAAGCAGAGGAAAACCTCCAAAGAGCAATGGTTCCTTTTCCATGGCCTGTGGCAAGGCAAGAGAGGCTGCTTACGAGAGGCTGACTGCAAACCCACGCTAGGAAAAGATGGCACTGAGGCAACCTCTGCAGAAGCTTCCAGGCTGCCCTCCTGCATTTCCTGGTCTGGAAGAGAGGACCTAGAAAATAAATGTTCTTCAGCAAGAAGGTACAGAGTAGCTAGCACTGAATGCAATTGTAATTTTACTACAGTTTGCACACAGCTAAAATGTCAAGATCAAGCAGCCCTGCCTCCAAGTGTCTCAAGATGGTTTTTTGTTACCATGAGAGAATCATCTTCAGAAATATGTTGTTTTAAAGGAGTATTTTTAATCTTACACGCCGTAAAGTCAGGCTTTTAATCAGAATCTGTACAGTGAGATCCTGGCTGTTCATGGAAAACAATACTGGACATTGCCTCACTTCCTAATTGCCAGTGGCATATAGATGGTTGACTGCATATGTTATATATATATTACATTCATAAACACATACTTTTCTGAAAGGAGGTGAAAATACCCAGCATCTAACCTCAGAAAGAGGAAACCTTTCTATCCTATTTTACATTCCAACTGAAATAACCAAGTATTATTTCTTGTACAAGGCACTATCACTTATATCTCTGGGAAACAAGTAATTACTTTCAGCTGTATCTTCATTTCAGTAAACAACTTGTGAGTGGGCTCTCTCTGTCAGTCTACTATGGTTTTATTTTTTATCATCCCTGTTTTCAAGTTAGTCTGCCAAAAAATATCACTCATTTCCAGACTTGAAAATGTGTACAAAGCTGTCAGCTGTTCCTTCCCTGAATGTCACCATTTCGTTAATTTACTTTGGGATAACATCATCTGCAGGTATGATTGAGTTTTCCTTGCTGAGGAAAAATCTTTTGCACATTGCTCATTTTTCTGAGAGTTATTAAGACTTCAGATGCTTTTATGCTTAGCTTTTTTCTTTCTTCCCAGCTGCACGCTGACAACAGCCACGACACATCAGTCTCTGTTAGAACTGGAGTCACTTCTCAGTGCTCTTTTTCAGATGCATTTTCCTTCACCTAGCTGCTGGCTAGAATATAATCCACACTTTCTGGAATACCATAGCATCACAGAAATATACAGAGATCAAAACCTTAACTTTCCTTGGCCAGGGAACAGCCACTCATTGATAACTGAAGTAATTCATGTAGTACCCTCCTATGCACATCTTCTGGTGCTGAGGTTAAGAATCAGGTGTATCCCGTTGTTCAAACAAGTAATTCCCTGCCAGCAAACAGCTCCAGGTAGTGTATATGTGCCAGGGAGAAGCTGAAGCACCCCAGGGAAAGGACACAGTGGGGATCAGCAAACAGAGCAATGCAGATGGCCTGCTCCCTTCAGCCAGCATTTAAGGAGCTCTCAGCCACTGATACTTAGAGCAGAGAGATGACCATGGAGCCCTGTTTTCCCAGGAAGCTCAGTGCAGCCATTCCTGCGGACTGGAAGCATGCGTCGAGCTCATACACAAAGTGACCCCGCTTACAACAGCAGGTCTCAGCTACGAGTGACATTTTGTGTGCTTTGATTTAAAGGCAATTTCCTGCACAAAGTGGGACTTGCCAACCCACAGCCTATTGAACAATCTCCTTTACACCCATAACTAACCCTTTTCTGCACCTGCATTATTTGACAGATTCACTCTCACTCCTCAAGTTTGGGGGTTTTTTGTCTCTTTGCTGATTTCCTGCAGTCTCCTCACTCTCAAGCGTGAGCTACTCCATATTTTCTGGGGAATTGCTTAGGACAGTCTGGTGTTTAAAAGAGCAAGTATCTTCCTAACTCTTACCCCCGTGGGGCATTTAGCTGTGCAGGCTAAGGTAAAAGTAATGTATTACTTGTGTGCATTTTATGTGGCTTCTCAATCCCTATCACAGTAACCTCCCTATCACTAAAGGATTTTACTGTTATGCAAACAAGCCCTGGAAAGTGTTAACCAAGCTGAGCAAGTAGCCCACACACAGGTGCTCTGTACACCAAGCAAGAGGCTCATTCATGGTGTTGCAATGGCCACAGTCTCCATGCTGTCTGCTTCTTGAGCCCAGGCTGACCTCTAGACTGTCCTGCTCTGAAAAAGATGGTGTAAGTTTGTTCCTTCCCTCTCTCTACTCTGTTCTTTTCTTAACCTGCACAGTGACAATTCCAGGTTAGCTCTACCATTAGTTTTTGCCATGGTTTATAGTTTGTACACAGGGGTGCTTCTGCTGACAACTCAGAGTTTCTACCACTGAAAAGCAGCATGACAGAATGATGAATACATTCATAAAACATTGATTTTTTTTATTTTTTTTTTTTTTTTTGAGACAGATAAAAGGTAGACAAGTCTATCTGTAGTGATCCCTGCCATTAAAAATTAACACAGAGACAGCAGGCTGATGATAGTTCAGTTGATAGGAGCAAACCATTGTGCAGAACTCCCACAGAGAGCAACTCTCATCAATTTGCTTGATGGTGGTGTAGGGAAAAGAAAGATCACAAACCCCTCTCCTGTGAGTCTCACAGTAAAATGTGCTGAGCTCTTAGAGGACATTGCTAGACTTCAGCTAAAGCTTCAGTGGAAACAAAATACGAGAAGCAGACTGAAGACAAGTCACATTGTGTGGTTTCCTCTAATTATTTTTCACAGTTTAGGTGTCTTTACAAGATAAACTGCCTTGGTTTTCAAAAACAAGTATCTAAAGGGAGTATATGCAACACCCATTTTGTAAATCCCAGACACTGCAACAAAAACATACAGTTAGGGGAAAAAAACAAAACAAAACAAAAACCACAAACAAACCAAAAAAACCCAAGCAGACAGACAAACAAAAAAAAAAAAAACCCAGATCACATATTGCTGCTAGTAATTCTTTTTTAAACACTATCCTTCCACTACCAACTGAGATGCTACTGCAACTTGTTCATAATTTGAACTGGACTATTTTGTGTATTTGATGTTATTAACTCTCTCCACACAGACCAAGCAGATGTTACGGTGCTTCCAGCATTACCAGCACAATCCAATTTCAAACCTCTCAACATACTGCATATAACAAGCCTCAGACTTGGCATATTTTCTTAAGAGCATTGCATCCTTTCTCTGCTGACAAGGTCAGACAATTTTGTGATGTCTAACAGCAACAGTCTTTAAAAAAAAACAAACCAACAACAAAACCAAAAAAAAAGTTCCATTTTGTTCCATTTTACACATAAAACTTCACATTAAACTGGTTGCTTATATACAAGTAACTTGTAGAACATAATATCCATTTGAAAGGCTGCTGCTATTGAATGCAGGCAGAGCAACACAGCAGTCATTCCAATTGCTTCTATTAGTGTCTTGTCACTTTCAGTAAAGTCTTTCATATTATTTTGACTTCTTATCTTTAAACATGAAGGAGGACTCAATACATTTAAATTAAAGACAGAACCAAAGGCAATAAAGGAGCACTTTTAATTTATTCTCATTTCTGTTTCTGCTTAATAACAAGATATGAAGGCACAGGGCATATGGCTGAACCTACTGAATTCAGCAGCATCAGGATTTAGCTTTTTAGATTCAGTCAAATGTACTTTGGCTTTTCATTTTCACAATTATTAAAAAAACCCCAAGAAAACATATATTTAATCAAATATGGTTTATTTTCCTGTACTGTCACTAGCGGCCAAATCTTATTACTTGTACAACAGAATTACTTAGCTCCATGTCATACAGTGCACAATCACTGAAATCTGTTCTATGAATAGTTCTTTGGTCTTCCCCCTCAAATCAAACAAACTCATAAAGGTTTATTTTTCCATTTAATAATTAGCATTTAAATTCAGCATAGTTGGTTTTATGATATGGAGAGGAAGGAACTGCACAGAAGCTGTAAAAATACTCTCTCTTGCATCAGCAATAGGGCTGCTATGGGAATGTACCCACACCCTCACTTCTCACAAACTAACAAGAACTGGTCACACTGAGTGCACGTGGCTCTGGGCTGCCTCTCACACCTTCCCAGGGTAGGACAGGAGGTTGTCAGCACGGACAAAGAAACATCTTTTCATTTACCCCTTGGCTTCGGTGTTGTGCTATGACTGTGGCACCAAAGGTAAGCAACAGAAACCAGCAGTTGATGGTGGCATTTATTTTAAACCCAGGCTCTCTACTTACTCTTTATTTAATTTATCTGCAAGAATCTACTAAGTGTGAATGATCTTCATAGATACTGAGTTAGACAGTTAGAAAACATACTGGGATTTGCCATGGGAAATCTTGTTTGGATTCCATTGTGAATTCTCCTCCCCTGTCACTGGTATCTGAGCACAGTGGGCAGGTCTCCTCAGTTCTTTGGATATTGTTGCTGCAATTACAATGGTACATTTTTGTGCATTCATATAAAGAACAAAATTTAAAATATACATTTTATTTTTTAAAAGTTATTAAATATTCTTTAAAGTTTACAACAGAATGTCTTTTGTATTCTTTATAAGCAACTGCACTACAAGCTAAACAGTGATTTCATACAGACCCAAAGATATGTGAGTGTGCAAGTGCACACACACACTGTATGCAATTTAACAAAACCCTACAGTGTTCTACTTCTTTGTCATTTCTCATTACCTTTGGTTTGATCTATCCTTCCTTACAGATTTGGTTTTTTTATTATTATTATTATTATTATTATTTAAGTGGCTTACCCATTCCCAGGTAAATTTACACCCCTCTTTCCTCTTAAGGGCGGGCAACCTGAAATTATGTGGTAGTCAGTAACAATTCAGAAACTGCTGCGAGATCGGGTTTAGTGTTAAAAAAATACTCAGACCCAAACCCAATTATTTTCTTTTTACAACTTGTCTGTTACTACTAACTTTGAAACAAAAGGACTTCTCTTTTTTTGAGGTCGTTGCTCACATTCTGAAATTACATAGAAAAACTTAGAAAATGAACACCAGAATGTGTTGAAATTGAACACCTAGGAACTTGTACTGTGTCAGATCAGAAGAATGGCTGGTTAGCCAGCTATGTTATCTGCAGTCATGTCTAACACTGCCTTCCTTAATACAATTTGTTGTACCCTGCAGGTCAAACAGCTTCGCAAGTGAAATTGCCTCTAAACTGTGCATTCTGAACAGCAACACAGGTGTACTACTGAAAGTGTAATGGGAGAAGTAGAGACCCAGAGGTTTTACAGGTTGTTGCAGGAAGCATCATAAGGGATAATGCACACCTTTGGTGGAAGGTTCTTAGAGCTCCCTCAGTTTAGTAGAGATGTTTACATTACTTGAATTGTCTTCATCCCATTAAGTGCACCACTAGATGGTCTCATTAACCACATCTATCTTTAATCCCTTTCTGCCTTTTTGAAATTTTACATTTAAGTCTTGCAGCGTAGCGGTGAATTTCACAATTTCTTCAAGCTGCATTTAAAAGAATCCTTCTTACATGGATTTTAACATGTTGCCTTTCAATTTCATTTACTCACCATTGGTTCTATACTTCAGGAATGATAACTTAATGATGCTTACAGAAATATATGGGCTCAGAGCAGCAGTATTACCTTTACAGCTTAATTTGCCTTTCCACTAAAGCTTAACCCTGGGTAATTGAGTACTCTGTTGATTTTCAAGATCTCATTGTTTCAAACAACTAAGCCCAGCCTACCTTCCCCCAGTAGCTATCCCAGTTGTCTTTGCTTTTGAACTACATGTTGGCATAGACAGAGCTGTTCCTGCTTTAATCAACAGCTAGATGAGTATTTCACCTGACATCCTGCTATTTTTCCAAAGTACACTTAACACAAGCTGGAAATATCAGGCCTAGCTGATTATTCTGGCTGTGTAATACAAAGTACTTTCTGTCTGCAGAAAAAAGCGATAATTTTCAAAGAGACTTAAGGGCAGCTTATGAAGCTTCATCCAAAGGTTTATCTTGACACATCAGAAGTGCAAAACATGGAGCCCTATGTTTCTTATCTTACCATGTTAAAAACCACAAACAACTAAGGAATCTGTCATTAATAACTCATCTGGCAAATGCCATTTGAGAGGCTGTTTTTCTGAAATCCCGCTAGTTGCCTATGGTAGGTCACTTTACCCTAGGCCTTGCTTCCTTGTCTCCCCCTGCAATAAAGTCTTTCCCCATGGAAATACTTTATGTTCACTAGAAATCCTGCCGTTTGCTGACCTGCAAGAACAGCTCAGTTTACATTCCTCCCTCCAATATCCAGAAAATGTTCACTACCAAATCTACACGAGTGTGTGTTAGACAGCTAAACAGAAGTCCTGTATCTTAGGATGAGGGTTTTTAGTGAAGAAACAGCTGATCATTTGAACTGATTTCTCAAACAAGTCCCTGGTATTTTTTATGCAGAAGTCATTTAGGCAGAGCAGAACGTTTTGTTAGGACAGAATTGCTTAACAGAGACTTCCCTGTACTTGCAATTAAAGAATAATTTGAAAGGATGGGATAATTATCCACTATAAACTTCCCCTTATATTCCCATGGCATTGCTATTACAGAATATAGTTTAAATCACCGGCAGCAAAATAAAATATGTAACTGTATATAGTTAAATACATAGAAAACAAAAATTTATAGAAAGCAAAGTACAGCATAAAAAACCCCCAACTGTTAATGTGTATTGCATATGTCTCTATGTCTCACATGGACAGTGACGAGTTTCAGGTGTAAAGCATTCATCCCGAAGATTAACTAAAAATTACTGGAGAAATACAGGGATTTCAGGAACTGGCTTCTCAAAGTCTATTCAGATGCACCTCATCATCTCCCTCCTCCACAAATGCCTTTCTTGGTCCTAAAGCTTAAGTCCATCCCTGCTCCAGCCCTTCCACCTCTACCATTTAAATCTGCTGTTCTGCACACAAAAATACTTGGTCAGTCACAGTCCCAGTCAAATGTGGAGGGGATTCAGTTGTTTGTATTGTATAAATTTTAGTGCCCAGTGATGAGACATGTTATGTGGCTTTACAAAATTCAGGTGTGATACTGAGTTAGGAGACCACAGACTGTACAGAACAGAGCAGAATAAGTACTGTGACCAAGTAATTCATGCAGCCTGGACCTAAGGAGTAACTGAACCTGAGTTGCTCTTAATGTCCTCAGCTCCTTGATGCAAGCCTGCAAATGTCTAGACAAGCACTGTTACCATGCAGAACTGTCACTAGCTGTTCAGTATTCTCCAGACAGACTAATGCTGCAGGGGTTCTTTTTCCATTTTTTTAAACCCAGTTTACCTTGGAAACTTGTTCAGTGTTATTGTATCAGCCACAGATGCAATTAACAGATTCTGATATTATATCCCAGCTTGAATAACAAGCACCCAGAATACTGAGGTAAAAAAAGGCCTCATCTTAGAAATGATGCCTTTGTTGTTCTTTTGAAATGCTCACCTGGACCCACACTCTTCCAAGGTGACTGGGGCAGCATATGCATCCCCACAGTTTGTACTGTGGCAGCTCAACTGCCCAAGATAACTTCTATCAAAAAGAATTTAAAAGTGTCAAAGTGTGTTTGTGTAATTCTCAGTTCTCTCATTTTCAGGCTCTCATTTCTCAAGGAATAAACCCCCTCCCTCCCTTAAAGGAGTTAGAGCTGTTTGCAAATTCAATTAGGATGAAGCATTTGCAAATATTCCAGGAAAAGAGCACTCCTGCCTGGTGCTGATTCTAATGCATTTTTGGAACCCCACCTCTCACTCTATAATCTAATACCAGGTCTCTTGCCACAGTCAAAGTCACCAAAAGCTTTGTTACACTCTCAGAACACCACACAGCCTCCCTCCCTCCCCACCAATGGCCCCCTGTATTAATTTCATTTGAAAGCCATGCTGGCATTAGTTGAATAGGGAGGCTGTATGGAAGTACGGGTCAAGCTATTTGGGTAAATTCTTCATGTTGTAAGCTCAGCTGCAGGAACTGGACACAGAAATATGTTAGAAATCGTAATATTTCCCCCGAGAAGCCAGAGATGCTTTGACTATTCTGGTGAGCAGCTAAGTTATGCTACTTGGTCTCTCAAGGGCAGAGTTGCCTCAAAACCTCATGATTGAAAACACTCCTACTTTTGGGGGAAGGACAGAAATTGTGAACTCAGACCTGTGCACAATGGAAGGAATTATGGATTTGCAAATGCAAACACAAGAGAGTACATAGACCGAATTGATGTGTCATATAATTACTAACTCACTTTCCCTAAACAAAGTAACTCACCAGCTTGGAAGTACAGCTTGTTGTCATGGAACTTGCTTGATATTTGGTGCTAATAAAAATTGAAGTTTTAAATCTCCCTGTGAAGTCCGTGCATTGAAGTTCTTCCCTATTAAACACCTTCTTATTCCTCACTGTGCACCACAGCTGGTTACCCTGACACAAAACAATCATATCAAAAAGGTCCTTTGAAATAAGTGCTCACAGGTTTCAAAGAAGAATTATCACAGGAAAAACTGGCACAATTAAAAGTTTGCTGCAAATCACACTCTCTTGTTCCTGATGGAATCAAGAGTTAATGTACATTCAAAAAATCTATGTGCGTGTGTTCTTCTCCAAACTAGAATATTCCAATGCAAGCACTCTTTGCTGTGGGAGGCACAGGACTCCAATTTATCCAAATATCTGCACCAGGAAAGGTGAGGAAGAAAAGGGAAAATAAAAATGACAGGTATGAAAAAAACTTAAATGAAGGTTAAGGGAGAAGGTTGGAAATGGACAAGAGACCTGAGCAGACTGGTTTTCCCCACTCTAAGGTACAAAGATAGAACAGCATCCCATGAAACCTGTGGTGAGCCTGTTCAGAATGGGCCCTGTGTCGTGTTCCAACTGCTTTCTTGTGCTATTCAGACTGCAATCCCATCTATTCCCCTCCTAGGTGCAGCAGGTTCACTGAGCTACCAAAGGACATGGGAGTATTCAGATGGTGAACAGCTGTAAGGGATACAGACACTGATTTCTCTCACATCCTCCAAATTTCAGTTCTTCCAGCCTTGCAGGAAATCAACCCAGGGAGCAGTGGCATTGAATTTATATGTCATTTAAACATTACTGAAAAATGCTGAGGATGGTGTGATACATCTGCAGGTCCTGGGGGAACTGCTGGATGAAGTGACTGAGCTACTATCCGTCATATTTGAGAAATCATGGCAGTGCAGTCGAGTTCCCACTGACTGGAAAAGGGAAGAGTGGGATACCTGGGGAACTACAGGCCCATCAGACTCACCTCACTGCTCAGCAAAACCATGGAGCAGATCCTCCTGGAAAATATGCTAAGGCACATGGAAAATAAGGATGTGATTAGAGACAGCCAATGTGGCTTCACTGAGGGCAAATCATCCCTGAAAAACCTGGTGGCCTGCTGTGATAGGGTTACGGAGGTGGATAAGGGAAGAGTGACTGACATAACCTACCTGGACTTGTACAAAGCATTTGACACTGACCTGCACAACAGCCTTCTCTCTAAACTGGAGAGACATTGCTTTGATGGACAGACCACTCAGCGGGTAAGCAACCAGCTGGATGGTCACTCTCAAAGTCCAAGAGGAGACCAGCGATGAGTGGTGTTCCTCAGGGGTCCAGGAGGACTGTTCAGACCGATGCTGTTCAACATTTTTGTCAGTGATGGGGGCAGTAGGATCGAGTCACCCTCAGCAAGTCTGCAGATGACACCAAGCTGCGTGGTGTGGCCGACACATGGGAGAGCAGGAATGCCATCCAGAGGGACCTGGACAGGCTGGAGAGACGGGCCCATGGGAACCTCAGGAAGTTCAACAAAACCAAGCACAATGTCCTGCAGCTGAGTCAGGGAAATCCCGACAGGCTGGGCAAATACAAATAAAAATACAGAACTGAGAGCAGCCCTGAGGAGAAGGACTTCAGTGCTGTTGACAAGAAGCTCAACAGGACCTAGCAATGTGCTCTTGTATCCCAGAAAGAAAAGCAGTGCAGACAGCAGGTCGAGACAGCTGATTCTCTCTCTACTCCCCTCTGGTGAGATCCCACCTGCAGTACTGTCCCCAGCTCTGGAGCTCCTGACGTAAGAAGAACATGGACCTGCTGGAGCAGGTCCAGAGGAGGCCACAAAGATGCTCAAGGGGCTGGAGCACTTCTCCTGTGAGGACAGGCTGAGAGAGTTGGGGTTTTCAGGCTGGAGAAGAAATAGGTATTAGAAATAAATTCTTGACTGTGAGGGTGGTGAGGGTGGAACGTTGCTCAGAGGAGTTAATGGATGCCCCATCCCTGAAAGGCCAGGCTGAATGGGACTGTGAGCAACCTGATCTAGTGAAAGGTGTCCCTGGCCCAGGGCTGGGGAGTTGGAACTAGATAATCTTTATGGTCCTTTCCAACACAAACCATTCTACGGTTTAAAAGAACTCAGCATATCACAGCTGATCTGTCACAGCTGTTCTGTCACTGTTACATGGAGCACAGTATCCTGCAAGTGAAAAAGCTTTCTTACTATCAGTGCAGCTACACAGAACACAAGGGTGCTCAGCTACACAGTCAGAGCTAGTGCTGAACAGCTGAGTACCCTCGTGCCTTACGTGCACAAGCAGCTCTGGTGAAGCATTAAGAGAAATTCAGGATAACACTGCCACTCTCAGTGCTGATGATGCAAGCTTATTTCATTTTCATTTTAATTTAGTGAGCTCTCACTGAAATTAAAGATTCCCTGAAAGCTTTATAGCATGAAGCGAAATGGCAAATTAAATTGAAATTGAGATAATCCCCAGAAATGTATACACAACTAAAGCAACTCAAAGTCTAGACACCTTTCAGACTGGCAAGTTCTTATAAAAATGAGAAAAAGCAATCTCCTATAATTCTCAAGCCTTTCAATTTGTCTGAGGACATCCCAGAATGCACCACATTGTGTCTACACTCTCATTGCAGTGGGACTATGCAGATCTCTATCAGAGAATGAAGTGCTATTGAAATGGGTTGCATGAACCCAAAGCACCAGAGAATTTCACATACAAGAGTTAAAAAAACCCCCTATTTCCTCTGTCTACTTTATTGAGATCACATATCACAAGCATCAGTGTAATTTTCACTTCAGTATTTTCAAATAGTAGCATTTGCTTGTTTGAAAGCCTAAGCAAGATCTCTGGTCAGGTAGGAAAGTTGCTCAACTCTGCAATTTTTGTTTTTCAAGTCTTTGTAAAACTGTTCCTGCAGCAAAAATATAATAAGTGAAAACCCACAAGGAATCACACTCTGGGTGTACAGATGTACACAGAAGGAATTTAAGCCCCAGGAATGAAAGTAGATTTCCCAGTAGGCAAAGTTGAGCTGTAGTTTCAGTTAAGTCTTCAGTGAAATTTTTGAAGCAGAGAATATGATGATTCCCCAGGGAAACTGCACAGCCACAATGCCTAAGCATATTTAAAGATTATCATTCAGCTTTTAAATCGAGCTCTATGTTTCTATTAATCCACTGAGCTGCCAGCCCAATCTCACACTGACAGGCTCAGTGCTCTCTAACAATTGAGAGCTTATTAAATATTAAGGTCTTAATCTTAAGTACTTTTGTTTGACTGAGAAATTCTAAACAGACTGCAGAAGATAAACATTTTCCCACTAATATATATATACACATATATATACAGAGAGAGAGAGGGAGAGAGAGCAGTATTAGATAAAGGCAAATATTCCCAAACTAGCAGCAGAATTGTGTAATAAATCCATTCATTTTAAAGCAGCCCATGTATCCCCCCAGTCACATTCCCTTCCAGTTGTCTAGACCCAGGTTTCACAGGTTTGCCTCTAAAGGACAAAAGCTCACCTCTCTCCTGCCTTGAAATGCCAGCTTAGGAATTAGAAAGATGCTCACAGCAGGATTCACACTACTCTAATAATGCTACACTACAGGTAAAAAGACAGACAAACAGTTTTAAAGGTAGCAGGACCAGCAGCATGTCTGGTGCTTGGTCTCTCCGACTTTCCATTCCATAGTTTTTAAAAGCATTCAGCTAAGATAGCTTTTGCTTAAAATTTAGGCTAAAATGCATAAGCTGGATGTGTATTCAGTACAAGATTTTTTGAAAAATCGTTTTCTACCTAACAGGGATGGGGTCATCTAATCAGATGGCTTATTTTCCTCTTGTATTTCAGAAGGATCACTTTAGATCCAGAACAATTTGGTGTGAGTTGGGAGAAACCAGGAAAGCTTTTAGTTGAAATTTTTAGATTTTCATACTGCTAAGGCTTTCCACTAGTCCCAACAGTAAAAGAGATGGTGGCTGGGAAAATGGTCAGCAGCAAATGAGGGTCCTGTTTCAGGACCCCTCTTCTGGAAAGGAGCCAGGGAGTACCCGTAGGGTGCTGAAATCCCACTTGCCTCTTACACAGAAGATCTGTAGTGCAAGCACTGCTGCCCCCTGAAGCAGCCGTGTGAAATCACACGGAGTGTGGCTTACTGCACTGTCTGTGGAAACAAGACCTTCCCGGATTACAGAATTCTTTTGTCTTCTTTCTCTGCGCCCTTCTCTTCAACTCAAGCTTTCTGCTGGAACCGGACCTGCTCCTCTCTTCACAGCATCACCATTCCCCTGAGGGCTGGCACGCTGAAACCTCTCTGTCAGGAATCAGAGCCACATCAGCTTCTCTACAAACAAACTTGAATTTCCCTTTCTAGACAAGCTCAGAAATCAAACAATGGTCAGATAGGCATTACACCACAGGAGCAAAAGGTGGATCTTGCCAAAAAATGAAAGAAACGAGGAGCTTAGAGCCTGTGTATACACATAGCAAACCTAGAGATGAATCAAAACTAGAATAGTTGAATTAGTGCTGAGGTAAAACACAATGAAGCAAAACACCAAGCAGCTGCCTGAGGCTCTTTCAGCAGGGACGTCAGCACAGGCTGGTGGATACCCTGTCCTGCTCTGTGCCAGGGGACACCACTCTGACACGGGCAGCATGTGGGCACTCTCATTCCCATTACAGTATTTATATGTGGGCCCAAGAGAGTAATTGCAAAACCAATATCCTCACTAAAATTTTCCATTATTTTTTCAAATGGAAAGCTACCATTTGTATGCATTTTGGCCAGAGGTTTAGCTGAGACTCAGCCTCATGTTTCCCCGACCCATGTCATCTATAGGGCCATCAGTATGGGACAAAGTACTTTCAGTTCCTGTTTGATGACCACAAACAACATTTCAGAAAAGCAATTTCTGCAGTTAGTGCAATAAAGTAAGGAGGTACTGAGGGCTAGCAAACACATAAAGCTTCAAACCCCCTGGAACAGATAATACAGCATGCAGAATTATGTAAGTTGTTTTGTACTGCAAGTCAATCCCTTTATTAAAAGGGGATTACAACAACCACAGCATTTGGTGTCATTCACACACACACAACCCATGTATAAACTCCTCTGTATATGCAAAACTCAGTTTGGTGATACGCTCCTGCAGGCTGCTTGTCCTGTCTCCCATTCCCCCTCCCCCAAGCTTTTTACCTACAAGAATGTCAGTAGCTCAGATTTAATTTTCTAAAGGAATGGGGGTTTAACATTTACCCAGAACTCTGTGAATGTTTGTCCTTCCTCCACTAGTGGCTCATATGGCCAGAAAAATGGTAAGGTCTGCAGAGAGACAAAGTTTAAAATCAATAAGTAATATTCAAACTCCTTTGTAAGACCTAAAGGCCAGTCCTTGAAACAATTACAGATTTGATAGCAAAGTGTTCTTCAATTTATCAAGGTTTTTTTCTGTCACCTAGTTTGGTTTTTTCATGCTCTATTCCATGCTTGAACACCTATTTTATAAAGACAGTCTTTAGAAATACTAACTGTACATGCTTACAAATGCTTCTTTATGCGAAAGTAACAAAACCAAACCACAGAATCATTTTAACGGACAAAACAATTGAGGTGCAAAACAGCTTGAAGAAAAATAATGTGTTACTTAGGTAAGCACAGGAAGGAATTATTCTGATAATCTGCAGAACAATCCATGACTCATTAATTAGAAAAAAGCTTTGCAGCTTCTTCCTAAATTAATTCTTTTATAATCTTGTCTCTTCATAAGTAAGCCAAGTATGCCTTGCCATAAATTCTATTCCAATAATAATGGCAAAAGATTGAGACATTTATTAGGACACGGGTAATCTTGAAGCTACACCAAACATCCTTCCTTAGGGTTATGCACATTTGATGGGCTACTAGTGGAATCCTTTCAGCTGAGCATCACAGGTTTTACTGGCTGGCAGAAAGCAAAGTTTTACAGTCAAAGAAAAGCACTGCATAGAGATACTCTGAGGGCTTACCAGGTGCTGCTGCTTTCAGTGCTGCATTTCCAGACCCCTCCAGTACAAACAGAAATTCAAAACCATTTTCATGTGCAGTGAGTCAAGCTGTTCTCCTGCTCTGTCAGTGGCTGCAGTTAGTCCGAGTAACATCTCCCCATCACCATGAAGAAACTGCCCAAATTTATGTGCCTGACACCTCCAGTGTAGAATGCTTCACGCTAAGCAAAGCTTTCATTATTTTGGGGTTGCCCTGAAATTAGAAGTAAATTCTTTCAGATGCTACTATTTACTTCCAGAAAAGCCCCAAGTGAGTTATTTAATGCTACCTGTGCAAATAACCTTCAAACCCTTTTTTATTACACAAATAGCATTATCAATAAAAACTGGCTAAGCTACCCAACTTCATGGCATAGCTCTGTTCTCCTTTTCATTGTGCAGAACCAAAATCTACTCTTCTGTTCCAAATAATGGTTTTAAACTTCCTGCAGGATGGGAGAAAGGCATTATTACTTTTTTCATTCCTCTTACTCTTGCTGAGTCAACACAAGATGAAGCAGAATTATGTTTTCATTTGAGATTCATCAAAAGAGCTGCAATCAAGCTGAGCTGCACTGCTAAATTCTGTTTTAATTAGAAACAACAAAAATCCTTGAAAACAAATGGGCTCCCAGACATGCAAGTCAGTGGTAAAATGGGACCTGGGGAATCTTTAAGCAGCAATGGTCCCTGAACACCAACAGTGCTTGAATGTCAGCAGGAAAAAAAAAAAAGTTTTCACGTACAAAGAAAACAGCTTGGAAATGAAAGCTGACCATCAGTTTGACTCAGACATCACACACAGAGACCAAACAGTCAGTCTCAAAAGAGGGAAGTACATCCCCCGAAGCACATACGCAAGCAAGTTTAGAAAACACAAGGTTAACCTTGCAAACGTGATCCCCCACAGATCCTGCTCCTTTTTGTCTTTTCAGCTCACCCAGACAACATGCAGAAAGGCCAGGTTGGGATGGAGAGAAGATGCCTCAGAGGAGTAACAATTCACCTTTATGACAGGAGGACTAACACACCATTATGTTCCCTTTGAAGTGTATAATCAGTGACATTATGACTAGGAAAATATTCAGGCCTTTTAAAGATCCAGCTACTGTCTGTGGCTCTATGACTTATTGCAGTAGTTATTTCCTCCACCCGATTGCATGTTGTACAAATTACTATTTCCATTTATGCTTTGTATAACTACTTGTCTCCATATCTACAAGCAAAGCCATTTTGCCTCAGTGTGTGGTGGTGAGGGGAAGGACTCATCAGTTCTCACAGAACCAGTCAGAATGGCAGCATGCTCTGGTCATTTTGACATGCACACATCCCAACAGATTGTTCTGCAGTGAGTGATTTCGAAAGGACCCTCACAGTGTCAGTGATGATGGGAGCCTTCTTTGCTCTGGTTTGTATAACTCAGCAGCAGGGTCTAGCCAGCACATGGTGGGAGACAGAATCATAGAATATCCACAGCTAGAAGGGACCCACAAGGACAATCAAAGCCCAGCTCCTGGCCCTGCACAGCACAGTCCCAAGAATCACACCATGTGCCTGAGGGTGTCTTATGCAAATGCTTTCTGAACTCTGTCAGGCTTGGTGCTCTTATCGCTCCCCTGGGGGGCCTGTTCCAGCGCCTAAACATCCTCTGAGTGAAGAAACTTTTCCTAATATCAAACCTCAATCTCCCCTGACACAACTTCAGGCCATTCCCTTGGTTCCTGTCACTGCTCACCAGAGAGAAGAGTTCAGGTCCCGCCCCTCAGGAGGAAGTTGTAAGTGCAATGAGGTCTCCCCTCAGTCTTCTCCAGGCTGAACAGCCCAAGTGACCTTGGCTGCTCCTTGTATGCCTTCCCCACTAGACCCTTCACCTTCTTTAGATGCTTTCTAAGATCGTTATATATTTACTTATACATATTTGCTTTTTAGTATCTTTTATATTGTGGTGCCCAAGCTGCCCCCAGCACTCGAGGTGAGGCCGCACCAGTGCAGAGCAGAGCAGGACAATCCCCTCCCTTGCCTGGCTGGTGATGCTGTGCCTGATGCCCCCCAGGACACCGAGGGTCAGAAACCCTGGCTCCCATTTGACTTTGTGACAGATTTACTACCTGGCACTGAAAAAGTAATTTTCTCTTTTCTTTCCACTTTGTCTGCCAGGTCTGTTTAAGGCTGTGTGCTCTTTGGAACACTGTCCACTGTACCTTTTTTCCAATGCAGTTATCCCTAACAACCAAGGGCTCCTGAGAAGGAGAAGGAAAAGGCTTCTCATACACCTCTGATGAGTTCTTCTTATATCCATGATGAGTTTAATACTGCATACACTTGAACCTCAAATGATACACTAATATGTGTACCTGGGAAGGCAATGAGTATTTACAGCATTCATATTGTCATATGCAAAATTCACTCAATAACTTCTAGTTATTGAGTGTGCCAAAAAAGCACTGGGAGAAGCCATCAGAAAAGTCACCTCAGTTTTGACAAATATATTTCCCAAGGACAGAGCACAGCCTGCCAAAATATTTCATACTCCTAGGCTCCAAAACAGACAATGCTCAAAAATGCACAGGGATCATCTTGGAACCCAGGGGGTTGGGTTTCATCTTGCTAAGTCTATCTCTCTGCCAGTCCTACAGAAGGAAGAAAAGGAGAAAGTTCATTTTTTTCTGAAAGCAATTGTTCTGCCCCGTTCCCTCTCATCCCCTTCAAACAGCCACACACACTCTGTTTCTCTACTCTGCCCTGCCCACCACCTTAAGAGACACAGGCAGATAAGCTCACTTGTTGCAGCCAAAGGGGGAAGATGAAATCTGAACACAAAACTGGGACCTTGCTCAGAGGTCAGTCTATATTAGACACAACACGAAAGTTTTCATTCTGGGGATGATGATTATTCTCCCTGCCACCTTATATATTTATTTAACCCTTACTAAAGCAATTGAAAAATCTGGTTCAGTAAAAAAAAAACCCTCTTAAAAATTACTAATCATTCCCTCTTGTATCAAAGGTGGTAATTTCAAATCTTAAAGTAAATGTTAAAGGTACAATTTAACCCTCAGTGCTTTAAAGTAGTTAATAAACTGCTAAACCAGGCTTTCAAGAGATGAGCTCAGCCAATCTCCTGTGTGCAATTGCATCCTCACATCAACCCCAATTTCAGGGTTGATGTGAATGAAGAAAGGAGGAATTAGATGGAATTTAAAATCCTGACCCACTGTTTGACTCAGAATGTCCATTTAAAACATTTCCCAGCTAACAGCAAATGCAATTTCATTTAACAGAAAGTTCTGCACTAAAAAGTAGAAGCAGGATGCAAAGGCCTCATACAGCAGACAACTATTTAGGGCTGTGATTCTAAAAGCATCATTAAATAAAATACTTTCTAGTGTTAATTCCAGCTAATTATATCAGCAAGCTACCCAGACTGAAAAAAACCAAAAGAACTCATTTTAAATTGGCTCTACAGTTGCAAGACATGATACAATATATTTGTAAAGGGAGACTGCTTGTCATTTATGAAGAAACTATTTACTTATGCTAGCAGAAGTGGTCTGCATGAAATACGCCAAACACCTCCACCTGGTTCCTCAGTAGCTCCAGCTCTAGTGCAAAACAAAGACACTTTGGCTTTCACTTAGCCAGGCTGATCAGTTGTTTTAATGAGAGCAAAATGAAAAATATTATTAGCACAAAGGTTTTTCCACATTAGGATATGAAACAGCAGAGCAAAAATAACACAACCACTTGTTTTACACAAAAGCTCCCAGCACAGCAACGGAAACAGCACCAATAAACAAGGGGGAAATCAGCCCAGAGGTAGCTGCCACAAGCAGAGCAGAGCTTTGCCACCCTTCCTCCCATAATATCACTCTATTAACTATAGGGATTAGGGAGCCAGCTTTACAAATGGCATAAATTTCTCTCTCCTCCTCTCTCTCACTGTGGTCACACAACACTCCCAGGCATCTTTTCCCTAATTTCCACAGCACAAGAATGCTGATTCTGCTGCTGCTGGGCCTTCATCTACTCATGATATATAAAGCTCCCAAAGGAGCAAAGGAAAACACAAGATTGCAAAACCTGTAATAATTGACAAATTACCTATAGCAACTTTTGTGCCCCACACAAGTTCACTTGAAAAATCAGAGAAGAAACCTTAAATATCAGGTGAAAATGGACACACAGAGTCCTAAATGATTTCCTGCATTGGACAATAACTGCCTATTGGCTATTTTTAGCCACAGTTCCATCCTTCACAACTGGAAGCAAAGACAGCATATAGTGTAGTATAGGCTCTCCACCAGTGCAGTGAAAGAAAACCCACTGAAATATATCGATAGTCCTACCTAGAGATTGCAAAGAAAAAGGTAATGTTTAGTGAAAATTAGTAATGTTTGTAAGGGCTTTTTTTAGCTGCTTTTACACTTGCAAATGCATGTAATAAATAAATGAAAACAGTATTTAGAATTACCTTTTGGAGTAGGATGAGCAGCAGAGGTAACCATAATGTGTAGACTTTACATATTGGAGGAAGCTTGAAACCCCATAATCTTCTACTCCATCCATGCTAACCTTTGAGGAAGGTGAGGCAGATCACTCAGACAGCCCCTGCTGCAGCCACACACAGAGCAGGAACTTAACAGCAAGAGATGATGGAGCTGGAATATTAGATAGCCCAGCTCTGAGAAACTGCTCCTGGTTTTGCAGAAAAATGCAACGATCTGGGAAGGCCCACAGCAAGTCAATTATGCAAAAAACCCCATGGTATGCAATCTAGAGATGAGAGGGTCTGTGCCCTTCTGCCACTATGGGTATGTCTGCTCAGATTAGTGGCTGCTGGTAAACGAAGTAAGGAAAGTTAGGAGGTCTCTAGAAAGACAATATGCTGCTTATTTACCTAAACATTTCCACATGATCTTCATTACTGCTCTCAAAAAAAATCAGGTGGGCAAGGTAATGAATGCCCTGTGATTAAACTCTGCTCCCACCTGGGCAGCCAGCTGAGCATTCATACACAGAGGGGCAGGGTTTTATTTTATGTTCTGCTTTCCTACACTAGAAAATTGCTAAATTTTACCTTATTTAAACTCCACACAATGGATGGAATAGAATATGATCTGTGTGCCACATAAAGGCAGCTTGAAAGCAGCCATCTGCTTTGCTCTCAGCAGTTAAATGGAGAATAAGTTCTAATGTGCTGGAAGTCAGAGTAAGAGCTTATTTCATTAAGAGTTGTAAGAGACTTCTTTGTTTCTAGGAAAAATAGCCTACATATTTTTCTACAGTATTTTTACTAAAACAATTTTAAGTTACACCATAACCAATTAAACATTGAAATATATCCAGAAAAGGTAACTGATATAAGTAGGAATGTAAAACAACAAACTTTTATATTTTGAGTCTTAGATTCCATTCATCTGCATTTTTTTGCAAAATAACATTTTGTTATAATGTTCTCATTCCAACATAATACATTTTAAAAGACATTTTGCTTTTAATTTCATATACTAACAAGATAACTGATGTTATTTATTTTTGCAACTGTTTGAATAAGTAGCATTAATCAAGTTCTATTCCAGTTATTTTTTCATATTAAGCTGGGTTTTTTTCTTTCTAAAGAGATGATATATTTTTCCCCAGCACAGACTATCAAAGTGATTGCCTGGCAGACTACAAAACACCAATGCAGGCTTACTTAATTTGCACTTATTACATATAAAAGCGATCACTGAAGGAATGTTATTTTCAGGAAATAGCTGCATACAACCTCTTCAAGCTGCAGAGGTAGAATCCATCTGCTTTGTACTGCCATTTGTTTAACTGAAGTCACCGAGCTGCACTGTGTATTAATCAAAACAGTAAACTTCAAAAGACATGTCCCAAATTCAGGAGAGACTGTAATTACAGTTCCTGTGAACATCCATTAGCTTTGCAGTCTCCACAGATGAGCATGCACAAAACACTTCCCCCACTCTTACAAATAATTACCACTGGTAGCTCACAGCAGAAACGAAAAAAGCATTTCATACTTTTGCTTAAGCCCATAAACACTAAATTGTTACAACTCACTCAACAATTCTTTATGACTAAGAAGTGGCTAAAGAACTTGTTTTACTATTGTCATCCTTTGAGCTACTTTATTACCTTTTCTCTTTCTCTCCCAACTTTCTTACCTCAAAGCTACACTTGGTTCGGCAGTTTCACACCTATATATGATTAAAAAAGGAGCTATAACATAAAATACTATAGCAATTTTTCTTGAAGGAGTAGCACCTCACAATGAGACAAGGGGAAAACCTTATTTTCCACAATTCTCTGTTAAATCTGCTTCTCATTACAAAGATGCTATGGCAGCTCAAGTTTTCAAGATACACTTACCACAGGAGATGAGATGGGGTGCTGTTACCCCAGAGGAAGGGTCCGTGTGGTCCTACAAGCACCCAGATACATCCTCTTTCCTGTCACTTAGTTGTATAGAGATACCCCCCTTTTATACCTGTTAAAACGGTGTGTGTGATGATAATTGACAATAAAAATAGCAGCTTCGTATCAAACGCCAGCTACAACATAATCAGCTGCTATTTCTTTTTCTCAGTGAATGCAATAAAAATTGTGCAGAAAAATGTATTTACCTTAACCGTGTGTAAGTCTAACCCAAAAAAGAAAATCACCCAAAAATACAAGAGCAAAGGTCAGTTGGAAAAAATCTCCACTTGGCATCAGGTAGATCAAAGATACCTTTACATTCATAGGTCTTGAGATCTTATACAAATACAAGGAAATTTTTCTTGCAACAGAGCCAGATTATACAGCAAACCTTTTTTGTTTTTTTTTAAATGCATCTTAGAAAACTTAAGATAATATGCTGTGTTCAAATAAACGCACTTCCATCTCACTGCTTGCTATGGTAGGTGTAAGCTGTTTTAATAGAAACACTAAATATTTCTCCCCTGTCATACTCTTGATCCTTTATGTCCAGTATCTTTGGCCTTGCCCTGCCAAGTACCTCATCTTAGGAATACTTGCTTTTTTTATTTAGGAATAAATAATGAAATGCCACTTCAGGACTCCCTCCCACCTTCTGCCCTCACACAGTTTTCCCCAATTGTCATAAAAGAGATGCTCTGCAGGACCCCCTTTCATACCAGCATCTCTCTCCTGTGTCACTTTTCATAAATGTGTTGAGGTGCAAATTTCAAAAGAAAGCTGTTTTCATTGTGGCTCACTGGTTTCTCAATTCTCTGGTAATACCAGACAACCTGACATTCCTACATATTGAAAAATTAGGGAAATGCAAGACCAACCCATCAGAAGCTGTTCTGCTTTCATTCTGGAGCTCACATGCCTTCTGATGCTCATTTGTTTTTTTCTTTTTTTTTTTTTTTTAACAGAGAATTTCACTATAAAGAATAATGTCACCTTTGTTGCTTTTAGAATATTATTTCTAAAGCAACAAACACATTTTGCCTTTGGAGACAACGGCAACATTCTTGGCCTCAAGCACCAATATACCATGGATGGCTCAAAATCCTATCTGGTACTTCTTATCTGATATTTATTTTTCATGATACAGCAAGGGTTAGTTTTATCTCCTTGAAACACAGAGGTATTTATTCTACCTCTAAGGATGGAAAAGACATTTCTTTCTAACGTAGCTGTACTCAGAGACAAATAGGAATCAGGAACTTGAAAAAAATCATCACAGAATATAAAAAAAAAAGAAAATTGTGATAAATTACGTATATCTTTTCTAGAGAGGAAACAAGCTAAAATGAAATATCATTTTCTTCCCCACATCCAATTTGGGAAGCTACCTACTAGCTAATACAGAATTGGATGCCATTTCAGACCATAATCCCTTCCACTGTTGAGTATTTTTTCCTGAGACACTCTGGTTCAATAGTGCCACTGAAAGTAGAAAAAACAGTGTAATAGAATTTAATTCTTGTGCTATTCTAGATACCATTGCCAGAGCGACTTTAAATTGCTTTTGAATGAACTAGAAAGTTCAAGTTAATTGAACACAAGGATTCATGTAGCAAATTATCTTACTACTAATGGTATGGAAGAAAGAAACCTGATTAGTAAGCCCAGCTGGATACTTGCAATGTGAGAATTCTAGAGATGCCAGAACTAAATCAGAAAGGTGAAGATCAATAGTTCTTTAATCAATGGTGGATTACAGTGGGATTTATTCTGCTGAAAACAGCAGGGGCAGATAAATTCCCTGCTGAGATTAATTACTGGGAAGGGTGGATGTGAACAGAGGAGTGCAGTTATCTTTGTGACAACTGTAAGTGGCAAGAAGAACACCGTGGGAGTACAGAGCTCTTTGCCTGAGTCTCTGCTGGTGACCAATGACAGCTTCATCAAATTCCCAGCACCTCTTAGTTCCTTAAAAGAAATTGCCTTGAAGCCTGTGGATTTTGACAAACACAAATACTATAAACCAAGAAGCAGGGACACATTTTTTGGCTTTGTTTTTAAACTGATGGGTTTTTAGAGCTGTTGGGTTCCTAAAAAAATCCCTATTACAGAGACAAAAGCACCAATGCGTGCAGCTGAAGAATGACAGCTTCATGCACAAAGATGCTGATGACATTCACAGCTCCTGCTTAAGTCAAGGGCTTGTCAGAGCTGCTGGGGCTCTGTCTACTGGGGAATGGAATCCATCCTGTCCATGGAATCCATGATTACCATTAGAGCCTTTGTTGCTGAATGTTACAGTTCCCACAAACTGGCCACTAATGCATCATGCTCTAGGGCTAAGTACTGTAACTGAGACACCAAACAGGCTAAGCAGAACAGAGAAATCACAGAGCATCTCTTGTAACAGAACTGATTTAGAAACAGGTTGTAAATTGAAATTACTGTGACTTTGAACTACTTAAGGAATTTACTAACATGACAAAAAAACCAGAGCCAACAGCTTAGCTTGTCAGTGCTTGATTTTCTACCAGCTTGAGGGAAAGTCTTCTAATTGGTCTCCCCTCCTGACATTTTATGTTCACTTACCTCACCAGAAGACAGCAAGATGCAGAGTCCAGCAGATTTTAAATTTGCTGGATGTAATATGATGGATTTATTTGTTCTCTTACTTTGGTTCTTACCAGCAGCTCTTTGAGAGGTCTTTGTCTGATCAGATGGCATCAACTTTCCCATTTTATCTCTTGTAGAAAACATTTCAGAAAATATTTTCAACTCTGACACCATCCAGCTATGTTGGTCTGTTTTCAATGACTCAGAATTCAGGTGCTTTAAGAGGAATTTCTGCGAATTTTTACTTTGAATTTTATCAGATACCAACAATCACGACTGCATGGCAAATAAAAAAAGATTCTTTATTGGGGAAAAAATATGCAAGTTTAATACAGATATGATATAAATTACAAAAAATATTCTAAAAATCACCTCTCCAGGATAGCCAGATTAATTGAAAGTGGAGCCTCAGTGAAGCAAATAAAGTCTTTCTCAGATCATCTCATGTTTTAAAGGAGGTCATAAAAATAGTCCAGGCCTTGTCCCAGTTCCCAGATAGATATTCCAGTGCCCAATTCTTTTGCAAGCTCCAAGCGCAACTGGATGGACTAAGAGAGACACGTAAAGCAATCACATTTCAGTCAGAGATATCAGACACTCCATACTGCCAGCTCTTCATGCCATTATCAGACCTTTTAAAAACATCTACCCTTGAACCAGCTACTGAAAAACCTCTTCTGTATTTCAAATACTCTCTGGTTAGCAAGCAATCATTCAGTCAAAGACAGTTAATCGTACCAGTTAATTCAATGACCTAATAAAAGATTACCAGCTAAATTGACAAAATGCCACAGAAATAAATCAGATTTATGAACTATGCAAAGGACTATTCTAATTTAGGCTATCATTTCACAATGTACAGAAATTCTAACTCTTCCCAGAAATGTCTCAGGGGTAAAATAAAACTTTATCACTGAAGACAATCAGAACAATTTGTCAAATACCATCAAGATCTCTTGCCTACCCTTGCCTTTTCCCAGGACAGAGTCACAATTTACATTACAAAAATTCTATTTTAAAGAGATTCTTGGAGATAATAATTAAAAGTATTTCTAGTTGAGCTCCAGCCATTGATTTAGAAGAATTAGTTTAGCCATTGGTTTACAAGGGAAGCAATGCCACAGTTCATGTTCTGTACCTTCTTTTCAGTTCAAACAAAAATAATTATTTTTCAATCTTTTGCTCTCAGGTTTTCTTACTTTGAACTGCCGCACTGCAGCGTTTAAACTACTCACACTAGGGATGTGTTTAAAAATCATTTCCATGGGAAACAGAATAAAGTATCACAGCATCATGAACAGATCCACTGGGCCTGGCATTCATGACTTCTTTTAACTAATCATGAACGAACTAATTTTGAGCAACCTGTCAGTGATTATAACATTACAAAGGGAAAGAAATGCATTTTTTCCATGACTTAATAACATTCAGTGTTTCCCAACCATCTTGACCAGCATACAAATCTAAGAATATTTCATTACAAGTTTGCTGAAAATGGAAAGAAAACCCATTTCCATGCATTCACCAATCAGCACAGTTGAGTGATGATCTGTTAGAGAAGAAATAATGAAAGAAATGTACAGGAATGAGTGTTCTTAACCTGGTTAGTACCAACAATGGCAGGGTGAAATCCTTCCACGAGGCTAAAGAGAACACAGCACAACAGCACAAGCTATCTTTTCTCTGATAGATTCCCAATGAAACTTTCTAATACTCTCAGACATGCAGCACTAGCAAGAACATAGTTAGATGTGGTAGTTAATATCCCAGATGTGATAGTACTTCCATCAGTATTAGGTTAATGAGGGGAAATATCCTTTTACTCAGGGTGCTCAAGATAACAATCCTGTCCAGGAAAACAGAGCCTTAGATCATTTCATACTAGTTTAACCATAAAAAATGTCTCTGTTCTCTGTAAATATGATGTAGTTTCACTACAGAAGCAATTCTTTTCCGTAGTAAAAGCCAGCAGAGGTTTAACATGCTGACTTCAGTTTAATTTGAGAAAATCTAAAGATAGCTTCTTAGGAACTCAGGCTGTAATTAACCATTTTATCCTGTATTCTGCTATACTGTAGACTATTGTGTAGAAGTTTTCAAAACACTAAAATAGGTTCCACAGAAACAGAACTGAAGAAAACAGGGTGATCCAGGCTGACAGGGAGAATCAGGACCCTGTTACAAAGGAAGGCAAAGGAAGTTCTCCAAGCTTCCAGCCACCACGATGAGAAAGAAAATTTCTTCGGTATCTTGTCTGAGAATCTGCTAACAATGTGTCTAACAGTACATGAGCTGTGCACTCAAACAGATCCTCTCACAGCACCCATTTGTCCTGGTGTATCTTATCTCTAGACATGCATAATCTTCAGAGATCCCAAAACCCCATTATGCACAAGAGAAAAAACCAACCTTCTTGCACAGGCAGCTGAAGCTTTGAATCATAACAATTTACCTAACATTTACATGAGGGTAAACTTCTTTCACAAAAGCCTAAACCCAGTTCAACATTTTCTAAAATGCCTCAATAATGAAACGGGTCAAGTAAACATCTCTCTCCTCTTACAGCTCTCTGACCTGAGAAAGTGGCACCTACCTTCAGTGTTGGGTAGAAGACTGCATGTTTTCCTCCCTTATTTCTGCAAAACAAGAAAACCAAATAGTCACAATAGCTTTGATAGATAATAGGATTTTAAACTAAGGTTAGAATTCAAAACCAGTGTTATTCTTTTCCACTAAAAGGAAACAACCTCAGTGGAAGAAGACTGCCAACTTTATTTTGAAGAAACTATTGGTAATAAAATTAAGGTATGCTAGTATGTTCAGCGCATGAGCATTAATACATACATATCAAAGACAGACACTACTTTCCATTTAGTAGCTTGTATCTGAGATTTCTTACCCAGTATTCATTTCACTGAAATCAGACACTTTTGCTGTCAACTACCATTCATTCCATACTTGCACTCTGGCTACTCTGTCTCTTGAGGGCAGAGTACAGCCAAAATCTTCTCGACTTCTCTTCCTTTTCTACTCCAGGTAAGAACTTCTACCCCCACCCCTTTCCTAATGTAGATGCAAAAATTCACAGCACATAAATCCAAAAAGCTGTTAAGAGAAGGTGCACAACATATGTAAAAGTCAAGTATGCAACTGTGTCACTCTCCTGCAGGTATTGGTTATGGAAACATTTCTCAGAAATTGTCATTGTCTCCTTTCATGACTGAGATGAAAGTCCCAAACTTCTTTATGCATAATACCTCATCCAAGAACTGATTGCAACAAAATACAATACAGGCAGTCAGATTCTTATTTAGCCCATACTAGTGGCCTTTAAGGAGGACAAGTCTTAAAGAAGGTGAAAGATGCTTTTGACACTTTCTCGCATGATATCTTCATAGACAAGCTCAGAAAGTGCGGGCTGGACAAGCGGATGGGGAGGTGGATTGAGAACTGGCTGAATGGCAGACACCAGAGGGACATAATCAGTGGCACAGGGTCTCGTTGGAGGCCTGTCACTAGCTGGGCATGGACACAGGTTGCCCAGACAGGTTGTGGAGTCTCCTTCACTGGAGATATTCCAGCGCTGCCTGGGTACAATCCTGAGTAGCACATTCTACAGCTTGAGTAGGGAGGTGGAACAAGATGATCTCCAGTGGTCCCTTCCAACCTTAACCATTCTGAGATTCTGTGATACTATGAAAAGGCTGACAGTGAAAACAGAGGATCCAAGAAGAGATCTCACAACCGAGATGGTTTGATACCATATCATAGTAAACACTGAGGTATTTTGTTGCAACTGGATGACAAAACTGTCAGATAGTAACAGACAGTTGTGCCTGCTAAATGTGCATCTGAAAAAGATGAAGACATTTGGTTTTCTGATGCAAACTGTGAAAGATTTTCTCCAATTCCCTGAATTACTATCTTTCAGGCTAAATTAAATGCCAGCAGTATAAAATACACAGATAGGCCAAGCTGTACTGGGCACGAATACCAAGGTTCCATTTTAAACCCCTAGTAAGGAGAAGGAGGAGTTACGAGTGGTCTCACAGCACCACTTTACCACTTAGGCCAGGAGAAAATGTAGAGTGCATGGACAGACCAAGAATCCATTGCTCCTAAAATCTCACAACTTACATAAATGAATACTTGCCTGTGCACTGGGACAAGCACTCACATCTCTGCAACTATTTGTAACAGACAGTCTCTGCTTGCTACATGAAATCATTAGCTGTGCTTTGCTTAAAGATTCATGATTTCATTTCTCAGCCACTGCAGACATGAAAATTTCCAGGTGAGAGGCTTTCACCAGGGAAGCATACATATTTCAGGCCTGGCTGCCATCCCCGTCCAACATAATCGAACCTTTGCAAAACAAAGTGGTAACTGAAAAAGAGCTCCTTAAATAAGCCTCCCCTGCAGCCAGCTGAACCACACAGCTGACTGCCAAGCACAGCGCAAGTGAAGTTTAGAGTGATTTTCAGACACAGTGTGCTTCGTGCATCAAAAATTCCTCCAGGAAGCCCACACACAAGAACCTCCAAAGGCTGACTTCATAGGAAAAAGAGGCAGTACTACAGACAAGCTATCCCCTTCCCACAAGTTCATTTTGCCATATAAGAAATGTGATTCAGACATGAATCCCAGAAGCATGCCATTCAGTCAGAGCCCTCAGAGTTACTCTTTTGAGAGCAAGTTTTATCCAGTGCTCATTGTGTCTCAAGCTGGATTTTCCATTAAAGAGCAGTAAAACAATTATTTATTGTATGATTTATTCCTCTTTAGTTAACACAAAAAACTGTAATTGTTTGGTACAAAGAAATTTTGCAACAGGATACCAAATAATTAAATATGAAGGAATACAGATCCCAGTCCTTTCATAAAAACACAGAAAACAAATTAAAACACTGCTGAACAAGAGATTTTTTTTTTCTGGTAAGAAATAAAAGTCAGAAAAAAATTATAGGCTGAGAAAAACCTTGAAAAATAAACTAAAAATACAAAGGTAGGTGGTTTGTAGGTTTAGTTTTGGTTTTTATTTTTTTGCTTAGTTTTTTTTTTTAATATTTAGAAACATTTTAGACCAGAATGTTATGGAAATAATGAAGCAGTTTTGATTTTTTTTATTAAAAGCTTCTAAAATGTGTTTTACTCTTCCTTTCAGTTGTGTGTCTTCACATTCACAATGCATTGAGTAATATACAAGACATAGCTTTGCAGAAGTAGTAGGATTTGTTTGTATCATTTTAGCATATTTTGGTATAATAGCATAAAAATAGCAAATTATCAGAGGATTAATAAGATGTTGCTGGGTTTATTTATTTAAATCTATTTTAAATGAATTCTTCCTAGATCAGGAATCCTCTTGTCATTTCATGACGAAAAAGGCAGTTCTTTCAAAAACTTTATCTGGAAGTCACTTGGTTTTGTTTCTATTACGTTTCTCTACCCATTCCATCTAGTGGAAGTTTGTTGCTTAAACAATCTTAGCAGCAGGACTTGTGAAACCAGGCTCTTGTACCACAGATTTTTCTCAGAACTATTTTTGGCTGAGTTATTGGTAATCACCCGACAGCTCACAGTACTCATCTCAGAGCCTCTGATTAACTGACACTCAATAGACAACTTTGATGGATAATTTCTAAAGATATGACTCATCAGACTTCTCTTCTAAAGATTGTTCTAGTTTATGTAATTTGATGAATCCTTCTCTGATTTTCTCCTCTCACCCAAAGCACTCTTTTATGCTGCAGTTCAGTGTTGACACACAGATTACAACCAGCAGAATTTCCATTTGCTGAATTCAGTTGCATACTACAGTCACTGGCTCATGCCCAAAAATACTTGCAGAATAGCAAGTTAATAAATGTAACTCACTTTTTGTATTCAAAGTAGTGTTCAGCAATTTGTTCATCCCAGACAATTTTTGGCTTGTGTTCCTTCAAGGTTTCAATGTACCTACAAATTAAAAACATAGATATGGAATTAAGTTTTCTAAGAAGCAGTTATGAAATTACATTGCAGAAATTTCTGAAAAAGCAGTTTTACCATGTTTAGATGTTGAACACTGTATCAAAAATATCTTCTTGTTGACAACTAATTTCCTAAACCACTTTAAAATTCCATGTTCATATTTTTAGGCTATTTTTTTTCTAAAGCATTGCGTATAAGTATCTGAAGGGAGAGTATCAGGAGGTGGTGCCAAGCAATAGGACAAGAGGCCATGGGCAGAAACTGATGCACAGGAAGTTCCACCTGAATATGAGGAAAAATGTTACTGTGTTGGTGACCAAGCACTAGAACCGATTGCCCAGAGAGGGTGTGGAGTCTCCTTCCCTGGAGATATTCAAAAGGTGTCTGGGCACAATCCTCAGTCATGTGGTCTGGGGAACCCTGCTTGAGCAGGGCGCTTGGACCAGATGGCCTCCAGTGGCCCCTTATTCATTCTGTGATTGTGGATGATTCTGTGAATTAATGAATGTTCATCAACTGACAAATCTGTAAGGACACATGAAGGCACTGTTTTAATATTTCAACAGTCTGAAACCCATATCCCAAGGCACAGGAACTGAAGTCATCACTAGGCTGTACACAGCTGTGTCCTCCACTACATAGCTTATGTCATCAGGAAAGCTGTTCTATAAAAGGGGCTTAGCTAATCTTCTAAAACTGAAATTGTCAAGAAAAAGTCACTGCTAAGTAATTCTGCATATGAATTTTCTCCATCACCAGCTTCTTGGCATTATTTTCTTGCATGGACATTTTGAACGTGGAGTGACCTATCTCACCTGACACAAAGTGAGGACAGAGTACTACTTGTACCCAAAACCCTGCAAGGGGAACTGGACTGGAATAGCTGGTATGCTGTAAATTTATGTTCTTGGCCATCTCATAGTATCTTCTCAGTGCAGAGACAGTGTCTGCATTTCTGACTGCAAAACAGAAACAAAGCTGCTGGCTGCCACATGTCAGAAGACCAGAAGATGGCAAGCTACCGCCAGTGATAGAGGCCACATGGGTGTCACACAAAAAAGAGAAGTCTCACTCCCCTGTCTCTTCTGCATCTTTTAAACTGCATCTTTGGCCCTCTCTATCAAAGCCTATCTCTCCCGCAACTGATCTCATTCTTGCAATAATTTCTCTGCTCATGACAGGATTTGGATGGAGAAATTTCCTTCGAATCATCTTATTTTTAAGTAAGAAATTTCCATCAGCCACTATCGTGACTGCATCAGTGCTGAAATTCCACCTCACTATTATACATCAAGAAACAGAGAAAAAGCTTCTATTTCTCAGTTTGAAAAAGATTTGTTCTCTCATTTGGTATTATTCTAAATGCAGTTAAAACATCCAGCATTGCCAGGATCATCTTCTCTCTTTTGCTGTGGCTTGCTTAATCATATATTGGTAAACTGTTTCATACTGCTAGTGAGTTTAGAAAAGACTTTTGTTTGCATTTATGTTAAATGAACCCATGCCAGGCATGGATTTATCTACATAAGCAAACACACGGGAACATGTGAGCACATGGAAACATGAAGAGCTATTGCACTCTCCCTCACACATGCCCTGGCATGATGAACCTTCCCAAATAGTGGAAGTTACACCGTGGAACCTGCCCATCCCTTTTTAAGACATACAAAATTTTAAGCTGCCCCCCTAGAAACATATGCAAAGAGAACTAGTTTTGTATATTTAAAATTTAAGGACAGATTTTAACAAATTGCATTTCAGAATGACAACTTCAGTAATGACAGGAGACTACACTTATATAGAATATGGTACCAAGATGTTCCAGACCAGAAAACAAAAATCATCAGCCAAGACAGCCTGGCACACAGCTTTGTTCCTGAATGTATGACTTTAGATGGGAAATCCTAATTTTGCTTGCTAAAATTCCCAACACAGTTAAAGATCATTCAAAATACGAAGAAGCTTTAAAAATAGAAATGTAAGTGGAACCAGTTATTATACCCTGTTCTATAAAAGGTATATTATTATTTTAAAACTGTTCAGGTATACACCACATTAATGAACACCCATCCTGACCATGCACTGAGAATTTATTTCCCTTTCTACCATCTCTAGGCATTTATCCCCACAGTAAGAGCAAAAATGAACAAGTTCATCTTGAAATGACATCTATGGTGATGAGATTAGCTCCCAGCTTGAGTTGGGGAAAAAAGAAATATTAGCCCCCAAATTGTCACTGCTATCCATTAATATTAGGGGGCCTACTTGAAACACATGAACTTGAATTTCACATTTCTCTGTTAAGGACAACAAAAATTCCAAGCACAATGTTCAAAACAATAAGCTCTCATTTACTTCAGTTGCAACTGCACACTCAATGCTTCTGAAAGTCAAGCTTTATATTTTTCAACCAGACACAAAGTTGCTGTGAAGAGTCGGGAAGAAGAGCAGCAAGCAAACCTCATCTGTTTCCTATGGGTTTTCTATTGCCAGAACTCGGGAATAACCCATTCCCTTCTTGTAGTCATTTTCCCTTTACTTGATTCCTTTTCTTTCACTTTCAGTAAAGCATTCGGGAGCTTTGCAGGCCAGAACTCCAAGATATGCCATCTTATCCTATTATCCTAATATCTCTGTAGTATCCTACCTTGTGCATCATAAGTGGAAAGGTTCCTGTGTACAACTGCAGCACCTCTATCACAACACACTTGCTTGACTCAAGCTAATGCTTACCAGGCACTCTTAACTTATCATCTCCTAGGTGGGGCAGTACTTGATTTAACTAATATTTGACATGTATTGTTTCAAATATATAAATAGAATAGAAAACCAAAATTTGCCATCACACTGAACAAGACAAGCATGGGATGGCAATACGTCTGGGGCAGCAGAACTCTAGATTAATTTTTGGGTTCTCAAAGAGGAAAAAAAAGGGGCCAGAAGCTCACCGTAGCCAGCTTTCCTTTTTTCCACCCCTCACCTCACTCTACTCTTTTGAACTCATATTTATTGCTACTCTTTCCTTCTTTCTTTCTTTCTAATTTATCCCTCTTTCTACTGCCTCTGTCCCAGTTCACTTCTGCTTTTATACTGCTATCCGGACTAATTTATTTGCTTCCTCATCCATCAGCTCCTAACTTACTACCTTTCTTCTTTTACCAAGCTGCCTCAGCAGTTAAGGGAATGAAAAACACTGAAAACTCATCTTCACTGCCTTGCACTACATATTTCCTGGGAGGTTTGTGACCATTTGCAGAGCAGCTCATGCTGTTTCTGTGGTCCTAGCCTGAAAAAGGGTCAGCACAGATGAAGTATCTGGATTATTGATGCCAGCATCTACTGAAGAAACAATGCAACATATAGAAATGATAGATCTGCATGGATCATCAGGAATAGTAACAAAAGGCAGATGTCACCTGCATGTCCCCCTTACAAATAATGTTCTGACACAGACAAGTGCCATTCTGGCTCACTTAAATTGCCACACCTTTGTCAAAATGGGCACTTCCTGGTATTCAGACAAGAACTATGTGTCACTATGTGTGACAGATAACTCCTGGTTACAAACACTCTGGGTTAAAACAAACACTCTTTTCTGCAAAGTAAATGAGAAGCCAAAACACACATATTATGGAGTAGCTGTAAAGTCAGTCCTGCTGAAGATGTGTATCCATGAAAAACCCTAATGTGGCTACACCTACACACTACTGCACTTTGCTGCTCATTCAAGGAATAAATAAAGGATCCAGATGAAAGGTTTTCAGGATTTATGCCTGGTGTTCCTTTACTAAGATGCTTTTCTTCCAAAATATGAAAAATGGCATGGCCCTGGAATATGTTAAGGTAAAACCCACAATCTTTAGTCCCCCTGATGAAGGTTTTTATCTTCTTGCTTTTTTCACTGAGAATATAAAGAAAGTCTCTAGTATATCTTTTGCAACGAAAATTTACATTCTAGGAAAACAGATAGCTTCATATATAATTCTTAGACTAGGATTTATTTATGAAGTTAAACTTTTTAATCTTCAGGTGTTTTGCTTTACTAGTCCTGAATCACTCTCCAACCAAAAAACTTTAGTGGAAAGAAATCCACTACAGAGCATACATTGCATTTTAATGCTCTTTTCTAACACTTTCTATTTTCTCCCTAGTTCTCACATGAACAAAACTCTGATTAGAAGCAACACATCTCTAATCAGAATGAAGGATCATTTTCTCCTGTTATAGAAAATTGAGTTTATCTTCCACTATAACAACTTTGAGTGATTCAGTCAAAGAATAAAAACACTACTCAGCTTGAAAATCCATACCACACATTTTCTTTTCAGTTTTCTTCCGTTACAATAGGCTCAGTCATTAAAATGTGAACCTCCCAGGAATTGCATCTCAATATCTAACTATCAACAGGGCCTATGCATGGCAACAATGTTTTAGACTCAACATTACAGGGCCCATCTTCCCCCTTTATAGGGAGCTGTGGCTCTTGATAAAAGTAAGAGAAGTCACATAAAAGGCAGTATTCTAAAGCTCAAGAGTTCAGATTTCTGAAGCAAAATAATTATACAGAAATAGCTCCAGAACACTTTTCACAGGAGTACTCCTAAGAACATTCCCTATCTCAGTACACATCTTCCAAAAAAGTACCAGTCAGTTTCCCCACTGCTCTGTGTACATCAGGACACTCTGTGAAAGGGCAGATACCCATCTTCAAAACAAGATTTTTCGGAAGGGTTGGATATATAACCTTCAATTCGAACTCCCTTTTATTTAATTTTTAATTTTAGCTACCTTGACACCATTTAAGGTTTTTCTTAAATTGCTTCCTTTTACGTGAGACAAAATGTCAAGAAAAAATACAATCTGGAGACATTTTTAATAAAGGGGTTTAAAAGTGAGACGTTTTGGGCCTTCTCTGCTTCTTAGAAGGTAATTTCTAAAGAACAAATGCAAAAATTCTGAATATCCTACAAGCTACTGAATGATTCAATCATGAAACTAACAGTTTTGATAAAAGGCGCCTTCAATGGTAATAAATAAAAACATAAAAGGAAGAAAATTTGAAAAAGAAAAAAGATTTTATACAGATTTTGAGTTCTCACTCACTCAGTCCCTAAAATTGCAGCTTGCAAAAGGCAGAGATGCCCTGCAATTTAACAATCTTTAGATATTAGCCTTTAAAATAGTTTTGAAAACATGCATAAATTTATGAAAAACCTAGCAGAGTCATTAACAGCATAATGTTATATATGTGTGTGTATATGTATATACAGCATTACACAGTGCAGTAAAAAAGGTCAGCAAAAGTCTAAACAATTAAGCTTTCACCACACTGGTTCCATCAGGATCACTTAAGCACTTTTTTACTCATCTCCTCTCTTCATTCAGTACTCAATAACGCCACATCTACAATTTATAAGCTTCCAGCTTTAAAAGGCAGTAACATTACATACCACTGTATCCCATGCTTGCACATGAAAGAATTCAGATTTTATTAACACAAATCCCACAAGTTCTTTCAAAAGCAAATAGGTTATCCCGGAAAAAGACAGCTACTACGTATGTTCTACAGAATCAAAAGAATGCACTAGAATTGAAATAGTTTTTACTCTGAAGTTTTATGCATCTGAGAGGAGTGGAGAGCATACTATAAGCCTGTCTACAGGGTATGGTATTCAAAAATAATTCTGTAAAGATTCTTAGATTATTTAATGTAAAAGAACTTAAGAACACAGTTTGAAGAGAAAAATCAATCAGTTAGCTGTTAAAATACCCAAGCAGCAGCCTAGAAATGAAAAATCTATAAGCAAGCATCATTTTTCTCTTGTAATCTCTCTCTTGCTGCCTGCACCTTGCTCTGTCAGTTTTAAAAGGCAATAAGAATATTTTTACTATTTTAATAGTAGCAGGTTTCCAACAGCGTAGTTTTTCTGGGTGTATTGCTTTCAGTAAGCTTTATAAAATCGTTCTCATGGATTTCTTCATAACACTTCATCACTGACTTGACAGATGACACTTTTCAGCACTTTCACACCAACCTCACACAAACCCACTGACCTTGTACCTTCTGCCATGATGCACCAGCCCAATGAAAATAAGCAGAACCTCAGTGACATTTCTACCATTACTCTGGGCTCTTCAAAAGTGCACTTTGTTCAGCATTCCCAAAGTAATTTGGAAACAATAATACTTTGCTGTACACAACTGCAGAGAGGCAGAAAATTATTCCTAATTTACAGATCTCAGAAGACACAGTAGACAATGTCAAGCTTTTCAGAAGCATCCTCATCTCAAGAAACGAGCATTTACTGTGGCTACAGAAGAAAACACAAACATAACAGCATTCTATGTTTAGAGCTTTACATGTTACTAGTGCCCCTTATTATCATTTAACTTCACAGAGGTTTTATAGAGAGACCCACCTGAGAGTTTCCACAGTGGTACACTGGCAAATTATCCAAGGGAATGTCAAGTACAGCTGAAAGCAATACAGTGCATGCTGTATTTTTCAATATAACCGAAATGGCAGTTCTTTACCAAAAAAACCCCACGAAGTTACAGTTAGATATTGATCTATGAATAGAAGTAATCACACACATGGCAGAAAGGTGTGAACATTTATTTATATATTTAAGATTTTAACTCAAACTAACAGATATGAGAGGAACATATGAAAATCTCCTTAAAGAAAACAAGACCTTGATTTCTAAGCCAAAAACTATGCAATGAAGACTTAACTAGATTGAGGCAGAAGGTTGGCATATCTGTTTGTGTACCTTCAGTAACACATTGCTGTTCTGCAGAATGACTGTTTCTAAAGGAAAACTGAAATATGTATTGTTGAGAAGGCAATATGTGATTCTTTCCTCACTCAGGGTCAAACCACTACACTGACATTACTGCAGCTTAATGCCCATCCTTCATAGAAGAAACACAGGTCCTAATAAATTCCTATAAGGCAATGTATCATCAAGAAACAGTAAAAGTGTTAGTGCTTCCTAGACCATACGTAAAAGGTTACATTCTACTCCAGCTCAGCCAATAATCGGGCTTCGTACAGAATCTGAAGACGGAGTGTCTCTGCTTAAAAATACTTCTCAACATGATGAAAACTAATGTTTGTTTATCCCTACAGGCTTGTTTCAAGAACCAGCAGGTTCACCCTAAAAATAAAATCTCTGAAGATAAAACTGCTAGTTTAAGGGTCCATTTCCTGAAATGTTTAAGTAACACTCAATTGAGGTTGAAGCATTTTCAAATTCATTACTCCAAGTACAATACTGTGCTCCATTCTTCTAAGAACTGACGTAAGAAGCCCTGCATTTGAAAAAGTGAGGCTATTTATCTTTGGATGTGAGGCTGAACAAAGTTCAGACTCACTAATATATCTGCTGCTCAGCTTCAGCTGTAAATAACAAAAACTAAAACTATGCTACTTCTGCTATGTGTCAGATTGGGTTTGTTGGGGTTTCTTTTACTCACATCATAAAAACTTTACAGACTTTCCTCTTGCTCAAAGTATACAAATCAGCTCTATTCACACAGTGCTACACAGATTAGCTGTGAAAACTGTTATACTGGATTTGGAGCCTGGTCAGAGTCACAAAATCTTAATTCACTGTATAGGAGATGAAGTTTGATCCACTCCAGTATGAAAATGAATTTTGAGTTCAAACTCACCTACTTTGATATTCTCAATTCTTCCATACCTACTTCATTAAGAAAGGTACATATTAAAAAAACCACATTTATTTTCCATTCTTGTCTAGAAGGTCAAATTATCTTAATGCCACTGAATATCACTCCTTGCTCTTCCAGTTGCTTCTTGTATCTCCCTTCAACCATTCCTGAATTTAATCATCCCAGCACAACACAAGGTCAATAGCAATGTCATCCAGCAAATTTAAGAAACACAAAAACCAGCAGGAACATCTTTTCCTCACCCTGTGTCAGGAAAAGAGCAGTGCAGTTCTTCTTCCAAGCCTCCACCTCAGGCCTGTCTCACCTGGTGCCTGTGCCAGGTGAGTTCATGCCCTGTTTCCAGACGGCTGCTAAGATGCCCTGGTTGAGCCCCATGCAGGGGACAGGATACACTTGGTAGCAAAGGAGAAAGGAGGGGATCATACTTTGGGTGCAAGCAGCAGAAGGCACCAAGGATGGGACAAGGACACTGACTGAAGGAGAAGATCTGCTCCTAGGGGACTTGAGTCAGGCAGAGCACAAGATTTGCAGGCTGCAGGACTCTGGGGATGTAAAACTGACCCAGGACAGCAACTGCCTTAGGAAAGAAATGCTGTCTCTGTTGCCTCTCCAAATAAAGGAGAAATAGTTTAGGCCAGAAAGAAGCAGAGTTGTCTGCAAGGAACCACAACTTTAGATGATGGAATAAACTAACTACAGTAGGAGACTGTAGCCTGAGAAAGCTGACCACTATTTGGACTTCATTTGCTTCACAAGATGCTGAGAACAAGACACAGAAAAGTATCTGCACTTCTAAGCAGCCTCAGAAGAATGTTCAGATTCCTCAGCTGACAATCACATCAGGCCTACAATTTCCACTACTGTCATGAAGGAGTGGTTTGGCTGCTTAAAGAAACGCCATCAAAGCTATGGGCAAAAGGAGGACCTGAACACCAAACACTTTCTATAAAATAAAAGAAACAGCTCAAGGGTAGTTTTTTGGCATGTAGTAGTTATAGAAGCACAGTAATAAATTTAAGTTATCAAGAACAATACAGCAGATAGTTTCATATGAAAGAAATCATAAATTCCATCCTTGGCAGGAAGGATTGTAACTAGAGAAGTTAACTATGCTAAAGGAAAATCTATGGCAGAGCAGTAAATTCTCCAACCCTCCTGTGTCCTATGAAGATATGAACTATATACTCTTTTCCATCTATTGGGACCAAGTTAAGTGAAGAACAAAGAACACTGCTGCTGACTTTTGAGTTAATTTTTCATACTTGGCAGAGGGATCTTTCTCCTCTCAACTGACTGTGTACACTAACAGAACTAATACAAGACTTTCAGATTTTGTTTTTTGAAAAGACAGAATGATGGCAAATTCATGCAAATGAGTATTAATCTCTCATAAAAAATGCAAATCTCAGAGGGTTAATACATTTTTAACATGCCTTAAAATAATCTAGATATCATATAATTCCTCAGTTTTTAGCATGATTGAATTGAAGACAATCTAACTATCTTAACCCAGTGAGAGTGGGGGTTTATGCCCTTTTGAGCAACTATCTTCATCAGGGCAGTTAAGTAAGTATTTGAGAACATGAATTTTAAATCTCTTGATATTTAGTTAAACTAATGCATATTCATGTGACACTGTTCAGTTTTAAAGAAAAGCCTGGCATTTTTCATTATGAAAAAACAGCAGAACATCTTCTGTATCTTTGCTGTAACTCCAAAAAATATTTGTAAATTCTTACCTGTTTAGTTTCTGCTGAACACACATATCTGCCTTCTGATAAAATTTTCTAAGGTTAAAACTAACTTTTAAAGTAAAAAGAAATATGCATGTACTTATTTTAAATGATTTTCAAAAGAACTGTTACTTCAATCAACCAGTAACACTTGGATTGCAAATCAAGGAAAAAAATAATGGCTCACATTATTCCCCCTTTAAATGGCACATTTTTCCACCTTTAACTGGAAATTTCAAAATGCAATGGTATTTACCTCTAACAGGTATGTATATCCTTTTTTTTAATCTTTAATCAAACAGCATTTATAGCATTAATCCCCTCAAAAGATCTTTGGTTGGCTGAAGAAATTGTTGGTTTAAAGGAAGAGTGAAAAGGGCATTATACTCAGCAGATGTGGGATCTGTGTACATCTAAATTTTGTTAACATCTGGGGAAGTTAGAAAATAAATTCTTTTGCTGTGTTTGAATGATAGAAGTTTGCTTTTTGCAATTATTTGAGCAAAAAATTCAGACAGTAAATGTTGACAATTTATCCTAGTACACTGCTAAAGGTAAAACAGTCAGGCATTTCTGTATCCAAAGTTGTTCCATATGCAAACATATTAAATTGCAATAACACTTTCAAAACACTATCACTTTGCATTACCTACACAAGTCATCCAACACATGGAGCAATCACCAGTACAGCTGTGTAACCAATAAAAGAAGAATGTCCTTTAAACACTTACTAACTGTACAGCTAAACAAATTAAATATTAACATTACAATTACATGCATGTAAGACAGGCAAATCCAGAAAGTTCAAAGCAAGATTAAAGAGCAAAAAATACTGCAAAGCATCAATTACTAAAAGCAGAGTGGGTAAGAGATGGATACAATGTGGAATGAAGAAACATCTTTTTTCTTTAAAAGCACAGTTTAGAAACAACTGTTGGGGAAAGAAGTTTTCAGTTTCCTTTTCTCTTCTGATTTCATCAGTGAACATTGCTTTTTTCAAAGGCTCAGGAAAAGCATTTGATTGCTTTAATCAAAAAAAATTGTTTCTGTTGAATTATGTCTGGCAAGATACTGAAAGGTTCATACCCACAAACAAGTCAACTTTTCTACCTTAAGGCAAGCCTGAGGGGAGAAGTAAAGCTCTCCTTTTCATTGCAAAGAGCAATTTCAAAACCATATGGCAGAGGTGCCACCTGGGAATAACTCCCTGTGTCCCACGTACCTAATTAACACGAGCTCCTGCTACAGTGGTATGCACAGAGAAGAGGTATGAATGACCTTGTTAGGGGAAGACACATAAAAAGAGGATGAGAGCAAAGCTCAGAGATGAAGAGAAACAGATGGGACTGTCAGCTGCAGAACTGCAAAGCCCTACAATGCAAGAGTATGGATAACATGGGGAATATTGCTTGGATTAGACGGAACAGTTCCAACTGCAGTCACTGGAAGATTTACTGACCTACATTTGGGATTGGTAAGGCTTGTGCTGGGTAGTATTTTAGTTGCACTTCCTTTTACACGAGTAGAGGGCTGTAATCTGTTCCCCTCTCGCTCTGCATCGCAGCTCCCCCAGTAAATGTCAGTACTGCTTTACACACTTTGTGGTCTACAACACAACCGCTGCATCGCTTCAGAAGCTCTTTAATTTCAATCCCCCACCCCCTCAGAACAGTACAGTTTTCTCTTTAAATGAAGAACCATTACTGCCAGATAATGGATTCTGTACTCAGCATCAAAAATGCTTGGTGATCAAATCCAGAAGTCCTGAAGAGAAATAAAAATTACCTCCTCACACCATGAAAAAAGTCCAGGTTCTTGTCTTAACAATAGGCCCTAATTCCATAACTGAGCTTGTTTGAACTAGTCTGGCTGACTGATTTGGGCACGTGCTGACTTGAAAACCCAAATATTATGTAGTTAGAAATCTTTTCTCTCCCACCAAGCTCTATATTTGTGGATTATGGTGGCTGCTGTCTTTGATCAAATGCTTGAGAAGTTTTCATGCAGAAGACCAAACTTGGAAGAAAAGAACCTGCTGCAACACAGGATTGACAGCCAGAATGCAGAGGAATGCCCTGAAAAGTCCACATCTAATTTTATTGGCATTTGTCTGTGTGGACAAGGCTAAAGACATCAGACATGTTACAGATTTCCTAAGCAGACAAGAACAAAAGAAAAAAAAAAGATTGAGGAAGAGGTAATTTTTATCCATTAATGTTTCCAAGCAAGGAACAGCAATTCAAATATGCTGAATATTTTTTTGGATCCTGGGAAATGAAGAAACAGATTACTAGACCTATTAATTTATATTCACGAAACATATTCCAATTACAAGTAGTTTCTGACCCTTTCTGGCCCCACAGCCATTGCAAGGACCTCTTTAATTACTTGCCTTTTTTGCAATAAAATACAATTAAGCAGCACTAATTATTTGACACAAGATATTTTAAGCATGCAAGAGGCTAACCAGTTGCTATAACAACATAATTTAATGAGCTTGACTGGCAGGTACTACACATTCTTCTCCTATGGCAGAACAGTTTTGTTCTGCACCTTCACTTTCAAATGTATCATCTTTGTTGTAATTTGTACCTACAATAAAATAAGAACATATTGAATAGAAGAGTGCTGAAAGTATTCACAAAACCATCACATTGTCACATTTCACACTTTGGGATAATGGATAAATACTAAACAATTATGACAGAGGTGGGAAGGCCATGGATTAAAATAAAAAAAACTATGTGGAAACAAGGTCTTCTTCTGAGGACAGACGTCTGGGATAACGTTATAAATTAAACTAGACAGAAGCAATACCAATCCAGTCAATAATGGTGCGGATTTTTTTAAGATAAAACAGTGACTTATCCCTACACGGGCAACTAAAGAAGCCATGGTGTATAATTATTTCTTCAGAAATATTGCAACATCATTATCCAAAGAAATTTAATTAGAAGAAAAATCAAGTCAGATATCCAAAAATTATAAAAACTTTAAATTTCTTAATGTGATTCCAGATAATCTTCATTGAGGGAAAGGGAGGCTAAGAAGTTACCAAGTTGGCGTAAGTATATAACATGACAGGATTGGGTCATTTCAGGAGCAATTCTCTCAATCTTATAGCTAATGTAGATTATACAGTTGACCCTTCGAACTTTGTCAATCACTCAGATTCAAGTCGTATTTTTAACACAATGAAAGGATGAGTAATTCAAAAGGATTTCAGAAAGGTGCTCAATTTTTACAGATACAAAAACATCATTCTGTAAAGAATTGGTTCTATAATTTTGAGTTCAGAAAGACAATGCATTGGCTTTACAGAACCAGAGGCACTGTTTTATTCTGGCCAGTGTATGCTGTTTATAATAAAATACAAGGAACATCTACAGGTCTTCTTACCTTTTCATTTGAGTTACAATACTAAAAATTAAATCTAAAGCTAACACAGGGTGTTTACATTTTTACCCAGAGTCTAAATAATTTCTTGAAAAGGTTCAGCTCTAATAATCAAAATTGAGGGAAATCATTAGGATTTTATAGCTGTATTACCTGTCACTAACTACAACCTCAAATAGAACAGTAGGAAAAAATTCTTGATGTCTGATATTCACCTTCACCATCAAAATTTCTTTCTTGATGACATCTTTAGCAAGTTAAACCAACCTGTGAATCAAACCAAGCCTCACGAGTTCTTTAGAAAGTCACCCACACCCCTACCATTTTGTCAGCATCAAATCAATGGTATCTCTCCTTCACTGAACAAATAGGCAAAACCTAAACTCTTCCCCCCGATAGTCAATGTTTGCACACATTAGTACTCAAGTACTTGCATTTGGATCCACAGATATTTCCAACAGAGTATCTAGTTAAATCATAAATTAAGAAACTACTTAAACATCAAGGTATTTTAGTAACATTTAAAGAAGTATGAAAACATAGAAATAAACTCAAAATGTTTATTTAGTAGTCAAAATTAGTTAACTTTCATTTTGCAAACAGCAATTTTTGCTGTTGAATTTGATTTTCAGTGCATCACAGAATTTACAAACAAAATTAATAAAATACTTTTAAGCATAAAATTCTTACTCTATAAGAAAAAATTGTTCAATGTTTTACTTCCTTTTCAAAAGATTTTAAATCTCTACATAAATTTTTTATTTTATTTTTAAAATTTGTATGGAGCTTTAAAGAGTCATTCCTGAAAGTCTGTGAAATATTTCAATATAGCATCCTTGAATATTTTCACATGAAAGATCTTATTGAGACATATTGTATGAATTTTTGGGGGTAAAAATTAGAGTAATTTCATCATCTTTACCACCCCAGCATTAATATGGAAGATCAGCTGATAGGACAACATGAGAATTAATCACAGGATTCATATTCACATATCATATTTAGAGAGAGGAAACTCAATGAGAAAAAGGATCAAAGAAGTGTTTTAAAAAGAAATAAATACAGTTGGGCTAAAACTGACTTATAAACACAAAACAGATTTTGCTAGAAGAGTGCATAAGGGACATTACATTTTACCTCCAATGTTACAGCCATTCTACAGAAGGGTAAGACATCTATGTGTAATACAAACATCTTCAATTTTTCCACGCAGTACTGAAGTCTACTGGCTCAGGATTTCCATGACTAATTTAGCAAGCTATAACACAATTAATTTACTTACTGTTTGACTTGCCTTTTAAAGTATTTTCAGAGGAGGGGAAGACTATGGGATCAGCTGTTTAGTTTGATTTTCACAGCCACTAAGAAAACAATACATTCATCAGTAAAGGATGGAAGTCCCATCTGGGAGGTGAGTTCTGTTAGACTGTAGGATGCTGGTACTGGGCACTCACACTCCACCACACATATAGTGAAGAATGTAGCCCTTATGTACAGAAATAATCTTTCTGCATGGGTCAGCATTGAAAAATTGAAACTGGAGCTTTACATCTTTTTCTAAAAATAGCAAAGATGGTGATTTTCATTAATGCAAGCAAACAATAACTTCAGCACCTCTTAAACTTGACTGATTGCCTGCTTAACTTCAACTGCACTGAAAGTGTATTTTAACTGTGCAAACACTGTATGAAAAACATACTAATAACTTCTATAATTTATGTATTCCAAAGCATTCTGAAGGCTTATGAACCTCGCTGTCTTGATTTATCATGCAAGATAACCTGGTTAGACAGTCATCAAGAAGCCTTTTTCTCATCTCACAAAATAGAAGGTTTTACTAATGGAGAAAATACTATCAAATACCTCACATGAGGGTTTCCTTATGTGCCAGACCCTGGATTTCCATAGCAGAGTCTTGGACCTCTTGTCTAAAAGAAATTAATTTTGTGTATTTCAAGACTGCTCTGCAATGTGAATTAAAGTAACAGAAATGGGAGATGATATGGAAGACTGACTTTAAAAGTGTGGTCCAGAACCAAATGAAAATACACTACACTATTTTTCAGTGTTTCTCAGTAAAAGAATAATCAGTGGTGGGGTTTTTTGTTGGTAGGATGGTTTTCCCATTTATATGCAGTGTGCATTTGTCTTTCTTCCCCTTAGTGCATTTTTCAAGTCTGGTATGAACAGCCATACTCTATTTCAAGTGTCATGTGTAATTGAGTTATAATTATGATAAGGAATTATTACCTGAATAATAACTTGTATCCCTGAAGATAAGTATCCTAAATATGCATGTATCAGACCTTGATTCTCTTGCTAAATGGTGTCAGAATTCAGGGTATCTCAAAAACAAAGCTGCAAAGTCAGATTAATCTGCATTACAAATGAGAAAAGTGTTCACCTTTGGAAAAATGAAACACACAACAATGGTGATACAGCATTACATCTGAAACACTTGCATTTGGCACTCTAGTAAGTTCTATAATAATTCATAAATAACAGGGACACTATCAGTAGCTCATAAGCTCATTTCAGTACATTGGGAACCCCTAAAATAAGAAGGACATGGACCTAAGGGAATGAGTCCAGAGGAGACTATGAAGATGGTCAGAGGGCTGGAACACCACTCCAATGAGGACAGGATGAGAGGTGGAGTTGTTCAACATGGAGAAGAGAAAGCCCCAGGGAAACATTAGAGCAATTTCCCTTGAAAGGGGCCATACAAGAAAGCTGTAGAGGGACTTCTGGCAAGTATGTAGTGACATGTAATGGCTTTAAATTGAAAGAGAATAGGTTTAGATTAGATATTAGGAAGAAAATATTTACTGTGAGGGTGGTGAGGCACTGGAACAGGTTGCCCAGAGAGGTTGTGGATGCCCCATCCCTGGAAGTGTTCAAGGCCAGGATGGATGGGGCTCTGAGCGACCTGGTCTAGTAAAATGTGTCTCTGTCCATGGCAGAGGGTTGGAACAAGATGATCTTTAAGGTCCATTCCAACCCAAACCATTCTATGATAACACTTTCAGATACTATAAAGTTCAGAAATTATGCACAGAAACTACAGAGACATACAATAAAAACCACTTATTTCACTTTTTTAACAGGAAAAGAAATTAATTAGATCCTGAGCACATTGGCTTGCTTTGTTCATTTCAGAAAGACACAAACTTTTTAATTCAGAAAAAAAGCTTCACAGAAAGGATCAAAGATTAATTTCACATAGTAGTTTTGTGAAATCTGATTTCTAGGAAAATTTTTGCTGAATTTAGAACTGTTTATTTCTGCAAATCAATTGTGGTTTTATATGAGTCCCTATTAGGTGGTGCTTATTCTGAGTCTTCTGGAGAACAACAAAGTGAAATAAAGCAGAGTAGAGATGTCACTGAAATGGCACACTCCTTTATTAGTTCTGTTCCTTCTGCCTGTTTTAAAACAACACTAAGTTTGAGTCTCACCACTCCAGTTATACTCTAAAGTATTCTATAAAATTTTAGTCTCCCCTCATAGGAATTTTGCTAAATTTCTTGAGGATTTTTCTCGAAGTGTTTATCTAGTTGTAAAGAAAATTTTCTAAGAAGTTTTAAGAATGTATGCAACTCTAAACATATGTTTAAAATTATTGTATTTTTATGCTAAAATTCAAAAATCACTAAGTAAGTCTTGGAAAACCCCTGGAAGAACTTGAGAATTGAAATCATTAGTAACCCAAGCATGTATTAGGAAACACTTACTGTGACTGAAATGACTTGAATTTTGCACATAGTAAATATTGAAAAAAATGTGTACTCTGAAACACAAACACAGAGAAAAGTACAGTACAAAACCAAGGTTATGTAATTTGTAGAAATCTAGGAGGGGTTACTAACTCACAATCAAGGAGAGAAGAAACTCATGGAGGGAGATTATGTGCAGCAGGAGGAAGAAAAAGAGATCAGGAAAGGATAGAACTGGGAGACTGAAAATTACAACAATCTTCAGAACTCAGGACAGATTAAGGAAAGATGAATTGTACGTAAGATTTAAGGACAAACATAGAAACATTAGGATTGAAAAATAATTAAAATACCAATAAGCATGGTTACTAAAATACCAGTACCAAAGAAGTCAACATACTTAACCCATACTTACTAAAAATGGAATAGAAAACATCATCACTCAGCATATCAGATGTGAATAGAACTGACTCAATTCACATCACAGATTATGTTTGTAGAGACAGAAGAATAAAATACCTTTTTCACTACCCCACTCATAAGAAACATTAATATGTAGATTGTGTTCTGAAACTTGCTGAAGTTCATGATGATTTTACAAGGCTGAACTAGATGATGAGAGCAAGTTTTGCTCCAATCAGTTTAGTAAATCTAAGTGATTTAGTAATGAGGGAGCAGGACCTTGGGGTTAACTCATAGGACAGCTATTAAACACTCTATTGCAGGTTTGCTACTCCTACCTCTCTTTCATGGTCACAGGCAAGTCATTTATCAACATGGAATATCCCCATCATAAAACAAGGCTGTACCTGCTTTTACTAGACACATTTAAAATCCACACTGAGTATCATGCCCACATGAATTACTTCCAACATTATTTTAAAGCCTTACATAAAGAGACTCAGGTCTAATTTGTATGTACTGTCCCTGAAGAAATTCTGGAATTTTATCTAACATGGGAAAGGACCATGAAGGATTTGGCAACAATCCTTGCTCGCTGGAAGCCTGATTTTGCTGTGTTCCTCTGTATAAGCCAAATAATTTAGAACTCCTTGCATTATGTAAATGACAAGCTAGCAACCATTAGAAAACACTCTCAGCTAAGCAATGAAGCTGGGAAAGGATCTGGAGCACAAGTCTGATGAGGAGTGGCTGAGGGAGCTGGGGGTGCTGAGCCCACAGAAAAAGGAGATTCAGGGAGAACCTCATGGTGGTTTATGTGTTCAATTTCTGAAACAGAATGCCAGTACAGAAGGTTTAGCAGAAAATAGAAATTAGATACAACAATTTATCTGTTTGCACTCTGCTACCTTCTATTTTCTTTTCCAAAGCATTAGGAATCACAAAATCACAGAATGGCTAAGGTTGGAAGGAACCACTGGAGGTCATCTAGTCCAACCTCCCTGCTCAAGCTCTCCAGCACATTACTCAGGATTGTGTCCAGAAAGCTTTTGAATAAGTTAAATATCCCACCAAAAAAAATGGCAATGCTTAATGCCTAAGGTAATGCTTTATGGTAAGATACTTGATGGCTGTAAAGTTTTCAGTTTTCCTTTGGCCACAATTAGCTCACTGGAGAATCTCTAAAATTAGCATTCACGAAAAAGCTACCAGTTGCTGATCAAACCCTTCACAGCTGGAGTTGAACAGTGAAGGGCTCTGGTTTAGTGCACTTGCACAGTAGAGGGAAAGGAGTCAGATCCTCAGCAAGAGCCCCAGATGACACAAAACAGAATCAGACAGCAAGAACCTTCTTACAGTATCTCAAAGTGGCCCCCAAGATATTCATTATGCACTGAATGTGAAACTCAGCTTTAATTCACTAAAAGAAAATTAAATACATCAAAGAAAATGCTGATTAGTGACATTCTGGTATTGGCTGTCCCAGTGAGGCATGTCAGCAAAGAGAATTAAGTAATTTGTGGAATGCTCCCCTGCTGAACCAGGTCATATGCACAAGAAGACCTTATAAAGGGAAGTATGGGGTCTGTTAAGATTGATGTGTCAGACAGGACAATGGTTGAATTTAAATATTATTACAGGAGAAATAAGAAATTTCTTGGGAGGGCACACTGTAGTCTAGTGGTTATACTGTTAAACACTCATTCTGTGACAGCATTAGTTGCTGCATTTGAAGTATCTGTAAATCAACATACTGGGCAGTTTCTTTGCTACAATGACAGTACGGTGACTGAAACGAATATTACTAGTGTTTTTAATAACAAAACAAAGAAGGTTTTCTAATTTCTTTATGTCATAAAATTTGATGTACAGGAGCAAGTGAACAACCACATCTATAACTGTAAAAGTTCTCAAAGCCCAGAGAGAGCAGTTTAACACAGGAGAGAGAGAATAGCACTAGAACCTTGGTAACTGAAGGAGTGTATAATTCACAACGTTGAATCAGAAATGAATATAACCTTGTTAAAAGCAGTAAGCAACAAAGTTAAAGTATTCTTACACCTGTAAATCCAGCAAAATGTCTTGCTGAGTTATTTCAGGCAAGTCATCATGATAAGTCTCAAATGGGCAGTGGTTGAAGTGTACACACGGTCAAGGTAGTTCATGTTAGGAAAAAGAGAGCAGTTGCAGGCTGCTGCAATGACAGCTCAGCAAGCTGGAAAAACTGTATCCTGTGGTTTGCAATTGACTCTTTCAAAACCACTGTGTACAATCTTCAAAGAACTGACAAAATATCAAGCTTTTCAAATAGCAACGTTTAGAAAACAGTGTCTGAAAGATGTACTTGAGGATTTCTCACAGGAAAAATCTGAAAACTTATCAAAACCAAATATTCATCTCACTTTTTGATCATCTCACTTACTCAAAATGGTACTCAGTACAAATTTTCTCCTCGTGTCCCGTTTATCAACAAATGCAACTTGTAAACATATAAATTGCACAAAACAAAGTTAGAAAACCTAGAGCTGTGCTCATACAGACCTGAAAGAAAGTCAAAAGCAGTACACAGCTGTTCTTCTTTGTCATTTGGATAGAACAATCCAGACCTGATAAATGATGATTTATTACTGGTGTTTCTGAAGTCTAAATTTCTATTCCTCCATGTCAGTTACAAAGATAAATGTTCTTTTAAAAAAGTCCTGACTATAAAGGTAAATACACAAGGCCAAGAAACACAAATTAAATCTTTCCGTCTCCCATTTGCACACGGCACAGTAACACAAAACCTGCATGCTACATCTGATCCTCTAACACACTGAGCACTGCCTTGCTGATGGTCAAGTCCAGAGCCTCAAACATTTTCACACATTTTCCTTCTATTAAGATCCTTTGCTACAGAAGACTTCGAGAAGAACTAAGTGCTCAAATGCTTTGGGCAACCTGGCTTTCCAGACTGCAGAGATTGTATCTAAACTGATGGGGAACAGAGAAGGCTCAGGCCTTAAGAGTTCCAAATCTAGTGTATTTTCTTTCAAGAGCTGGTAAGGGACAGACTGGTCATCTGTCATGTCACTTAAATATACCTACAAACCTTAAAAAGCATTGAAATTAATAATTGAGAAGATCATAAATTTTGCACTACCCACAAAATGAATGTACTTTACGTTTTTCAAATATAAAAGAAATGCATATTTCATTATGAAACAACATGGATTGTTGGTGGCAGTAAGAGCTGGGTTTATGCATTATTCACTCATGAAAATATTCATTAATTCAAAGATTGTCTGATGGTGTTCATGCCCTTCTGCAACACTAAACCCAAGGGGGAGCGAAGGTATTTCAAACCCAAAACTTGCGTGTCACATGGTTTTGCTGGCAGTGGAATGCTGGGAAATACCTGCACACCATCCAGTCACTGCCAGTTACACACGGACCTGCAGCCTACAGAGGGATCAACTGAAAGAATATGGCAAAGCCATGACTGCAGGCAGCATTTCTCCAAGCTTGTCAGCCCAGCCCATACATCAGAAAGCACTGCACAGGCATTTGGCACAACCTGAGCATTCCCAGGTTCAACCTCCAGGCAGGGTCACTGCCAGAGAATTGCAATGCTTGGGAGCATCAGCCCACAATTTTCTGTTAGCCACTTTATGTCAGCAGGTAAATGGGAGCAGAGCGTGGCTGTGGATTAAATTGTGAGCAAGTGAAATGACAGAGTGGGAAGACAACAACTGCTCTGGCATGAGGGGACTAATCTGTGTGAGCAGAGGACGTAGGCATGTATCTCCTACCAAGGGCAGTGCAAAGGCAGACTGCAAGGAAATCGGGCACACAGATGCATCCCTTAAAGACAGAACATGATTTTTTTTCCCATAATTTTCTATTTCTGATGTCTCAGAAGCCTGGCTTTCTCTGACTTCAATCCCTCTCAAGAGGGAAAGAAGATATCGGTAGGAATCCATAGTTCTGCACTGAATAAGGCTTTTTCATCAAATTACTAGACATACAGACTGTTTATCTGGCAACAGTAAGTGGTTGTTTTCACAACAGAAAGAAGGCACAGCATTTCACAAATATCTGTTTTGTGACCTCTGCAGTTCACTCCATATACATAAAAATCTGTATATCTAGCAAGGCTGCAAAATTTGATGATGTATGAAAATGCTCAGAGCCAATTAAAAACTAAACTTGACCAAAATGCATTGCAGAAGCTCAGATAAACAAATTATGTCACATTAAAATGGCAACTAAAGTTGGATGCCAGTAAACACAAAATAATAACTATGAGAAAAATATATGGGTTCTGCATAAGTTGCTGTCACCCAGAAAAATGACCTTGGTATTTATATAGGTTGTTCTATGTCAGCACCAGTCTAGCACTCAAAAATTGCTAAGAAGTCAAACAAAATACTAGAAATTAATAAGAAAGGACCACAGAAACAGGAACTACAAGTGATAAACTGCTTCACTAACTTCATAAAGTATGCTGAATGCAGTTCCCAGTTCTGGTCTTTGGAAGCTCATGATATCTATCAAGAACATTTCAACAAATCACACAGCAGCATTCAGCTAAGGGTCACATTTAACCAGCCTTTGCTAATTTCTAGCCAACACCACTGTCTGCTACATATCCCTTTGAACCAGGAAATAAATAACAAACCACAAATCATTTGTATTACTTTGCCCATAAGTAGTGTAATCAGTTAGGTGAATGTAAAACTTGTCTTGGTTTTAGCACCTATTTGAATTTTGTTTTCCCACAGGGCAAGTAGGTGTGATTGCAGTAGAAGAGGGAGAAATCTAGGTAAATGAAAAAGTCTGGGACAGTTCCATCAGTCATGGTTTAATTCCCATATGGGAACAAGCACTAACAGAACGCATCAATCACCAGCAAAGTTTGTGGCTCAGGAGGAATCAGAAAAAAGCAGATGAGATACTGAATCATATTCCAACAAGTGCTGGTTTGGTGTGTATAAGCCTTGCCTGGGAAACAAAGTCCAAGGTAAATCTAAGTAAGTGTGTTAATTTTACGGTATTTAGAAAAGCATTAGAAATAGAACCAGGTTGTTAATGTTAATTGCAGCAGATCTGGCATCTTACTGCTCTCATTTGCTGAGTTAATTGTACAACACACGTAAAGGACCATGGGTTCTGAAATTTGGTATAACATTAGTTTTTCAGAAACATACACCATGCAAATATGCTGAGAAGTGCCTTAATAAGAGAGTAAGCCATGATTTCTCATTTTTATATGGGTTCTGTAATACTAACTAGCCATTAAACATGATCATATTTTTTTCTGAATTTAAGTCTGTTAAACCTTGGAATTTAAGTACATTGATAAAATGGCTGTTATTTCTAATCACTTTTATGGTATTTCAGTGAGTTGACAGAGATAAGCTACATTTTCTAGTAATTTGTTATTTTTTCACTTCTCCCATTGAGAGCATTTTAATTTTAAAAACAGACTGCTTACCAACTGGCTCTAAAAAAGTCACTGCCAATGTAAAGTCAGTTAATACATAAATGGATTTGTTATAATGATTTTAACTTCTGTATTAAAAAACAAACAGTAACATCAAAATTATTGTCCAATCACTGTGATAAAAAAGCAGCAAACACAATCATTTGCAAAACTCTAAACACAATTTGAAGAACATATTAACATACTGTGGCATACTAAAACTTCATTCAAGTAACCCAATACCATAAATGGAGATAGTACTACAATGGTACCATGGCTGAATATCATAGTTAGAAGTTCATTAACATTTGCTTCAGCGATTTCATAACTGCAAGTCATGAATATGAGGGATAATACTTGAGATGATGCTGTGAAAGAAGTCCAGATTGATAAAAGTTCTTCAAACTTGCAAGTGAAAGTGAAAGATGAGAATTCTTGACTTTTGTAATCAAAATAACAAAAAGCTCCATAAATAACAAGCACTTTAGGGATCACAAAGCACACATATTTCTTGCCAGTTCACAGTTTTAGGCTATAACACAGGATAATCTTGGTGTTTCTGTAAGTGCAAAATCCCTCAAAGCTTCATCTTACAGTAATAATTAACAAAGCAACAGTTCAGGATAAGACATTAACCCATAAAAGAATAAAAATGTTTTTTCTGTCAAGAAGGCCAGGCTAATCTGTGAAATAGTATTTATTTGAATAGTCAACTGGCATGTCACGATTTAACTCCACTTTGTCATCCTCCAAAATGAAAACACACCTATAGGACTGACCAAGATTTTATTGGCAGCACCTGAATCAGCTACTCCATCAGAATAAGCAAAATGGACAAAAAGATAAATGAATCTGCACTAGGGTTTTGTCAGCAAAAAGCTTTGCTAGTTAAGAAAAGTATTATGACTCTTCTAATATTTTAGGCAACTACCAACCTAAACAGTCTACATCTCCATGTCCCCAAGTAACAATTTTTGCATCAGTAATATCTAATTTGTGCAAAATGTGCAATGTAGATAGAATAGGAAAAGGATCAAAATCAAACTGTGTCCTAACTGTAAAACTGAAATACTTCAATGCCATTCTTTTTCTCCATTTCACTACAGAGGTGTAAAAAAAGCCCAGTGCTTTGAAGCCACTTGACATTTTGTGCAAGTGAGAGGAGTAACAAAACAGTTAACTATGTAAACATAGAAAATGAAAATTTTCAAAATACAGAAATGGAATTTACAAATGTAATCCAAATGAAAACCTGAATTTGGGCAATCCAGTGCACCTCATTTCTCTTCTGCTTACAGCAACTTGAAAACTAGATATATGCAGTCTGTCTCCTCATGATTTTTACGGACTTAAGCAAAAACAGATTCTAGAATCCTAGCACTGACCAACTACATTTTGTAAAAGCCACAGTCTTTGCTTCTTCCTCATCCATGTCTTAGCAAATACTGTATCACTGTCACTTGCATTAACAAGCCTGTGCATTGCCATTCCGTCCGTGTTCTATCCAAAAGCAACATCACAATGAGCTTTTCAGAACCTTTTCTGCAGTACAAATCATACAATGTAGTCTCCAATAAATCTTTTAAATATAATTTCTTCAAGATGCATTTCCATCAACTACCTCTGACAATTCAGAGAATGTCACTAAGTTATGAATTTTGCTTAAGGTTATAAAAATGCAACAGTAGTTACAGCCTCCGGGTGCACACACACTGCAGTTCTGTGTCAGAGCAGCATCTGCTCTCCAAGGCCAGGTGCAATAAACAACCATTTGCTGACCAGCTACTCAGAGGGAGCAACCTTGGATGAGGGCTTGCTGCATAAGAAAAAACTCACTTTACTTTTAACTCTAAATATATAAGTGAACTTGGATCCTCAGACAAGGCTGCCTGGGAAAGACAAACAAAGGATTATAAAAGGAGGGGATACATAATGGCTCTTTGGTGAGAAAATAGCAAACAGACAATAACTTTTTTCCTAAGCAGAAGGGTAAAAATTATGTGCAGGAGGGGAATAATGAACTTCTAGAGGCTCTGACATTATCTTCAAAAAATACTTTACTGAGGAAAATAAACCCATAAGAAATAGACAGACATTTATTATTATGTTCTCTGTATGCTTCCTTTTCTAGCTAAAGTGGAAGAGTGTTTGTTTTCTTGGACCCATTAGCAAAACCCAGTGGGTATTTATTTGTTCATTTTTCCTCTAAATAACACAAATATCTGTCAAGACAAACTGCAAAATAAAACTGTACAGCAGGAGCTCAGGAAGAGTCCGTACTAACAGTGAATTTGCAGGATTCATGCACATCTAGGAACTTAGACAGTTGTGAAGTACAATCTATTACCAGGGAATAAACAAGGACCTGCCTCCAAGAAAACCATCAGGGAAGCAAGGAGAATGACAGCACAGTAACCAACCGAGACCAGCAAAGGTACGAGTACAAGGATGATGGGGAACTTGAAACCCAGCAACCTGCACATGCAGCAATGGAACCAAGTGGTGCTTGGGCCACCCTTTCACTGCTTGCCCAGCCCTGGGAGTCTGCAGCTCCTGCAAAGAGTGTTCTAGGGAAGACCCAACCACAGCAACCTAATTTTTCTGTGAAATCCCTGAAGAAATCTCGCCACATTAATTAGAACTACTACAAGTTGAAAGTAAATGATTCAACTGATCTCAAAGAGTTGGGTGAGCTCTTCTGGCGAACTGATCTGGGTACTGATTGTATACCATTAGAACAGGATATTACAGATGTATTTTGGTGTTACTCCACATACCCCCACACCCTACCTCCCACTCTCACCCCTGATAAAAGATTTGGTTACAGCCCACACGAAGAAGTTTAAGTACTTGACTGCACAGCAGATGCAAACCAAATGACCGCCAAATAGCATTTTACACACTGTACTGTTTCAAATTTACATTGTTTTTGTAGAGGCTTTGGAACAAGAAAGACCTGCTGAAGTCAGCTGAAGCCAATATTTTATTGCTTTACCTACAGTCTTTGTATTGGTTCTGTTCATCCTGCAGATAAATCTTAAGTTGTTGCAGTAACAGGTTTCACTTAAAACTTTTCCTAGTAGAGTGGCTTTTATTTATTATTTATTTATACTTTCAATTATCTGATGGCCAAGAAGCCAAAGGTAATTTTCTAGCAACAACTGTAGTGTAACTGAAGTTTTTATTGGGACAGCCTTGATGGTTATAGGTCTGATTCTTGTTGCAACATTTCTCATCTACTAAGAGACGGGGGTTTTTCGTGCTACAGTTTCTTTCACACACTTGACACTGGGAATGTTTTCTCTGGTAGCTATACCTGCAAATATTTTTATTGCCAACTCCAACAATTTGCAAACTGTAACAAATACTTATAAAGCATTCAAGCAAATATTTACAAAAAACTCTGAGCTCATCAGTTACTTTAGGCGCAGAAAATTTCCATTACAATGCTGTACCAAAGAGGAAGATAAACACTCCAGTGCATGAAAGAACTCTTTTTTTTTTTAGAGAGTTTAAGCCTAAATTTTTGTGCAAAAATTTAATATTTGAAAATTAAATTAAATATTTGAAATCTTAATGTATGGACTTTATGTTACACTGAGTTAAGTGCTTTTCATGCATGGAGCTAGAAAGAGGACCTATATTAAGCAATATTATTTTCTGTCTTTAAGTGCACAATTGGATGCACATGCATGGACCATGGCAATTTCCCTGAACAACAACCTGAATCTTCAGCTGAACCGACATTTTGGTAATAGTATGATGGAAATAGCGGTACTGGACTAACCACAAGAAAATGTGATGTCAGAAATTAAAAAATACAAACTATTAACATCGATGCTGCTTGGAAATTTAGGAAGAACTTCCCATTAATTCACAGTTCCAGCTTATATCAGTCACTCACTCCAAATACTAGGAATCCCAAAGAATTTATAACAGTAATACTGATTAAATACTTCTTGAGTTCTTTACTATGTATGGTATTTTCAAACTTTTAGGAATATCTTATCTGTCAATATTTTACTTTCTACAACTTCTTAATCCTTAAATATCTCCCTATTAGCCTTCTATGTTTTTATCTTCAAAAAACCCCAAGCTGCCAGTGTGTAAGATTAAATAACCATTTTGGTTGAGAAAAATAACATTCAGCCAATCAGATAAAAATACAGTACCAGGCAAGTAGTTACTAAAGTTACTTAAGCCATGTGTTTTGGAACAGCGTTTCCCCTAGAGATGGTTTTATATTATATAGAACTATAGAAAATCCCTAATCTCCTCAAACCTTAACAAATACTTTTATCAACTTTTCTGTGATTGTGCTGTAGTGTGATGGCTGGAGGTCTCATCCTTGACTTAATGACATGGAAAGCTAAAAAGATGCCCCCAGACCCTCCTTTCCAAAATGGTTGTTTTATCTGCTGAAGGAAATTATAAATATTCCCTAAACTATCAGAATTTATTTGGAATGATGTCTCCACTTCTACATTTGGCATATAGTCCACTTACTCCTTCCATATCCCAACAATAAGGCTAGTTAGAATTAACAAGTATTGGTTATGATCCAGCCTGTTAATAGCAAGATTGATCCGTGGGGTGTTTTATAGCTCATTAAAAGTTTATTAGCTATTGCAGATCATCAATAAAACCTGTTTAATTTGCTAATTGCTACAGCTGCTGCAGTGAGTGATGCTTGTGATTCTTCCCATGTATAGAGCAGCATGTTCTCCTGAACTCTGCCTGTCTGATTTTTCTTTTACAGGAGACTTATTGCAGTTTTGTACCCAGTGATAACACACCAATTTTTACATCTTAACAGTTCCTATGAGGAGCACTAGATTAAGTTACAGCTGCAGTCAGAAGAATCTTTCTCAAGTGTGTGGAAAATCAACAAATTTAAAGCCTTTCAAGTGTCTTGGTTTGATAAGTAGTAACCTCATAAAGTCAGTGCTTTGATGGGCTGACTAGGGATTACTATTTTGTTCAAGCCATTTCGCAATCTCACGTGGCTCAGCAAATATTTGCACTGAAAAACATACAGCAACCAAACATTTGGCCAGCTGGAATTAGAAGAATGATGCTATTTCATAATTATTATTAGATACAGTGTAACTTTATATTAATTCTATTTCAAGAGATAAAATTATCATATTTAATGTGCTGAAACTTTTCATTTTCTCCATAAACCACTTATTCTAATTGCTTGTAATATGAAAATTGTGTTTAAATAACATCACAAGTGCTCACTAAAACAGCTTTTAGCTGTTGCCTGTGAACAGCTGACTGCTATGCTGTCCATATGACATTACCAGCTCTTCCAATGTTCTCAGAGCAACCCAGGAAGTCAGTGCAACATAAGGAATATCAGCTGAATTTGGCTTGTTAGAACCTGTTGAATGCTGTATATATTTCAGGGGTTCAGACCTACACTAACTGAGGACAGCTGTTTATCAATATGCATTCAGGGCAGCTGTGCCCAGGCTTTCACCAGTGAAGAGCAGAGGCCAAAAATTCTTCTGAAATGGGGTTATACCTGCAGAAATTCCTAAGAAGCAAATGCATAGAGTGTTTACTTATTTATTCATTCATTCATTCATAAACTCCTTCTGTAGATACTCAAACACTCTATGCCTGAATAGATAGAAGCCCTCAAACACTGCTCTAAAGTATTTCTACAGGACACTTCTGTAAAGTTCTGAGTGGAGAGCAGTGGTACAATAGCTGAGAACAGCTTGTTATGCCTGTGAATTTCTTTACTTACAACTGTGGAAGCTCAGTAAAGGGAGGGAGGATGTTTTTAGCAACAAGTCCCTCTAGACATTCCAATTACCCTGTCTAAGGGTAATGCAAGAGCAAAACATACAAACACACACAAAAGAGGGATCTAATTTCAGCTACAGCTATAGATCATCCTAGGTTTATTTTAAAACTGTATGTCCCTTACCATAGAATTTTTAAAGTTCAAAAAGGCCTTTAAGGTGATCAAGTCCAACTGTTAACCTAAAGCTGCCATCCTCACCCCTTAACCATGCCCCCAAAGGCCACATGTAGATGTCTTCTGAACACTCATAGGGATGGTGATTCCACCCCTTCTCCAGGCAGCTTGTTCCAATGCCTGATCACCCTTTCAATGAAGAAATTTTTTCTGATATCCAACATAAACTTCCCTGGTGCAACTTGAGGCCATTTCCTCTTGTTCTGTTGCTTGTTCCCTGGGAGAAGAGACCGACCCCAGCTCAATACAGCCTCAGTCAGCACAGCTATGCATTCCTGACATTCAAATTCTAAAGCCAGTGTTAGACACAGCATGTTCCATTTTACTTTGCCTTCCAGTACCAACTCAGTGTTAATACAACACACAAATATTACGCTCTGAAATCCAGCAACACACAACCTATCATCTTTGCTTGTTGAACAACAACAGCGCTGTTCTGAAAAAAACCTTTCTCTAGTGGCCTCTCTCTGCCCCGGATTTTGTGAGATATGAGCACAATGGTTATGCAGCAGAGAGTATCATCCTAGCAGATTGTTAAATCTGCTCGCTAATTATACATTAAGCGTTGATCAATGCTGAAAGCAAATTAATTCATTACAAATACATGACATGTATCTTAAGCTACTATTAAGGCTACAGTCTTCTGAATAATGAATGAAGTTACAATGAGTTCTAACCACCGTTCAACAGGATAATCACATTTCAGAGTAATAGTTTATGCTATGCAAGCCTGAGTACCTTCAAAGCCAGTATGAGCTCATCAAGTAACAAAAAACTAGGTCAACTGCAATTCATATTGTTGCTATAGAGTTTTACACATATTATTTTAGATCATCATTACCGATAAACTTAGGTATTCAATTTTTAATCATGTTTCAGTATTTCTTACCATTCAAAAAGGCATCTGTTAAATCGACTTACATAGAAAAGCAGGAAGAGAAGAGGAAGAAAAGATGTAATCATTAGATATCTGATTAGCACTGCCACCTGTAAGTTGTAGATAAAAACCCATTCATTTCTCAGTGCTAAGCTGCTGCTTCTATTCCAGACCTTCTTCCACTCTCAATTACTTTCTGATAATTTCCTAGAATTCCACCAGTTCAGTGTATAAATTCACAGAGATCCTTACAATACTAAATCTACATAGAGACAATGTATGAGAGCCTGGGAAGAGATGTTGTCTACAGTTCTGCCTCTAAGGTTTGAGAAAATTCACTCTTCTGCATCTCAGTTCCATGTTTGACATAAATAGAAACTGGGAGCTCCAAGAAGCTGTGATGGTGGCGAGATGGAATTCATCCTGTGCATGGTACCAATGTCATGGGGCACCTTTTGGGATTTTTGGGATGACAAACAGCATCCTCTGTTCTATCCAAGCAAATCATCTGAAAAAAGTATGTTGTATAAAAAAATTTAAACTACTCTAGAAAATAAATACTAAGATAAAACATATAATTCCCTTTCCCCTTATTCTTTGTTCCCAAACCTCATAAGTCTTCTTGATATTCACAGATACGCAAAAGCTCTAAAATAATTTATGAGTGTTAGCTCCTGATTACAGCACAACTGTACTGGGATGCAAATAATAAATGAATTCTGAAGCAATGTGACGGACAACATAATTTTCTTAAAGTCATATAAAAGGTCACAGAATATGTACAGCTACATGACAAGGCTGAATTCAAAAAACACCTAATTGCTTTGAGGGGAAATCTGAAGAACAAAATTTGAGAAAAAAAGATGTAATTTCCATTGAAAGTTTTTTCTTCTAAGACAGAGTTGAGAGGACATGCCTGCTACGCATCAAAGACTGGGGATAAGCTCAGAGCAGAGCACACAACTACTCACTGTATGAGTTACCCTGCAGTCTGTCACCTGTCCTCTTAGGGCAAGAACTCCTAGAGCTTTGTGATTTCCAAAAGCTTTTACCAGGGAACAGGATTTTAAAAACAAGGATCCTGACAGATGGCATCTTGAGATGGAACAACCAGCCTTACGGGAGGTGTCAGAACCATGGTATTGTCAAACTTCAACTTTTAAATCAAATTTCTTGCTTTTAAGAGCAAGTTGTGCCAAAGAGGAAAGGACACAGATAACATTTTCTCCTGAAGTAGCAATCAGCAAGTCCTATGAAAAACCACAGTGAACCTCTTCTAATACCATCTGTTAATGAAAGATGAAAATGTGAGTTCTGGGTTTATGCTGGCAGTCATTAGTATGGCTTCATCTGTACCTTGGCAAACCCCCACATGCTGGTTAATGACACAGACTACCTGCAGAGCACTGAGTAAGTCCAACTGGGCTGATTGAGAAAACCCAAAGGGAGAAAAAACTTTTTGTGCCACTGTAGGTTTTACAAGGCTACTACTGTTTTCCTTTAATGCAAAGACCTACAAGACCTAACAAGATTGGAAATGTGAGCAAAACCACATGCCAGTTTGGAGCAAAGATGCAATGAAATGCATCAAGGTTTTGTTTTGATTGTCTGAAAGCTAGTTCTCATCTCAACCAATACATGTTTCACACACAAGATGGCTGTTCATGCAATCTTTTACCAGGAACTTGATCTATTATATGGTGATACACACCAGCTCTTCCTGGTGACTACCAGAAACTGGAAATAGTATATCTCTCTCAGATTTAATGAATATAGCACTGTTGGCTGCTTCAATAGCTAAGGCTGTGTTCAGTATGACTGGAGAAGGCTTTTGGAATAAACTTTTTAGCTATTAACTCCTAATATAAGGAGTTACCCTGCTAGCAACAACCTTTATCTAGGAAAAGAGAATAAACCAAGCATTTCCCTCTCTGGGATTGTCAGTGTTCTTCTTCTAAAATGTTTATCATGTTACTGAAGATAATCATTAAACTCACAGCACCTTTACAACTTTACAACATCATAACAAGCAGAACCCAGGAAATATAATTCATTCAACCCCTTCTGAACAACCCTTTTGGCAATGATAGCAGGTATGATATTAACTGTTTGATTAGAAACATTACTACAACATAAAAACTGAATATAGATAGAATGAATAGTGATTTTAAGAGCATGATACAGAAAATTTTGTATGTACCAGTCTAGTAGTGTTTAGAACAAAATCTTAAGGTATGAAATTTCGGTGCTAACTATTACTAAACTATACTTCAATGTGAGAAAGACCACTGTCATCCTTGGCTATCAACATAAAAAGTGTGTGTGTTCCAAAAAAGCCAATTAAGATGTTATAAACATCCAAATTACTTGGCAGTTTATCGTACTCAGGACAGAATCAGCACAAATCATTTCATCATCTTGGTCTAAACCACAGATTAGCTTGCATGATCTGTTCATAAAATCAACCAACCTCACAGGAATAAACAAGTCTCAATCAGTATTTATTAGTCAGTAGCACTACAACAGGATTTTGTTAGAATGCAAAACTACACTTTCACTTGACTGAAGGAGTCAAGCTGGTGTTTTTCAGTTTATCAAAGAAGTATTACACTGTTTAAGAGATTAAATTAAATTATACCAGTCATAATCTGTGCCCCAAATATTTTTATTTGCCATATTCTTGGTTTTGGTATTACTGAAACTCCTTTCCATCTTAGAAAGCCTTCATGTCCTAGATAGTAGGATGGTCCCACCAGCACTAAATGGTCACTATGCAACAGTGCTGCCATCAGCGATGCAATAGCCTTCCCTGTTAGAATGTTACAGCCTTCACATCTAAACAAACATTTCAGGGCACTGAAATGCTTCCCAATTTTTGCACTGAGGGAGGGATGGGGAACCCAACTTCATGCTCAGATGTCAGGTTCATAGCTAGAGCATGAATTTCACAAATTAAAGTAATTTCAGTTGGTTACAATTCCCTGTACAAGCATGTAATTAATAAAATGGGAATAAACCTTGCTGTACAACTTGTGCCAGCACTTGCTCTAATTTCCCAGACAGCCACAGCCTCATTACCTCCAGATTTGTGCATCTCATTATGATTCTGACACTTGCACTTGTGCGATTAGTGATGAAATTACAGATTCATCCTGATTTAGTGTGGCCTTTATTGCTGTTAATTAGGCAATGAAATGTGAAAACTGTTACGGCATTTTAATTATCTGAATGCAATCAGATTTGTATATTAAAAAAAAAAACAACCACAAAACAACAAACCAAAACCTGGAGAAAGCTATCTTTATTTTAGAAACAGTTGCTGGTTTTGATGGAAACAGCTGATTGAGAGAAATTTGAAAATTTATTTTGATGCTAGCTGAGGTGACAGCTCCTGTCTATATCTGCCCTGTACAGTTTTATTTTTTGCAGAAAGATTAAAAATGCCTTCTTATCAACAAGCGTAAAAGTGTGCAGTAGCAAAAACCTGAATGAAATATGGTCAGATAAACTGCTTAATCTCAGTAAAATTTTTGAGGTTTTTTTTGCCAAGATCCTTCAGAAAAACCCTAGAGGAACAGCCACCAGGCACAATTTATGTGCAGAAACAAAACATCAAAGGGGGCGGCTCCAAAATCCAAAGGAAAAAAGCACTGAAATCTCATCCTTGTTGCTGGACCTAGGTTGAAGTAATTTTATAATTACTAATTGTTTTATAACAATTTATGCTGAATGGTCAGAACGACCCCATTCTCATCAGCTCTCTCAGCTAAGATGGGTGCCCTCCTGCAGTCAGCTGTCATGGAAGGTGCATGGGAATACAACTTCTCTTGTGTAGCCACAGCATGGGCTAAACACAGCACATATCTGTAATTAGTCATGTATGAGTGACATATGTCTGAGTGTCTCTCCTACTATTTGATCTTCTCACTGTTGAAATGAATGTTTCATTGAGCATTATTGCTTTGCTTCACTAATAAACTAGTTATAACTAGTTCGTTAGTTTTTGCTAACGGTAATTAATCGATTGCCATAGCACATTTGGAAGGAATTTGGTTTGTGGGCAGAAGGTGACTTTGAAGAGATGGAGAGCCAAACATCCTTGCATGCTGGCACCGTGTCTGCCCCAGGACAGCTTGCAGGAGAAGGAAGGCAGCCAGAGGTCTACTGATCTTATTAGAAGTCCTGCAGTGGCTGTGCACCTCCAGGCTTCCCTTACCAAGACAGCACATCAGGCAGGCAGGTCACGTGTGGTGCTTACACAAGTGCACACAAACACTCAAGTCTGAATCCTGAGCTGCACCCCACTTTGTGTGTTTGTATTTCTGTAAATACTCAGCTATATCAGCCTGTCTTTGCAAGCCCCCATGAGAACGCAGAGGCTGGCAAGCCCTCAGACAGCTGCTAACACACGTGTGGAATTTGTAGAAAAGAACTGTTGTCCCTCACTTTTTCCTATAGACTCAAATTTGTAGGACATTATTCTCATTGTACCCAGTTAAGTCTTCCTTCACCCTAGTGTAACCTATAGAAGTGTTACCTTACTTGATTATAAATAACTTTCTATACAAAATACTTCTATTTTGATAATTCTGATTAAGCTACAATAAACCTGTTCGCTCCTTTCATCATTAATTGGATGGAATTTCACTGTTTTTCTTCTACAAGATCACACACACAAAAACTAGTATTATGTTTCTTTGCAAAAATGAAATTGAACATGTCTTACAGTTTCTCAATAGGCACGAGATTTTAAAAAGATTTTGAAAAGACAAGCATCAGGAAATTTGAAAGAAAAGGCTCTCAAAGAAATGTCAAATTTAGTAGATTTTATACACGTATATCTCACACATATGCATCTATCTGTAGTCCATCACATTAAAATATAATTGGCACAGTGCTGCACTGGGAACTTCTCTGATCTCTCATTTACACCCTCATCTTAATTTATGTACATTATACTTTCTTTTTTTAAATGAAAAGACTAAGGAAAATATTCTCGAGTAAGACTGCTTTTTACTGTTCTGTATACCTTCAGTGAAACCAAATTCAAAACATTATGATGAAAACACTGAAGTAGTAGCATTATTGCTACTACAGACCCACTAATTTTCATGATATAAAAATACATAATTTATCCATGTATTTAGTGTTCAGAAAGCATGGAAAAAACCTGAGAATTTCAGAGATATTTCATCCATTGTTTCTCTCATGCCTTCTCCATCCTCTGTACTTTCAACACCACAATCAGTTCCCTGAAAATAATTTTGGGAACTGTACCAGAAAAAAAATATTATCGAATTGAATATCTGCCTGAGGAACTAAATATGGAAGAAATCCTAGAGTGATGGGCTTAATATATAGAAATAAACATTAATTTATTCAGCAATTTTTCACTCTAAAGCTAGCTTCCCCCAGAAGCAGTGTACAAAAATAAGTACCAGCATTTTTCAAATACTAGAAATGCAAATATTAGGCAATTTGCCAAAGGTGACACAAGTCAATAAGAGAATTATGAGCAGACTCCAGTTCGTGGCTGAATACTGAAATTAAACTGCTCATCAGTAAAGTCCTTAAAGTCAGAGCAAGCAACACATATCGCTCATAGAAGCACAGAAATTATGTTGGCAGAATATATAAAAATATGTACACACACTCAGTGTGATAGTACTGCAGTCCCTTAAGCTTCTTGAAAAAGCAGATATCAAAACCTGTAAAAGTGGAAGCATCATTATTTTATTTTCTACTCAAAGACACTGCACGGTCACCTGTTCTGCTTATGAGTGTGCTCAAGATCACCCCTTTATGCATTATAGGATCCTATAATCTAAACCTCAGACAGCAGATGAACTTAGTGTGTGAATTCTTAGTAAATACCCTGCTACCTTGGAATTATTTTACTTGCCAGACAACCTTTCCTTTTTTTGACCATTCATTTGCACACACAGAAATAACAAAAATCTCCAGCTGGATACACACACTTCAGGGAAAATTTTACAGCTGTCACAAAACAGTAGAAAGGATGGTACTGGCTCCACCAGGCCAGCCAAGTGTCCCAGCTCAGTGCATATGTTCCCAGTGAAATGGGTACATCTTCCTATGAATATGATCCTTTTGGCACACAAGGGTAATTGCAGCCAATTATCATAAAGCAGTAAGACAGACTCCCAAGTGTGAAATCTAATGTATTGGAAGGTCTAACCTGTCCAGCTTCATTAAACCATCTCAGAATAATGAACATCTTAAAAGTGAAAAATTAATTAATCCTAAATAATTAATAAAGTGTATTTTATCCATAACTTTGTACAGCCTGTTTCAAAGGCAACTAAGGAGAAAAGCAATTAAGCTATTCCTGCCCATCCCCTTATTTTTTGGCTCTGTGTGGAGAATGAGACAGTAAACTGTTATTTCTCTAGCTTAAAAGCAAAAGGTTGATGTGTAACACTGAAGTCTAGAAGATACTTCCACCAGTAAATTTGCAAGTTAATGGCTTATTTATTCATAATCTAGCAGACTGCTATACAAGTAGATTTTCCATACAATAGTATCTAATCAGTACAAGATGGTGCATTTCATTACATGTTTTTAAGTGACATGAGAATGGGGGCACTCACATGAATACTAAAATAAGCACACTGAAATACCAAAGAATTCTTGAAAAACCCATACCGCACTACCTCCCTAAATATCACTCCTCCTTTAATCCTGACCCTAATCTCCCCAGGCAGAGCTCCAGCTCCATGCATTCCAGCGGCTCATTAACACAGAGGGTGACATCCATTCCTCATCTCCACTGCCTGTGCTTCCTAGAGGCCCCCTATCCTTCCATTCCTACACTCCAGTCCTCATGATGGCAAGCAGATCATAGCCCTGCAGGCATGCACACCTCTCTAACTCCTCTTGCTTATTCCCCACACTGTGTGTGTTTGCACAGAGGCATTTAATCTGGGCCCCCAATGAAGCTGACTTACTGGCTGGAGTGTCTGGAACTTTGTGCTGCCCTTCAGGTGCTCTTCTGCTGACCTAAAATCCATCTCCAGGCTCAGAGCATTTATTAGTGGCACTGGCATCAAACTGGTGGGAGTGGAATGAACCCAGGTTCTCCTCCCCAGCAACCTTATTTTAAAATCTTCTTCCCCATGTTGCAAGCATATGATGTATAACACAAGTGGGGTTTATCATTAAACACTCCCTCCCTGAGCTTGCATTTCTTGTCTTAACTAGATACGAGGTCTCCTTCTCCATATTCTTTGTTTGTTGAGACTCACTGGTTATGCCAGTGTTTGAAATAAAGGAAGATGGACAAGAGAGATATTGTACAGCAAACCTATATAATGGAAAAAGATAAATTTGCTGAAGAGATGTCAAGAATTTAACTACAGTTTTCTGCTTAGTAATCGGGACTGTTGGTCTCTTGCAATAGCTCACAGAACCAGACAGTGCAACACTAACTTGACCTAAGATTACAAAAAGCTCTGTACAAAGCTGAAGTCCAGCAACATCACAGCACTGCAACAGAAGTATTAAAAAAAGAAAGAAGCTGTGTGCTCTTACCCTGCACTGATACTGCAATGGAACACTGAAACAGCTCAAATTAAGTGTAAAACAGTCCCATTTTTAGAATGGCTGTAAATGATGGTGTTTTTTCAGCCCTTCAACATTATGTGTCAGCATCATCGGTACAGCACACTCATGCACGGCTGATAGAATCCATATCCTTCCATCATCCAGCACCCCCATACCCAGACTATGTTTCCTCAAAGAGGAAGGCTGCTCAAGAGTATTTTAAATTCTAGGCATACTTGTTCTAGGCATACTTGTTCTACCGCTTGTCCTCAGCCCCAAGATGACCGCTACATCTTTCACTGAATCTATGAAATTTGAACACAAAAAGAGAGAGGGAAAAAAAGCCTGTGATTTAAAAAGAAAAGACCCAGAAGAGGTGGGGAGGCTGGCGAAAAGTAGTCAAACATCAGCACATAGCACAAGTGTTGTCAAGGCAGCCAGGAGGGCACTGAGAATATAGACAGCAGCAATTACAGGGATGGAGTACCTGGGAATTCTTTTTTGGTGGTAAGCATCATCTTTAGATCATAAAGCAAGGGATAATTTTCTCCTGAATCTTTTTACAAACACATTCAGCTACAAAGGTTAACTCTACAAAAAACACTGCATGACTGTGTAAAGCACTTAGAATACATCCAGCAAGCATCCTAGACACATGAACAAAGAAAGTCAAAATGTCCTAGCACATAGAACATTTACACACTATTTGTGGCCAGTGTTATTCAAGATAGCGATTCAGATACTAGAACTTGCTCTCTCAGGTAAACCACCTATTACCTGAAAGCAATCCAACTCTCATTTTACAGAAGTCAAAATATTATGCCTTAATAATATCTTTTGGACCTTGAAATACTCCCTTGATAAAAGATAGTTATGCTTCTGTTGGTCCATCACAAGAATTATGCCTTTCTGTCAAGTACTGGCTCTTTGACACCACTCAAGGTACATCTACTTAACATCATTTAAGAAATGCTGAACCACCTTTCCCTGGATATCACTTTCAAAATTACATCAGCTTGAAAGAATACATAAAATATGAAGCATACCCTCTGCTAACAGCCACTGTTAAAGGAAGTATACTTATCATCCAGTGTAATTAGCTACAAGCTTCTGAATGTCAATTCACCACACAGAGCTGAATGACAGGAGGAGAACAGTCAGCTTGACCACTGAGGTCTTTATGAATTGCATACATTAGCAAATCTCAGTAAGAAAATGCCCTGAAGTATGCACTTGCAATTTCACTGCTATTAGAGAGTATCAAAAGTTATTCATATGCCACAGCTAGAATGAGACAAAAATAGAAAGCTTACATAAGCTTCTATTATGAATAATGACTACTGAATGTAAAAGTAATTGAAAAGGAGATTGCAGGCAGACACTGGAAGGCTAGACTTGCCTTAGCTCTAAAAACACACAATAATGTAAGGGACATACAGCTGATCCATATCCATTTATAAACACTGCATGTGATGTGCTTACTGAGATAATTACTGTATGCATATATGAATTTGGTTCAGTAAAAGAGCTGTTCAGAAACTGTACACAATCATTGGATTAGCAAAAATTGCCAGGTTATGAATGATTCAACCAGAAAATACAACTGATGGAAATACTGGATGTTTTAAACCTCAGAGCTGCAACAATTATTGTTTAAACTGCCAAAGTTGCAGATCTAAAGGACAGTGAATAACTAGGAAGTAATTTTCAGCTTTCACCTAGGCAAAACACATTGCAGAGGCCTGCTATGCAAACACAGTTTATATACAAGTAGATCACCCAGCACACAATTCTGAAGCAAGTTCTCCTCCAGGAAGATTGTCTTTAGAAGGATCACTGAGTAAGACCAGAAATGGCAACAGAGAAACAGCTAACACACAAGTCCTGACAAAGATATCTTTAAGGAAGTGCTTATTTCAGGTAGAATGTCAAGTGTGCTAAAACTTGCCTTAGGAAATCTCTATCATTCTCTAGCATTAAGTATTTTCAATGTTCAATATTTTATATGGATTCACTAGTACAGATTGGTCACATAGGGACTTACAGTTTTCTTTGTAACTAGCTTAAATACCAGGCTTGTTAACATCAATAGGTTCTACACTTGCCTAATACCTACAAGAATATGTGTGTAAAAAAAACATTGGTCTAACAATTGCTTAAACTAAAAAGGCATTCGTGAAGGAAAACTCTTCTTTCTCCAAGCTTCCCAAATACTTGTGATATAAAGGGCCATGATGCCCACACACATGTATGTAAAGCAGACGTCTCTCATAAGAATGAGAACAGCAGTCACAATGCATGATCAACAACCCATACTTTCATCAAATTACAGTGCTTGTTGTTTCACTAACATCAGTTAAAGAACTCCCTAACTGCAAAAAAGTGCCACTAAAATAATGAGGAGCTAGAAGGAGAAAGAAAATTGTGTGGCCCTGTGATATTCAGAGGTCATGGCAAATTTAATCAGCAAGTGTTGCCAACAGTGCTATATCCCAGAGTTCAATCTATCTGGAGTTAAAAGAATATAAAAGGAAAGCTAAACTGTGACTGAACAGAGAGATTGGAAACAACCTCCCTTCATTTTCAACTCGCCTCTTAACCAACTATACTGTGTGTAGTGGTGACCTTAGCCCCTAAAGATGAGGCACTAGAAAAGTGGCAATTTTTTTTTTTACAGCATACATTAAGGAACCCTTTTTACTGCATCTTTGTAAGTGCATCAGTAGCAGACACTGGCCTTTGTGAGAATATTCACTGCAATTTCAGAAAAATTATTTATTAATCACTGATACACTGGTTTGTTTCATATGAAACAGGAAAAAACCCTAAACCTCTAAAACATAACAGAGAGCCCCATCAACTTCCAAAGCATTCTTCAGTTCCAAAAATACAGAAGTAGAACATCAGCAGGTGTTTACAGTTAAAGACCTTTGAGACTTAAGGTCCTTAAAACCATATTAGCAATAATATCATTGAATATTGAATCTCAAGGAGCTTTACAAAAATATCACCCTGAAATGCAGCATATCTGTGCAAAAGAACACATTCAAAATAATACATAATCATGCCAACCCTGGGAAAAAAACACTGCTCACATAATGCCCCAGGATAATCTCTGTGAGTGGAAAGTGGCTTTGCTGTTCAGGTTCGATGGAAGTGCCTGATAAACCACATTCTCTAAAAACTTCCAAAGTGAACCCAAGTTTCTGTTTGTACATAGAAGTAGACAGGAATTATTGTGTGATTATTATCAACGTAAGTGTGAACAAGTATGGTTTTATATGTCATTAGTTTTAAGCAATATGCTATATTACCTCCAGTATTTAGCACCAGACAGAGCAAAAACCTCTCGAATTAAAAGTAATCATAAATCTTATGGCAATTCCAATTGGTTGTACAAAGGCATATCTCATAGGTGACTTTCAAACTGTGCAGATCAGGAATTCCACATATTGAAAAGCATAAATGCAATTAAGAACCACCAGCAGACAGAAGAGATCTGTTCCCTTATAGTTGTTCCACCAAACAGCTGCTCTCCAGTTTAATATTCTAGGAAAAAGTTTCTTGGCTTTTTTTAAAGAATAATAGTAAAGCTACCCTTAAGAAAAAAATAAACCATAACAAATCTGAAAAAGACCCTCACAACAAATACCAAACCACTGAACAAGGAATTCTCCAGGTTGTGCACAACAGAACCCAAATGTGCTTCAACAACCAAGGCAACTGAGAGGTATTTTCATACTTGCTTTGTCAAGACAGGAACAACTTTCTGTTACTTCAATAAATCCATAAAACAAACTAAACTCCTGGCTGGAATTTTCTTTGAAGAAACCTACTCTTAATATCTTAACTCTAAACATTGCCCCAACCTCTAATATTCTAACATCCACTTCTTCAAAATAAAACATTAATTTAAATTGAAGCCAAAGCCCTGAAATTATACTGACAATAGTGTATAACTGAAAAATATCTAGAGAGAGTATTTCTTCTCTACTGAGTGTGATTCTAGAATCACTCAAGCATTTTTTTGAGAAAGCACTTTAAAGAAATCATGCTGTTGTTAACTACTTATTCTGTGCACTGACCGTTTTGTTCTTATTTCCTCAGTGACTACCATTATACATAACAAGGACTGTTTAATTTCTCTACAGCTGTGTTTCTTTATTGATCTTTATTCAGATGCTTTCTAAAAGAAGAAAAAACATCCAAATCTAAATGAAATTATTACCTGTAGCGTAGCTCCTCCAAACAAATCCCGCAAGCAAAAGGTCACAGTTTACTCTTACAGAAACCACAGTGGCTATCTTTCTGTGTTTTAAAAAACTATTTTTTCTAGTGATGCTGATACATCTAATTCCTGTGGAAAGCACTTCTGTAAATCCATTACTTCTATGTTTTTCATTCAGACAGTTGATTCAGGCTCGCCCTTCCAAAGACACCCTACTCAGTAATCGCACCAAAATATATATTCTAGGCTGTTCCAGTGGGTGAAGATAAAACTTCCTCAGGGGAGACTGCAGTGGTCTTGTTGTGACATGACTAAAACATACTGAATTGTAGGACTGACATTCAGAAGGAGACCAATACAACCTTTGGAAGCAGGTGCCAGTGGCCAGAAGACTTGCTGCCATACAATGATGCAGCACACTACAAAGTGCCAAGCATCCCATGGGTTGTAGCGATGCTTGGTAAACAGCATTCCACAAGTGGGCTCTGAATTCCCTTACAAACTGTGACATCTCTTTTGATTGCCCTCGGACAATGTTGCAGCTTCGTCATCACCCACGTGGAAGAGCAGTAATGGGTAATAGTCCGAGGGCTGAGAGCTAGCCTGAGAGCTTTCCTAGTGATGTCCTTAGCCCAAGTTGCAGGGAGCCAGCGGCCTTCCTTAAGAGGAGGGTCTGTCCAGCACAGTGGACCCGCTGCTCCCCTCACAAGGGAGTCATCTATCACCACGGCCCATCTTTTCTTCCTTGTGGAGGTGGTCATTGTACAGAGGCCAGTCCTTTCTGTTCAGCAATATCTCTGGTGTAGATGGGCCATCATCCACATCTTCCTTTGACTTACCTTTCACATCCAGAGCCTCACCATTGTTGTGTACAAGCACATGGGAAGGCGAGGTAGGCAAAGAGGGCGATTGCCTGCCCCCCAAGCAGGGACTTTTCCTTGTTCACTCTTTTTAATTTACTGCCTTCTGTATGGCAGGGGAAGAATACAGGATCCTCCTGATCTTATGTTTTTTCTGGTGGCTGTTCTTGTTACTGTCTCAGGGAGAGCAGAGCATGGGTTTGCCAGTCAAATTCTTTCTCATTTCCCTACTAATGACCCCGTGTTCCACTCTTGTACTTTGAAGTAGCAGCCAAATGTCCTAATAATGGTGGCTGATAAGCATAGCTCAGAATAACAAAGTGCAATGTCTTTGAAAATACTGTTTTCCATTTCAAGCAATGACGTTAAGCAATTCAAAAGCATTATTTCATGCTTCTTATAATAGCCACACAAAATGGAAATTTCTTTTTTTGCTCACAGTAGCAGATGAATACACACAAAAATGTATTGCCAGTAAAGGGTCATTTACTTCTTGTTTTATGGATTTTAACCAGCACTCACACGAAGCTTGAGCAGAAGCCATGTAATATGACTGATGTAGAATGAATTCCATCTTACTCAAGTTATTTTGCAGCCCTTATTCTCGTTAGAGAAGAAAACTCCTGAGGTCAAAAGACAATGGAAATGATATTTCATTTTACCTTAGACTATGAACTCTGGAACTAAACACAGTTTTTTAATATCTGGATGCATTTAGACCTGCTCAAATAGGATTTAATATTCATCTATAAATAGCAAACTCTGTATAAGTTATCGTTAGTACAGAGATCACTCTTGAAAGTATTATTATATTTATAGCCAAAAAGCATACCATATTCTATACATGCAGTGCTCTCCACACACACGTAGAAATTGCACAATAAAGTAAGCATTTTTATACTGCAAGTGCTTCTATTTCTATGATGATAGAAGCTTTTTTATCAAACAATTATTTTTGGATAAATAACATTTTTGCTAATTCTAAAGGGAAAAGCACCTAAGAAGTTACCATATCAATGAAATGGAATGGAACCAAATGAGGAATCTACTATTAACTTCTGGAATACTAAATATTCATTCTTTAATGTTAACTGGCCTTTTGGGATTTCTAATAAGCTGAGTCTAGCATACTGTGGGATTTTAGCATTGACATGTTTCTAATGAGAGGTTAATGAATCTAATCTCTCAAACCATGGTAAAACACAGGACTGGGAATCAGGGAGCCAGTTCTGACAGTGTTTGGCTGTGTTCCAGTTGAGTTCACTTATTCATGAAGAAGCTTCCATCAGATACTCTACTTCTTACTGAAACATGAAGTGAGCTGGAAAAGAAAGGTCTCTGTGGTGTAGAAGGAACTGTCAGCAACCCAAGGAAAAGGCCAAATTAAAATTAAAATTCATTAACCTTAGCATCTGTCAAAGAGTTTTGAAAGGAAAAAGGAACAAAGAAAAAAAGAAGGGTGAATACAGTAGTCTGAGAGAAAAAAACCCCTACTTTTTACCTGTTTACCAGAAAACTGCCTATTACATCAATAGCCTTGGTTCTCTGAGAAAAGTATCTTTGATAAATAGAAATGATGTAACATAGTGAAGCACCATTCTTCCCTGACAACTCCTTTAAATACCTGACATTTGAATGCGACAAGAATACTTCTTTCAGTCCCAAATTTATGTACGGTCAAGGAGAAAGCATCCCACCAGCTAAGTCTGCCTGTCAAAAGGCTATTGCAGTGTTCCCTGCAATCCACATCCAAAGAATCACAGTGAGAAATGCACAGGGTATAAGTCACTCTAGACCAAATAAGTACACAATTCACAGCAGAGAGGAGGTCTGAAGTTTCCTGCACCTTGAGCAGGTGAAGTTTCCGACACCCTGAGCTTTACGCAGACTCTCTGGCAACCAGCAACCAGCTTATGGTAGGGAGGCTTACTCTCTTCACAGCCCTTATTTAGCTCTGCTGTATTCAAAACAGTTTTATATCTTTGAGAGCTTCATCAAACCTGGTTTAAAGTAGTTCATATATGCAAAAGGCACCAAAAGGTTGTAGAGAACAACTGCATGAACAAGCTGACCAACAGAGGCAGTAGAAAATTTTTTTCATAAGCAATTTAGAAAAATAATAATAATCTGGATGGCCAAGTGTAGAATATTCAGGATATGAAATTTATCAAAGTAAAACCAAACCATGTGTTTGAACACTAACATATATGAAACATGCATAAGCTTCTCAAAAGCAAATAGAACTCAGTGAAACTTCAAGCACTTCACGAAGAGCTACTATTTTTCACCGGTAGTTCAAAAATCACTCCTTAGCATCTCAATACATAATTTACTTAAACTCTGTCCTCAGAACAGCCTTTTTCATTTTTTTGGACTACTCTAATGAATACTTGGATTTTGTCTTCATACATTTTATATTTCCTAGCAATTTAAAGCACAATTCTGCACTTTAACATTGCCATAACATGGGTAAATAAATAAATACATTTCATGCAATTTCTTCAGCCATACTCACTGCTTTTCAAATATTGCAACATTCCTATGCAACTACAAATAATTAGCATCCCTTCTTCATCCCTCTCTGGTTAGCTCCCTTTTATGTTTGTTCCTGCCTACAATACAGATCTTTCAATACAAGCACATCAGGATTATCAAAAGTCCTGTAATAGTCCCACTATTTTATTTATATATCCAATTTATTTTAAGATTACCATGCTCATCTTTCCCCCGACCAGATCTTGGCTTCAATATCGGATGTTAATCTAATTCACTTTCTTTGGGAACTCTGTTTCCTTATTTGGATTAGGTAAATTCCAGCTCCAGCATCAGGAGTGTTCCTTTTTGATGCTGCAACAGTGGGAGAAGGTCTAAGTGGCTCTGAAGGCAATGCACTCACTACCTGCTTGAAGCATTCTTATTTGAGAACTTTCTATTTCAATGTTTCAGGGTTAAGATACGTAGAAATTGGAATTATAAACAGAATCACTTTTTTAAACTATGCATGGGTATGGCAAACTTTCCATGAGGTGAACATATAAATTAAAATATGTAGTAGAAATATTAGAGATTTGAATAAATAGCTGAAAAATCACATATCAAACAGCAAGCCTAAATAGAACAAATTATAATGAGATTTATAGCAGTGGTAATGATACTTTGGTAATGATATTGGACTGTTATTTGTTTCCAGAATAGAAGAAACCCATTAAAATGGACCTCCAGTACTGGTACAAGACAGTATCATGTATCCTTCTCTGACAAAGACTATTCTTTCTTGGATGGACAACATTCAAAACTTTTACTCTGTAAAGTAAGATAGAAAAGAGGAAAAAAAAGACAAATAACTTGGAATCTCCTTGAAGTAACCTCAAAGTAGGTGAAAATATTATAACATCTCAGGTTATCCTTGAACACATAGTTTTGAGACAACCTGCTCTTTCTACTACAAAGAGGACACTGTGAAATTACTTTAGTTATAATGGAGGAAAATTCTGCCAGCTAATTCTGTGAAGGAAGATAAAATATCAAATGCCAACATTTTTGTTGGCAGAAACACATTTTCCAAATCCAAAGCAAGATCCGTTGTTGCACAGTATTCCAGGATTGTTCTTAATAAAAGCCAAAAAAACTCCTTCCAATAAAGCAACTCACTTGACAAACGCTAAATTTCATTCTTTTAAAGGCTCTAAAAATGGCCATAAAATCTCCCTTTCGGTAAGCTATCAAGTAAGGCAGCATATTCTGTTTTCCCTTTATTTATTCTCTGCCAGTAGCTCTGGCAACATAAAGAGAAGGGGAAAGAATTGCTATCCCCTGGAAGGATGGAGAAAGGCTGAGTTCTCCAGCTCATTTCATGAGATGATTCTTGCATTGTCACTTGCATGATAAAAGTGATTTACCTGAACCAGTGTTAGTATGAAACATGTTTAGGAAGTAAATGTTCCGTTTACTTTCCATGAGAGCGTATTATTTTTTTCCCTAGGAATCCTGGGGGAGGTTTTGCCTGTTTAACAGGCTCCATACTTGCCATTTTTTCTCCCGGTCAAAAATCTATTCTCCATATAAATTGTCTGGAGAGAAAAAGCAAAGTGCCTCCATTCATGAAGACTGTCTTAGTTTATGGCTAAATATCAACAATTAGTAAGAATTTGAAGCTGCATGGTACAAGGCAGGAAGCGAGGTTAATAGAGAAAACCTTTAAGAGAAATAGGAGGAATCAGAAATCAAGAAGAACGAGAGAAAATGGCTAGAACTCATTAAATAAGTGACTAAATGTATATGATTAAAGGAATTCAAGAAAATGGAAATTATTAAAGGCTGTTATTGGGTAAGGTAAAACTCATTTTTTCCTTCAGTGGAAAGATCAGATATTCCTTCCTCAAAACCAGCAAAACAAAACAAAAGCATAGCCCAGCTCAGGTCTCCAGCTGACAGCCAAATATTTATTATCCTATTGCTGCAGAGTGTTCTTGAATTTTGCAATACCTATATTTGCCATAGTTCAGAAAAATGCACCACAGGTTTTTTAATTTTAAGTGGTATCTTTTCAATTTTAGATACAGAATCACTACAAAAGCACAAGCTGCATATTGAAACTAATGCCAAGCTGTTCCATCTCTATTAAAAATCTCAATAGTTGCCAAAGTTCAAATGTAGATCACTTACCAGTAATACTCCTGGAACTGAAATACATACAAATAAAGTTCAAATAAAGATAAAGAGGAGGAGGTTACATTAAGTGCTACGGTTTCACAGTGAAGTCAACAGCATTGAAAAAGGAAATGAAAAAGAGCAGGTATAAATATGTTAAAAATTCTGCCTTTTCACCATTATATTCTTTTCCCTTTAAAAACATAAGCTTGGTTTTTTTATCTTGCTAGCTAAAAAACCAGGGGTCTCTCTCCAGGGATGCCTCTTTTGAATGAGTTTTCCTATCATTTGCTTTCCAAACTCTAGAACACTTCTAGTCTCATACAACATTTTGCTTTGGAGGTGATGGGAGGCTTTGCTGCCCCCAGCACAGCCCCATGAGTTATCAGGCATATTGAGCAGAAATACAGATTTAATAAAAATACTGACAAAGGAAAGGGAAACATTTGCATAGCCCTGCTCTCCTTAGATACCATGTTGGCTGTAGCCAGTAGCGAAAGACTGTGGGCCTCAATCTGACTGTCCCAGCAAAAAACAGTTGGAAGGTGGAAAGTCCCATGTCCCAAGGTCACGTTGTTTAAAGGACAGGTTCAACTTGAAATAATTAAAGCTGTATTTAAGCATAAATAGACACTACTCGAAGGAGGTGGAAAAGGCAAGGCAGATCATTTGGTTAAAAGCACAGCTCCAGGCGATGAGATTCAGAAGTTCTAGTCAAAGGTCTCCAATCCATCCCTTTAATTTGATGGCTACTTCAGGACAAACTGAGTATCTGGTGCCAATCTTTTTTGTTAAAATAGTGGAACAATAATTCCAGGTAAGGATTCCATCGATAAATGATTGGTTTATTATTCTATTAAACTTGGAGACACGGCTACAGAAGAGTAGTCACTACATTACAACTATTATAGTGGCAAAAAACTGAAGGAAAGAAATGAAGGGAAAATGAGGATATTTAGTGTGATTGCACTAGAGCATTATAACATGGGCATCCACAATATACCTTACACTCAGTACCCTAATATTACAACCACCTGGGTTTCAGGCATTCTTAAAAATATAATTGTATTAAATGGCAAGATGCTCCAAACTTTGACAGCTATGAAAGATTCCAGGCGGAGAATCACTGTGCCACATACTAGAATGAGCAGCTTTATAAAGAAGTTAAATTCAGAATTTGAGCATTCTGTAGTAAAAAAGTACACAATTCTATCACTTATGCCACAAATTTATGTTTTTTATTTCTTTCTTCATGGCCCAGCACCTGTGTAGAAACAGTCAACCTCTTTTTTTATCAAATATGACTCAAACTTATTTCTGTGAGGATAATTTTTCCATATTTCTACAAATATTGCTAGCTCAACTTAGCCTTAACTGGCTACTAGAGAATATAATTAGACTGTGGAAAGTAAAATCAGCTTTAAAACTGACACAATAGTACTGAATAAATCAATATACCAGCATTTTTCAAATTATGCATTTATGTAAATGAGGGAAGGTTAACTTCAAAAGCCTTCTCTCCCCTGATAACTCGTCTTTATGTGTGATTTTGTGCCAGCTGAGGACTCATTTTCATGAACAAGTAGCTTTTCATTGGATGCAGGTTTTATGTGTAAAATATGCTAAAATAGGTAAATGTCAAAACGTGTTTCTCATTCCTAATAACAATCAAAAAAAGACTTCATGTTGAAACTTTAATGTGAAAATAAGATCTGGAATAAATTCATTATCCTATGAATAAAGGGTTTCATTGTATAAATCAGCATCTTTTTAAAAAAATTCAGCTCAAGAAACATTCTATTACTAAAATTCAGATACCCAAGAAATTAAAGATGCCAAAACACTTTAATTGCAGAGATTTCTAAACTCATGGAGGGAGGAAAAGAAACATTTAAACAGCAGGTAATTTAACATCAGAATCCAAGAAATACTCAGAACAGTGGCCAAAATATAAACAACCAAGCAGCAAATATGCCCTAGATTAGCTAATACTACTCTAGTGGTCTGTAAGCATATTCTGGAATTTAGACACTAAGGAGACAGAAAAAATAATTTTGGAAATAACTCATTCTTAAAATTTTAAACCCTCCATAAGTATCAGAGTGAATTACACTGGGCTGCTTTGGTGGTTTTTCTACACGGAATGTACATAAACAGTGCCACAATTCTTCCCATTAAATCCACACGAACAGAAAAATTCTAATTTCATATGATAAGGTGTCAACATGTGGCACAGCAGAAGAGGTGACTGTAAATTGTGTCCAGTGCAAAGAAGGGAATTATAGTAACTAAGTGCAGTGAACTTAAAGAAAGTGAACAGAAATTATTTAGAATGTGAATCTGAGCAGCACATGTGAAAATATGCACATTAATGTCATTTGAAACAAATGGCTCCAGGTAATTTTCTCCATGTCAGTTTCTCCATGTCTTCTTTCTTCAATGCTCTAAAACTACAACTATTTCTGATGACATTTATTCTTCCTTACTGCAACTAAAAAATCACATCTTTTCCTGCTCAAGCACAAGATTACTGAGTTCTTCAGAACAAATTGTTTCACCTGTTGCCACAGACTCCCTACTGCTTAAATCTATCTACTAATGCACTCGAAGATTTTATGTTTCTAATCCACTCCTATTTAAACATCTCTTTCTCACAGTACTATAAAACAGATTCTAATAAAATACTATTTATCCTGGAAGACGCTCCTGTACATAGTAATGGATGCCATCGGTCCTTTATTATGCAGGTTGATAACAACCATTTCACGAAAGACTAATGGCAAATGGTTTCTTTGCAAATTAACAGTGGTTTACTTTAGGCAAGCTCATGATTCAGTATCAGATTTTTGCTTTAAAAACCCACAGATTTTCAACTATTCTTAATACATCTGCTAAATAAATGCTGTCAGTCAGCTACAGAGTTCCAGGCACATCTTATTCTTAATATTCCCTTTATGGATTTTCTCAAGGAATACTCTAGGGATAAGAAGCAAGATGAAAATTCTTCATTTTCGGAAAGAGGTTTTCAGATCTGATTGAAATGTATTAGTGGAGTTCCCTATAAGCTTGACATATTACCATCAGTGGTACAGGGTGGTTTTTCTTTTTAATCTGGGGAGAGACTAAATTTACATTGTATTTAGCAAGCACTTTAGTTTCTCCTGACTTAAATTCAAGTTGGTTTTCTTAAGACTGTGCTGTTTTGGTGGACAGTTTCCATTACCACATTCATCAGTTTTCTTTCATGATGAGATTTGTGAGGAAGAATTAAAAAACCAGCTAAAATACTCTTGAATATAAATCAGAAAAAGTGCCCCACAGATACTGCCATACTGGCTATGCCTTTATATAGAAGCATTTGTTTGTTGCCCTTACCAGCTCATAGTTCTAAAAATCTTATAAATGGCATCTTCAAGCAAGGCTTACAGAGACACACTTAAGATTTAAGCCTTTGCGACATGATACCCACTTTACACATACAGACACTTATATATTGGTTTTCAGGGTCAACTGTAAGAGAAATTACACATGACAAACTATTTACCATTCATCTCTAACTATTCTATTCATTCTCCTGTCTCCTAATTCATGTTCCCAAGGATGCATACATCAACAAAAAGAGAATTGTTCAGGAGTCCTTCAATATGCAAACTGAAATACAGAAACAAAGCCAGGATAAACTAAACAAGAATGCCTGGATTCAGCTAAGACTTAGTGTCCACAAAAAGAAAGTTTAAAATTCTGAGGAAACTAAGACTTTTAATTTGTAAGTAAGCAGCAAGGTGATATGAGACCCTCACTTCATATTTATAACTCAAAATTACAGTGGTGACAGCAGAGACACCACACTCCCCATAATGCTTTCCTCGTGTATTCATTGGGTAACGAGGGCTCAGCAATGGCAGTCTGCAATGACCATGTTGGTTTCCAGGTTTGGTACATAAAGGGTTCCCTAAAGATGCATGATCCATTGATTTCTTTCCATATGCTTACAATCTACAAATGCTAAAACCTAGGACCAATTCAATAAAGAATTATTACCAATAGGCCTCTTTAATTCACTTCTGCTGTCAGTACTAAAATATATTCCACTTCTATATTGAATTTGCTCAAACTGTCCAGTGTCTCCTTATTATAAAATATACAATGCAGTGAAAGGTAACTACACATTTATCCATTAAAACACATTCAAAGCAGTGCATGAATATGGAAAGAGACAGCTTCATTGACTTTTACCTCTCTGGATTTATGGCTCCGAGTGAACAGTGTACAAAGCACAGACCTCTAACCCACAACTACTTCTCAGCTGGAAACACTTTCTTAAGTTACTGGGGCTCAAAGTCCAGGACTCAGGGACATTTGCTTTCACTCACAGGAGAAAAAAAAAAAATCTTGCACAATACTAATGTCTCTAAATTTGGTAAACACAAGGAAACCCTAAAGATAAGACAACCTCCTTTAGGTTTTAACCACTGTAGTAAATGATTTTATATTCAAAGTTGCGGGCACCATCTGCCATCTACACCCCCATCCTGTAGTAGAGGCTGGCAGTAGGACTATCCCCAGTCTCACAAAAACTGGGTCACAGAACTTCACAGGCTCCTCTTTGACCCCCTCACCTGCTCAATGTCCTCACCCCCAAGCAGTGAAGGAGATGTACCTGCTCTAAGCCAGGCAGTGCAGTTACCTTGAACTTTACAGGAAATACCACTCTAAGTCTAGAGGCTTTTTCTTTTTCTTCTCAAACCTTAAGGACAGGTAAATAACAAAAGGAAGAAGCTACTTGCAAAAAGATGTAGTACATGGAGAGATTTTTACTTTTTTCAGAGACAGTTTCTTTCTAAAATAGTGTAACAAAATCAACGTTTGGTTTAAACACAAAAATTACATGCATAAAACTGTAAGAAGTGGTTAACTATATGGGCATATATGGTAACTAAGGTATATATTTAGGATATATATTTTTTGGGCATAATCTTGTAAATTTAATTGAATTTCCAAATAACTAATCTGTAATAATTTTCATAATCCTGTATTATTTTCCTAAAAATAGACAAAGCATCAAAGTCTGCCTTGATTTCCATTTTATCTGTAAAAACCACTGCATTCCAGCACCATTCTGAAATGCAACTCTCTTATTTTTAGAGCCCAAAATCCAAAAACTTATTTTAGGTAAAATTCACTATTCAACATTTTTAGATCCATTTTCCTAATGTGGGCATGAATTAATTTAGGGTGGAAAAACCCCACTCTGTTTGCTGGCATTACTAATATACTGAAATAGCTCATAAAATCATAAAGAAAAAATTTATTGGACATTGTACCACTACTGAAAGTTATCACCAGAAACCTTATTCAATCACCTGCTGTATAATTCCAAGTATAAACAAGCTGTTTGCACAAATCAAAAGCTGTTAATGTTGTGGAACACACTTGCACTTCTATTACTTCAAAGATTGTATAGCTATATGCTCCATTACTATTTCCTGTAAGTATTACTTTAAGGCTTCAAACCTATTCCTAAATCTTATATATTTCCACACTGGCTCTTCACTCGGTTATTGAGTCCTTCCATTGGTAATTTGACCACTCTGAATACTTTGCTGCTGTGCTTGCTACTTTTCTCTGGAATTGCAATAAGCATGCACATTTATTGTTGCCCTCTGAAAGAACTGTGCACGAAAAAAAAAAAGATGTCTTGAGAAATGTAATATTTTTAGAGAAATTTTTTCACTGCCATATGCAAAGAATAATGTTTTGTAACTTTACCTTATTTTCTTTTTTCATTGTACTGTTTAAAAGCATTGTGTCAAAATGAAAGGAAGTATTTAGGTTGTGTGATTCTGCCTATATCAAACTTACAGTTCACATGAGGATGGAACTTTTACAATAAAATCTAGCACCATGCTTTAGTCTGCACTGTGGAGCAGTCTCAGAGTGCATAAAACGGATTCTTTTTTTGGATTAAACAACTGGAGCGGCACTTGAACTGCTAATGAGTTCCAGCTCATAGGACCAGACCAGAGTCACCTCAAAGGAAAAAGCCCCAAAGACTCATCGTGTAAGCACTGGGTCCCCAGCACCACTTTTGTGGCAGTCAGCTTGACAGCACACACATAGCCAAGTAATAAAGACATAACTTCACAAAAAAAGAAAAAAGCAAAGAGCTGTGCTTTATCAGGAATTACTTTACGTTTCTGAGCTTGCTAAAAAAAGCTTTGGAAGTGGTGCTCTTTAGCAAATGAAGGAATATGTAGCTGTCTTCCTATAAATTCAACCAACTGAAATTACATTTGAGTTACCAAGAAAGTTCATTTCAACTTTTAAATCTATGCTGATGATATTCAGATCAGTTTCAACAAGCCTACAGAAATTCATATATTGATTTTAATTCTGACTGCTTCCCCAACAATCATAGCAATTCAATTCACTGAACAGATTAATGTTAAAATTAGATAATGAGGATAGAAAAATCAGTTTAAGATTAGAGAAACTCCAAGCCACTTGCTTTTAAAAGAAAAGCTTGTCTGCTAAAAAACCCCAAGCATACACTACACATCAAACAATGCCCCTCTGTGAAAAAAATACAAGTGATCTCACTACTGTCAGTTTTCTAGTAAAGAGAATAGACAGTCAATCTAAAACTCCAGGATCTATTTTTTTTTTCCTTCGGGAATAGGTCAAAAACTCTCCCTGTTTAGAAAAAAAGAGGGAAATATATCCAGTTTGTGGAGCCAACACCTTAGCCCATGCATCCCTGCCAGTGGTGGGTAGGTCCCAGGGTAGCTGATAAGCTTCACCCAGGCTGCTGTCTTTTGGCTCCAGAAGAGGACACCACACCTTCAGAATCCGTAGATTCCCAGAAGAATCTACACTGCACATGATCCAACAAGTGAGCACAGAGCGCTTAGCCAGCTCTAGGCTAACTTGTATAAAGTCACTAAGCATTTTCAGGAGGCCCTTTTCATACTGATCCCCAGCTGACCTGCAAGGGAACTGAACACAAGGAGTATCTTGTGAGGGACAGCCAACACCAGGCAAAATTTATCATTATCCTTTCAGCACTGAGCATGAGAGAAGATGGGGCAATGGGAGCAAAGGGATTCATAGTGGAGTGATCTGGATACACACATGGTGTTATCTGTTCTATGTTCTTTATTAATCATCATGTATCTGAAGAGGTTCAATCAGAGCTTTAGGTCACCATTAGTGATCTCAGAAGCCCAAATAAGGCTACCAAAGCAATGAGTTTCTTTCACTTTACACTGGGTACAAACACCCACACAAAAACTAGGGACATAAGTAAATTTAGCTTACAGTAAAGGTTTCTGGCACTTGGTTTTAAACCACAAAAGTATTTTTCCTGATTTCATCATGCTATCTTCTAATGGTTGGAGTACAACAAGACAGTAAAGAACTACAGCCTTATTATTTTGTCAATATTTTACTGCCTAAATAGTGCCTGTAGCAAATTTACTATTAAAAAACACCATGGGAGACAGAGAAGAGCACACTTCACAGTAATATGCCCACCATTTAAAATGTACATCACAACTGACCAGTTTCTAAAGCACATTCACTGTGATATACACACTCACCCACAGCCAATGCCATTATACAACTGAACTTGACAACCAATCATTTGCCTGCTAAACAAAAGCCACCTTTCTCTCATTTCAAAAGAAATAAGAATGTGTTTTACATAAAAAACAATTACAACAGCTTTTTTATCATCATAAGGTAAATTTAGATCAGCTGAAATATGACACATAATTTTACTTTCTAAGATGTTCTATCTACCTTCCATGAATTAACTAACCTTACACTTTCAGCTAACAGCTCAAACTCTCTTTCCATTCCTAAACGGAGGGAGGGACAGATATACCATGGAAGAGACACATACCAGAATATTCCAGAGGGAATTTAATAAAATGAAACTTCTGAAACACTCCTGAAATATTTAGACATCTGTAGTATAGAAATAATTTCTGATTCCAGGCCCAGTTGTAACTTTCTCTTATCACTGCCATGATTTTACCATCTGAGCCAGCAGTACAATTTAAGAAGAAAACAGCTTAGCAGTTTCTTCACTAAAGAGGAAAGGTGGACAACAGGTCAAGTTGTTCAGTCCTACAAAGCTAATGGGTACATTGGTTTATTCGAAATATTAGTATCTCCCCAAAATCCCATGAACTATGAACAAAATTGATTAAATCAGGATACAGAATCCTGGCATACAGGGAAGTAACAGAAATCCTGAGAGAATTACAGCATGAAGAGAAATGTTGTAAAAGCTATGCAGCTTTTTCCTAACTTCTATGAGACAAAAGCATGAGTCACACTTGGCCCAAATCTTAAACTGCTGCTTATAAAGACACTGCCATGATAACTCAGAGAAAAAGTTCACCTCTAACTGTTTCTAAGTACCACATTTTACGACCTGCTATTTACAGAATGGCAGGCAGCCAGGGAAATTCTCAGTAGAACTCTACATCATCACATAGCTGGCAAGTCATCTTACTTTCCATCTCTGAACAGCACAATGCATTGTAAAATTAGTTTCTCCCCGGCTTCAGCTGGTAATTTATTATGCCAATCTTCTTAAATGTTTAAAATTAACGTAAAAGTCCTTATTCAGATTACTTTAAATGAAAGGTAAGCACACAGCATTGTTTCAAAATAACGGAGTTATTCACATATCTCTTTTCAATGGCTACATTTGGAAAAAAAGTAGCTTGAATGCAGAATATATGCAAAAGTTACACAGAGCCAGGTGGAACATTAGAGATGTATCTTTCCTCTTTCAACACTATACAAAAAAAGAAAAAGGACAAAATGACATTATCACATGAAACTTAGCAGGGAGGTGCTCAATAAAGAATTTTGATTTATTAAACGTAAGTGACACCATTGCCACATGACAGTCTTTGATTTACACTGCTTTTAATTCACAGCTAGTAATGAAGTTTATCAGTTCCCTTTTGGCGCTGGTCATAATGGATATAGATTTTAGATGGCATGGAATGAAAACCACCACTACACTGCTGTGTGACCTCCCATGAAAAGGCAAAACAAAACCGCAACAGAAATGTAATGTCCCAATGATTAAGAAAGATTCTGTAGAACAGATAGCTAAAGGCAGAAAAAGTACACTGGATGTAAGAAGTTCATGAGATTGAGAGGCTTGCTGACCTAGTGCAGGTCTCAAAAGGGACTCAAAGGTAAAGATCTCTCAGAAAGACTAGCCAATTTCTTAAGCTTCGGGGTATACCGAAGAATTATTTACCCAAGGCATACACACTTGTGAGGTGAAGAGGAAATACTGTCAGGTCACAGTATCAATAGAGGACATGCTGGAACAAGGTGATCACTAGAACAGCAAGTCAGCAGCACCAGATGGATATGTTCTGACAGGATTTTAACACAGTGGAAAGTTAGAATTACTGCATCTTAACAATTCAGATACTTGATTCTTGGCAGCCAGAGGGAAGAAAACATTGCAAGAAGCACTACAGGTGATTTGGGGAATCACAAACAGAACACCTTTATTTCCATCTTAGGATTTCACAAAAATTATGTCACAATGAAATATACACAGGAAAGCAGCTTCCCTGCAGCTAACCGAACAGTACTTGGTTGATTAAAGCATCAGAAAGTGCTATCATCTCTGTGATTGACTCATTGTATTAATAAGTAATAGTTGTGACTGAGCTTTAAGAAACAAATTGTTGCTGCAAATATAAATTGTAGTTCCCATTGTAACAACACCCAAGGACAAACTACACCGTGCTGCTGTAAGAGAAAAATTGTTTTCATTTCACATAATCCTCAAATATATCCATATAGATATATATACATGCAAGCATATACATATATACCTATTACTTCTTATGGTGTGTATGAAGGAAACAGGACATTACAGGGAAAGGTTGTATATCTTTGCAAGTACTTCTACCTGTAGATTACATTCTGCAATAAAAAACCATTGCCAAATAATATTTTATGCGAATAGGAGTTCTATTGTAAGTTATTTTATGAATTTCGGGACTGAAAAAAAAATGCAGTGAATGAAATGTTCAGCATCTCTTTCCATCATATAATTCCTGTCCTAAAGAAAAACATAAACGTGAGACCAGCATAGATTTCTGCATTCTGCATGCAATTCTATGCATACACTTTACTAATAATCAATTAAAGTCCATAATACACTGACATCAAACAACTTGAGAATACACAGTTTGCCACTGAATCTTGTGATTCTCCATCTCTCTTCTTAAAGAGGATCAGATTCCAATGAATATGCTTCAACAAGACATTGTGCACCTTACTGTGTGCCAAGGAGCACTGACATGCTGGAGACTTGTACTTGCAATAAATTTCATATGCAAAAACTTGAGCAGAAATCTACAACAAAGAAGTTGACACACACCAGGCTGCACTTAACTGAATAGACTTTGAATTAATTTTAATACCAGTACTTTAGCTCAACTTCACTATCACTGCAACATATGGACACTGCCTTAAAAGAGCCATGAATCAATCCTTCAGCACTTTTTGCAGGTCAAAGGACTTCCTTGCAAATGGCCTGACACCACTTATGTGGCANCCCCCCCCTTTTTTTTTCTGTTTTCTTTATGGCAGAAGTTTGGCCTATTTTGCAGCTATTTTACCTTGAATCTATTCTACTTTTACATTACATATACAACATTTTACATGACATATACAACATACACAACTGCATGCTCAGAGCTGTATTTCTGGAAAAATAAACATAACCATTGACCAACAGGTAACAGAGCAAAGGGAAAATTGATGTGTTTTATGGATAAATTCAAAGTCTCTTAAAGACTTTGTCCAAAATCTTGCTTCTGGTAAATATATGGAAAACTACAACCTCAAGATCTGTCAGTGAAAAATATGTTAACAGAACTATTCTCTGTATAAAACATACTGTCCCATACTGTGCACCAGTGTCCTACATACAGGTAAATATAACCACTTTCAATGAAAGTTACAGTAATCATACATGACTCTTGGCAAGGATATTTTTGCCATCAATTAAAAAGCAACATGAATTAATACAACAATATAGTCCAGAAGAATCTATGAAAAGTAAAGTACATGCCATCCTAGTGCACAGTGTTTTTTGAAGTGGAAACTCAATTTCAAAAGTTACAGTTCAGAAAAAAGCAAGAACCTTTTATTCTGCTAGATAGTGCTACACTCCACTTGCAAAAGGATCTGTAAATATAACAGTGAAGCTACATAATTTTTCTGAGCTTGCATAATTACATCTGTAAATCAATGATACTTTGACTTTTGAGTATTCTTCCTGCCTAACCACCACAACTAACTTTACAGAAGTCATTCTGAGTTACTTGCTAAATACCTTTCACTGTAAATAATGGCTTTATTTTCCCCTTCTCTGTTATTCAATCAGATTCAAACACTAATCAGCACTGGAAGAAAACTGTGTCTACAGTATTATACCCCTGCAAAGAGCAAAGGAGAAGCAGGAGGAGAGCAGAAGCAGGTGCAACGATAACAGAGTGTTTGTGTAACTGTAGGCACGGACATTAAAAAATTCAGGCTTACCTTACACAGTCCACCTCAGATAGTATTTCAATGTCTAAAAAGCAATTTATTATTACATTCAAATATCATGGGGTAATGAACTTAGTAACCTGTGAAAGTGAGAACAGTCACCTTGTGTGCTTTAGGTTTGTTTCTACTTGGCTTCATTCTATTTTATAATTTAATAACAAATTTCTGAACACACCTGATTTTCCTGTCAAATTCACAGTGTTTTTCCTATGGCTTCATGTACCATACCCTGACCGTATTTCTGCAAAGCTCACTGTTAGTATTGGTGGTTATTACCCAAAACTAAAACCAACCATTTTCCTCTGAGAATCAATATAAAATTTCAAGCTGGCTTTGGAAGATTTCCTTTTATCTTGTTGTAGATTTTTGTCTCCAGGTGAGCTTATTGCAGCTTTTTCTACCGAAAAGAAATTTGGTGGCATATTGCTGTTGGAAACCAGTATCAAAACTTCAAAGTAACAGGTAACAACTTCAGGAGCTGAGAGAAAGAATCATTAGGGCAACTGCAGGAACCCCCAAAATGATACAGAGTGTAAGAGAATATTGCAGAGCATTTTTAACACAAAGATGGCAACCAGCATATACAAACATGGATAGAGGGAAGAGGGAAAACTACATGAACTATTTTTGCATAAGAGTTCTGACAGGATAACTGTGCCATCTATCTGCGTTTCTGTACAGGGAAGAGAAGTTACAGGTCTTACTCTAACTGGTGAGCTACTATTTCATGTGCAGATTTATCACTTTTGCCATTTCTGTGTTGCTAACACATCCATATTTCTAAACAAGAATACTTGTGAATTTCTAATTTTTGTGAGAATATACCATGTAGAAGAAGAGAAGTCATACCTGCTACCAAGGATTGGCTCCCCGGAGGCTCCCAAAGCAGAATAGTCCATGCCATAGAAATTCAGTCCTAAAAGTATTTTATTCCTCCATTTTGAATCAGGATCCAGTACTTCAACACAAGCTCGTACCCAAGGAAGAGGGGAATTTGGACCAGGTCTGTCAAGTCAGCAAAAATCAAACAGGTTGTCGAAAAAAGCACATGTTCATACTCAGCCTTCTCTTTTTGACCAGTGTAATTGTAAAGAGCAAATTATGGCACACAAAAATCAGTGAAGATGAACCTACAATTCTATCAAGGTTAAATGCACATTATTCAGTAGCTTGAAGAGCTGATACACAAAACATGCTTGCCCCACTCTTGACTTTTTAATTCAATTCTAAGGTGAAGGGACATAAAACTCCTTCCTAGGAGTAAGAAAAAATTTCCCCCTAGTACATTTTCACTGTGCCTTGCACAATGCCTACACTATAACTCAAAACTCTGTATGACTTCAGTTGCTTTCCAATAGTATCCTCAATGTTTTTACTGCAAACTGGCAAAATATACTGGGACAAAATCCACTATTTACTTACAGAAGGAACTATAAAATTAGTGACTGGCAAGCAAGACAAGTTTCAGATTGTGTGACACTTACTTATGGGAAAAAACCTAAAAATTACCTAACAGAAAGCTACATGAAGAAAAAGAGTATAGCATTAATACCTAGAGTAATTGAATTGTCATGTATGTAACATCAGGATATTGCACTCATTCCATTCCTACCTCGCTGGTGAGGAGAGCAGGAGGCTTTCCCTCAGACACTAACATGACGAAAGGCATTCACTAGCATGATAATAGAAGTCTATCCTAGTCTTACAAATACCAACATCTGCTACTCCCTACTAATTATCTGCCTCAAAGCCTTCATGATACCTGTGCCATTAAAACTCAACATGCTAATACAGCAGAGCAGTGTTGCTGGGAACTGTGCTCATATTTAAAGGCAAATGAAATATTAATTGTTTAAAGCTAATTCATTTGACAATGTTATTATTAGTAGATTATTAGTGTACCTATCCTGCAGAACTGCGCTAAATAACTCAAAATAAAAGAACCTGGCCTGGAAAAGAGTAAGTGCCAGGTTATCCTTTTAAAGGATGCTTTAAAAAGTCTTTCATAATATCCAAACCCCAGATATACATTGCTGTTAAAAAAGTACTGAGTTAGGACCTTGTTGAAAAATCATCTATTTTAATTACTGATCCAGAACTTTAGTATCAGATACAGTTACAATGCACTATCCACTTTACTAGAAAAAAATGAACTCATACTGTAGATTTAATAGTGACTTAAGTAGGAATCAGCTCCCTCAATGATCTTCCTGATGTCAGATGGAGTCTTACCGATGTGGTGCTGAATAGTCGTATGTCATGAGACTGAAGCTGTCTATTGCTGAGGCCAACTGATCAAATTCTTTCTTTGTGAACATTCCCGGCTGGTTCGTCCTTTCAAAACAAAGCAAACAGAAACACAAAGAGATAAATTACTACAATAATCAGGCTTATTCTCTCCTTTGGGTTTCATACCATTTGATCACATAGGAAAAATCTTTCATTCTGAGGTGGCAAAAAAATTACATATATTTCAGTGCCATTTTTGTAATAAACATCTAAGAAAAAAAAAATTCAATGCTATGTAGGTTGCCAGTGGGAAGAATCATACTTGCACAGCATCCTTACCAAATAAGCATTTCCAGCATGGCTACAATAGTTATTATAAGGGCTGTGGACTAATCAAAGTGCCTTAGGTAGCAATCAATTGAACTCTAAAAGCTTTTACAAAACCTTTAATTGCTTGGGCTGTTGGACTGGTTTTGACACTTACAAAACTAAGTTCTCTGAGGCATGCTTAAATAAATGGCTGGGTGCAGCTGTTAAAAGAAAAATATAAACCAAAGGTAATTTTTTTATTAACCTCAAGAAGAACAATTTCAGTTTATACCGTACTTAGGAAAGACTAAAGAAAGAAAACCTGTTTTCTTTAGACAAAAACAGATCCATTTCTTTCTTTGGGCAGGGAAGCAGAAAGAAGAAATCCATTTTATGACCTTCTCTAGACAAAAGTCTGGTTATGCCTTCAGCATATCTTGGTATGAAATACGGAACACCATTCTTACTTCCCCCTTTTTTTTTGTTTATTCTTGATTTAAAAAACGTAGAACTGGATTAATATCTACCACTTCTTCATGGGTGAGGGAGTGTATATTTTGTCTGTTTCAGACTCAGAGAGGCTATTGACTTCCCTCAGTAATTCAAGATGGGAACAATTAATTCACACAAGTTGCCTGAAAACACTGAATCTGTTTCAAAGAGAATTTGTAATTTCAAAATAGCAGCACAAATAGCACAGCAGGCAACATAAAGCAACCTTAATCACATTGCAAAGATGGGACTGGACTAAAATGGAGAAGCTATGGCTGGAAGAACCCTGTCCTCAGCCAGAGGGCTCTGAAGCATGTTAAGATGAGACAAACAGGTAGAGAAGCAAGATACTGTCCCAAATAATCTGGGACAGCGGTGTTCATAGGGGGACATCGCAAAAGAAGAGAAAAGGGGAAAAAATGTAATTTAACAGCTACAAACTCTCAGAGTGGTGCATCTCTGCCATTTAAAAGGCAGACTTAAAGGATTATACAAGATTCCTCTAGAGAGCAGAAGAGAGAGACTGAAGAATCCAGACCTTCAAAATAATATCAGAAACTTCTACTTGATCTACAAATTAGAAGCCAACTCTTGTCTAGGCAAGGTATGCTTTTAAAACCAGTCACGTTCCATCTTAAATGTAAAAACCAAAAAGATGCTCAGTGACAGATGCAAGTAATAAACAGAAAAATCACATATTTTGACCTTTATCCCTTTTGGATCAGTGTGCAACTTCTACATCCAACAGAATGTGCTGTGTGGATCACCAGAGCATAACAGTGTTCATTTATCAGTTCACAAGGACACTTTGTGTTCCACTGTATAGGGGAAGAGGTGAACAAAATGCAGGTTACAAAGTGGGGCAGATTAAATCACATAACATGCCTGTCATGTTAGAAGAGAGCAAAGCATGAGTGAGGTGTGCAAATCAGTAATCTGTATGAAGCACAGCGGTGTTGTGGAAGTCTCACATTTTCAGAACTAATGATATACTGGTCATAGGAAGGAGAAATCCCATTCCTTTGTTTCAAGGGTTGTAACAAATTAAAATAAATCCTCACTTCTGGAACCTACTGGTGGACCTCAGATTTTTAATAGTTATCTGCTTGTCATGTACTGCAATTGCAAACTACAGTTGTTCTACAAGAATTAAAATAATAAATACATCTTTGAAACAATGTCATGGCAACTTGAATGTCTGTAGGCAAAGCAATTTCCCAATGCAAACTCCAGCAAAACACATTTTCAGTAAATTGATTGTGATTACTTCAGAAGGGAAAACCATAAAAAGTAATTATAATGTGTATTAGATATTAGGGCAAGTTGGATTGCTTTATAGATTAAGCCAGGTAGTACTTTAATGAAATTTGCATGTGTAACTCAAGAAAAAACCCCACAGGTTAAAATGGATGTTGTCATAATTTTCTCCAAAGCAATTTTGTAACTCAACTACTTCTGTTACAAAGGAATGCCATCAGAGTGGCAAGGGCATAAATTTCCAACTTGGAACAAACCCAGCAGCAATGAATACACTTTGTCCATTAATGTACAGTGTTAAAACAGCAGCACTCTTCCAAAAAACAAGCACCACTCACCAGTTCAATGGATCCCACCAGGCAACTCCACTCTAGTCAAGCACTTTGGGAAAATGTCCACTGGAACAAAACCAGGACTATTCGATTCATGTCTTTAGAACTGTTCTGAGTCAAAAAAACTGGCACTCAAGGATAAAACCTAAATATTTTTTCAACAGCTATTATACTTCAAATTTGAGGTTTTCCTATCATTCTGATATTTATGTAAACTTAACTCAAGGGCAGGTATGTTCTACTGACTACTTTGTTGAGAAATCCAGCATGGAAAGTCAGGAGACTTGGCACAAAATATGCAAAGTCCATGAAAGTAATATTTTCCAAGTCTAAGTCAAAAGCTTGTTATTCTTCTAAACTTTGAATAAATTTTCCAAAATAGTCAGTGAAATGGCAGAAGCTTCATCATAATTTATTAGCTCTGTACAACATATATAGAATCACAGAATCATCAGATATGCTAGGTTGGAAGGGACCACAAGGATCATCAAGTCCAACTCTCGGCCCTGCACAGGACAGCCCCAACAACCTCCCCATGTGCCTGAGAGCATTGTCCAAACAGGTCTTGAACTCTGTCAGGCTTGGTGCTGTGACCACTTCCCTGGGGAGCCTGTTCCCAACCCCACTCTGGGTGAAGAACCTTCTCCTCAGGTTCCAACCTAAACCTCCATAGTAACCAAAGAAAGAGTCTGTATTTACAGTTACCCTAGGATGCTAAAATACTCAAGCCAAAGTCCCACTGTCTTTGGAGAGAATTTGGCATAACTTAACCAGTTTGCTGAATTTTTCCAATCTGCTAAACTGGGACAGACTCCACTCTCACTTGGGATTATTTTTTTAACATGGCTTGTTTCATTTTAAAACTTTATGAAGAAGATTAAGAGACATTGCAGAAGGAGAGGTGAGAGTAACAGTTGAGTTTGCTCTGCAAATCTGCTTTTAAAACTTCCACTGGTCTTGAGCAAGCCAGGGCTCCTCTCAGCCCCTTTGTAAAACCAGACCCAAACTCTTCTCGTAAGATCCTGAAACCCTCCCAGAGCTGGGAGAAGGATGATGATGATGCAGGAGGAGTGGAGAAGGAATGAAGATGGGATGGAGAAAGGATGCCCCGGGTGGCACAGCCGGTGCCCCCAGCCCCAGCCCTGGAGCTCCAGCCCCCCGGGATTGTCCCATGCCAGGATTCGCTCCCCGGGGCAGCGCTGTTCCACGGTGCAGAGGGACTGGGGAGGCCACATGAGCAATGGGCCTGGTGACACTGACCTGACCCAATCGGAATGCAGGGCACCAGGATGGAAGCAGTTTCAGCTCATGGATATCCTCAAAGTGTTAAAATTCCCAGGCATTCCTGCTAGTATCAACTATTCCTATTCACGTCCATGGGGGTTTTCAGTAACTTGGATTGAACAAAATACATGAATGTGAATTATAATCAACTGAAAAACTGAACTACATAAATTCGATCTACAACCAAGCCTGCTCTTCAGTGCATCCCCCAATGAAGCAGACATTTGGAAGGGAAGAGAAAAGGATAAGACTGATTTTTCTGGGATTGCTGAAAACCATTGCCTTACACTATTAACAAGAACCCTTTTTTTTTCCTAATCTGAGATACTTGAGGGTTTTTTACTAAATTAAAAAGGCCTTAAATTAATTAATTTAATTACTAAATTAAATAGGCCTTAAATTTGCTCAGGCAACATCTCATAGTTACAGGGTTTGGTTTGCCCTACTATTGAGAAAGTACTGGGGTTTTTAGCTCTGTTCAAGGCAGCTTCAATGTGGCAGTGCAATATTATGTCTCAACCTATGCAACCAGGCATTATATTGAATTTTTATGTCTTCTTTACCCAATATGCTTTCCCTGTTTCCATGAAAGAGCTTCTCTTGCATTGAAAAATGCTCTGGTGAAAAGCAGATGCAAAGCTAGTAAGTGTTCAGACTTGAGTCATCACTCAACCTACTTTTCTGATTGACAATTCAGGATCCGAAACTCATCTTACACTTCATGGTCTACTTTCAGTACAGGGTATGCGGTTTATTTGCCTGGCAAGCACATTTCAGGAAGGGAAAGTACCTAAGCAAGACTATACCAATGCAAAGTATGAAGTGCATAAACAAATCTCCGTAAGAAGAGACATTAAAAGTATGACAGGTATCAATTCTGTCACTTAAAGAGTGACTTGAAAACGCTCAGACACTGGTAATGAGGATGATACAAAATTCCACAGTAAACAGAAAATGATATTGTATCCTCTATCTTATATAATCAATATTTTAAACTAACAGTTTGTGGTGAATGTGCATTACTTACTATTGAAAAGGAAAATAATCCCTCAAAGAAATGAATCTTTATTTTTTTTCTTATTTCTGGTTTGAAACAACTGTTAATATGGAATGATATTTATCTCATATTTTTCAATTTTTTGTTTTCTAGAAAAAGCTGTAGGATTATATTTCTAAAATACCAGCCAAATGTAAACACTCATTTAAATTCCTTGGACCAACAAGACTTTCTAATGAATACAGTAGCTATTCTTTATAGTACTTTTAAGTATTCATTAAAATGTCTAAGAAATATGGACTTGGCCCTGTAAAAATACCTATCTGGACTTAATATAAAAAGTGTCTGTCACTCCTGTTTAACATTTAAGGGATAAGGCACCATACATCAAGAATTCAGAAAGGTGGCTTTCTACAAAAGCAAGTGGAAATTATCAGTGCAGAGGAACGATTAACACTAAGGATAGAAAACAGGTCATGGAACTGCTGGGTGTGCAGAAAGGGGGTGGAAGAACAAAAACACACTGCAGAGAGAAAATGAGAGTTTTACTTTCCAGTCCATTGCTTTTTTACCTAAAGTGGACATTTTTTATTCTGTGACATATTTTCCTTTTAAAAAACAGTGAAGAAGCTGCCTTACACAACCTCCACGGAAATCATTCCTATAAAAAACCCCAGGAATACAACATAATCTTTACAAGTTCTCCTCTTCAAGTAAGAGAGCAGTGGAAACCTGGCAGAATTCACAGAACAAGAATTCCCCTGAGAGCACAAGTCTTATTTGCACATATTCCTGAGAATTTGTCAACATTTCCCAAAGGCACACTGCCACATGTATATAAAAAACCCGCTATTACTGGGACAACATCACAGACTTAGAAGCAACCACCTGTTTTCCTTGGTATTTCCATATACATAGCTTAGAATTCCACAGACTCTTTATACTATTCTATCTTTTCATGTCTAAAATAACTGCAGGGGGATTTGTTTCACAGCCTAGAAGGTTTGTTACCCAAATCACTCAAATTACATACAGTTATATGTATTAAAATTCCCATTAATGCTTTACTGGTATTTCTGCAAGGTTTTGAGTTTCTAGTCTTTCATATTGAAAGGTTGGAAAAAATACTTCAACAATGCAAGCTGCTTTCATTTACTTTCAAATGAATCTACATTCTCAATTACTTCTTGTCTCACTACAATTACTCTCAAAATGAAACAGGGAGAAAAAAGGTTTTTTAACTGACTGCTCTTCCCTGCAAGTTCAAACTGCATTCTTGTTGGGTTACTTCACCTTCCCCCCTTATAAAAGAAGTTTCCTGTATCCTCACATCTTTGAATAGCCTTCATAATGGAAAACTGATTGATTTTCTGTTTCCACTATGATTCTATTTCAGAAGTCAGCCTCTCAGTAATGACTTAATTTTCTTGTCATGTATAATTTTCTGTAAAGCAATTGTTTGCAGATCTTTCTTCACCACAAGATATTATTGGTTTTCATAGCTTGTTGCAGATAGGAGCATTACAGTATAATGCTACTGCATTTTATGAACATAGACCACTGAATTCAGCTAATGCACAATCACTGAATAAAAATTCACTGTTTCTTCCTGCATGAAGTCTGTTCTATAGAAAATGGAAGAAAGAGCTACATGTCTATCCTGCTCATCACACAATTACAGGCATTGATAATGAAATAGTCACATGTGTAAACAAGTTCAATCTGAAACCATTTCCTTTTCAGAAAAAATCCTCCTGACAGTTTTGTAACTACCCTTTCTCATTTTAGGATTTTCAAAACTCTCAGGATGACAGCTCGCTGAAGTAATTTTCCACTATCAGCACTTGGAAAACAATTCTACATGGATCCTGGTTTCCATGGATGTTTTGCAACTACATTTTCTGGTGTCCTATAGATGTTTCATTTACAATGCCCTCTTGCAGCTGGGTCTTAGGGGAAAAAAAAAAAAAAAAGTGTTATCTTCATCTGTCCAAGCTGCATATTTTCATGAAGTAACAGGGACCTGACTACTAAAATTCTATGCCTATGTCAATGTGGCTTGAAACTGGTCAAATGCCAAAGAAGCTTTAGAGGAGAGACGAACAATGTAAGAGAGAAAGCTTACAGACACCTTGTTACCTTAGAAATCAGGCTAAAACCAGAATTATGGTCTGTCTACAACAGCATTGCATGAAGCAGCCAAGACAACAACAGGACCTTGAAAAAATACTGCTGTTCGAAGACATAAACAATAATTACAGATCTAATCCCTGCTGTCAAAAGAACATGACCATACTGAATGTTTAACCAGCGAAAGAGAGATTCTCAGGTAGACAAAAACAGATTTATTACATAGTGGGGGATGAATTCCATGCAGTTGGATGGATATTGTAAAAAGCACTTTCTCCATCTCTGACCTCTCTCCCTCAGTGAGCACATCCTCACAGACAACAGACTTTTGCACAGATGCATGTTACTCAGGCATTTCAGAAAATGCACATGCTTACTGTAAATTCAAATATCTTCACCAGCCTTCAAAACACAGATTTCTTTTTCTCTAATTCCTTTCTAAGGACAAAATGTTTCAAGAGGTGAAGCATGACCCAAACACAGTATCTGTGGCCTACAAACTCAGATCAATATGAAAAATCAGGGACTGTACATTTCAAAACCAAAAATGTCCATTGAACTACAGTGTTAAGGTCAGTCCATTTCAGGAGAAACAAATAACACAAATGCCAAGTTAGTATAAATTTCTCCTCCCCATTTTTTTATTTATTTAACAATTTCTGTACAAAACTCTTATTCCTCTTAAAACAGAATTAAAAATCAAACTGAAAGATAATTCCATAAAACCAGTGCAATCACCTTTGGGCACATACACTTTTCAAGTCATGTTTTTTCATCTGGTTCTATTCAGAGGACACTCTCTCAATTTCACACACTAAAGTGCTGGAGCAGATGAAGGCAGAAACAAAAGCAGGAGATTCCTTCCCCTCCCATCTAAAGCCCATCTTAACATCTCAAAACACCATTTTGCTTAAATAACGTGAAAGGATACCTCACTGTTAGTAAGTCAAAGAAACATCATCCCAAGAGATACAAATTATAAAAGAATGAGCAAATGAAAAAGGAGAATTTTAATGTAAACAGAACAGTTTAGTAATTCATTAGTAATGAGTTGGAACAGTCCGAATATTCCAAGATAATTGCTTTAGCAAACCTGTGCTGGACATTAGGGAGAACCTTCTAAAGGTGTAGGTAGTCTGGGAGCCCAGTTCTGACATCCATTAATCTCTAATCCATAAAGAGCTTGTTAGATAAACTTCTAGTAAAAGTAATTTAGTCAAAGGTTTCTTTGACTTTTTTTTTTATTTGCACCTTCCAATACTATGCTATTCTGAATAGTAGCTTAAATTCAGAAATAAAAACTTGCAACCCCACTTGTGCACTGTCTTTGTCTGGTGCACTTATTTCATTATAGGACTGGTGACACTCAGATGCCTTCAGAGCATAAGGGCTATCTCTCCTGTGTTCAAAGAAAAGATCATAATTTAAAATAAACAAACATCTCTACTGAAAAACACAAACCACATTACTGACTGTGTTCAAATTTTCTCAATGGCAAAAATCTCTTTACCAATTCAGATAGGAAAGATTAAGACAGGTATTTTAAAAACAACAAAACCTAGACAGCTCAACAAGCAAGAAAATTCTAACAGAGAGCAACAGATTCACAACACAAAAGCCCTGGGAGTGGTTTCTTCATACACCCCAAGTGCTTCATATCACTGGGGGACTGTGAATTATAACAGACCGACAAGTGAAAACTTGCTATATTTTTATCAGGAAGCAGAATTGTATCTCTGTACCTAATGAATTTTTTGCAGAAAATTAAGGGCTGGCACTCTTCTTTAATATACATATCCCATCCCAGCTGTTGTCTTTGCAGTCCTTGCTCTCCAAATAGGCAGAAGCACGGGATCTGTTCTTGCCATGGAGTAGCCTACACAGTTTTCATGAAGCCAAACTAATTACCTGTGGCCCATCTGGTTTAAACCAGTAACAGAAGTCAAGAAGGGGAAACATGCCAACCAATACATGTCCTGAAAAGAAAGCATGAAATCTCAGCAGACAGCTAGGCACAAATCAGCCTGAAAACTGCTGTCCTCAGAGCTGAGGCGTGCTGGCAGACTAGTCACTTACAAATTCTTAAGTTACTTGAAAAATACAGTGTATCTGAAACTCTTAAGTCAACATAAGAAATACACATTTCTTATGTGCATGACAGAACTAAACAATATGACTACCAAAGAAGAAAAAATTCATTTTGATACTTTTTGTATTGACCAGTTCAATTTTTGGGAAGGTCAACTGTTCTCCTTTAATGCTGTTTCTGTTATGTTGCTTCAGCCTCTTCGTAGGAGCCATTTAAGAAGGACTATGCACAAATGAACATCCACTGTGTCACCATTTGCTTCTCCTAATTTCCAAACTATTCTAGTGCCTTTCATGCCAGGGCTTAATGCCCAGGCAAGCCGTGCTCCAACAGCAGAACATCATGCAAAACAAGCTTGTACTCCGGAGCATATGAGCCTAATTTAAAAACTCTAACACACCAAATGTAGCCTTAACTCCTCCTTGCATAAAATGCTCACCCTTTTTCTTCTCTGTTTTCTGGAAATTTTTCCAACTTAATACTGAAACTTACGTAGTAATTGCTCTACACCAGCTAGCTCAGAATTGGTAGAGCTACAAATGACAGATATGTGGAGGAATACATTCCACCCTTTCTTCTCTTTGACTGTTGTTAGCTGACCTAAAGAAAATTTTAATGATTCTCCCTAGTGGGAATTCAAAACCAGATGTGTGCACTTGCTTCAGAATATGTCAGTAGATTCAGATCTTCATTAAAATTGATTTTATATCATAAGGTATAGTCTTTAAAAGAGCCAGTTCTAAGAATAGATTTGTTCCTCTTGAGTCCTTTCTGAATCTATGCAAAACGCACGGAACCTCTCACGGCTGCAGGCAGAGCTATGCTGTACTGAGCTGGCAGCCCAACAAACAGCAGCAAAACCAGGGAAGTCATCAGCAAGGGAAACAGATTTAGTTTAGAGCCATTAACAAGCATCCAGATTTACTGTAGCTAACAGAATTTACTTCAAAAAGAGATGTGAATGACAGACCTATACTTTGAGCCTTTATAAAGGGAAAAAACCTGAGCCCAGTAGCATGACTCTGAGTATGATTTAATAGTATTACCATAATTTGAAGACATTATTAAACTTTCTCCAGTAGCTGTTACTCAGAAGTAGTCAGTAATAATTTCCTACTGAGTTTTCTGTTCCCCTCAGTAGAAACTCATATCTCAAGCTATATGTTGTGATCCAAATCAAACATATTATACAGGTTCTCTAACATGCAATAAAAATTATTATGCCAGTCAGTTAGCCCAGACAGCCTTCTTAAGAGTAATTTCTATGCTTTCTCGAGTGCTGAATTTTACGCACAGGGCCCAATTACAAAGTACTCTCTATGTTCCTGACAGTCCCTTTTTTTTAGGATACTCACAGGAAGATTGACAACTATGGGAACAATGGAGGGCAAAGTGTTACTACCAACTAGGCACAACAAATATGAAACTGTGCATAGTTAGCTTTCAGATTTTCCCTCCCAAGTCCCATTTTCTGTATATTGATTGTTCAAAGAGATTGTCTTCCAGCATCAAATTTCCTTATCAGCAACAGTAAGCATGCAGAGCATATTTGGTACATACTTACTAACTCTACAATAAATAAACACTTATCATTTTTAGAATTGCTTGCTTTTCTGTGACCTCATTTGTCAAATCGGAAGGAAAAGTAAGAAAGATTAGACATGTGGAAAGCTCAGAAAAATTCAGCAACAGTATTCATGATTCCAACAAAATAAGATTATTATGACCAGGTTTCTCACAAATATTTTAACATTTCATAATTTTAAGTGTATGTATTGGTAAAGCAGAATCCTACTTAATAAACAGTAGTCTATAAGGTTAGTTTTCTAATATACTGTTATTTGACATAATCTGATAATTGGAAACTCCATCTGAAACAAGCAATATGCTTCCTGCTGGTTTGATCCCTGGCATTATTTACTTACCAAAATTTCAAGGCTCTACATTCTGTCCCACATAGTCCTGCCTGAGAATGATGTTAAATGTAAGTGACTGTTTCCATTTCACTCCAAAACAGACACATGTTAGAAGCTGCTCATAATTTCACTGAATTTGTTTACCATACATTATCATAAAAATTACCCTGCTGTTTACTTGCATATTCTACATCAGAATTCCTATTTGCTAGAAATCCTTTGAAGGAAAACAGTTATGTATATATACACTGGAATAGTAAACCAATAAACATATCATTCTGTATACACAAAGTTATGGCAAAGCAATTGAATCTGCAGCAACTTCTAAAGATGACAGTTAACTGATACAAAACAAAAATATCATTACAAGTATCTGTTCATAATCAGTTTCTAAAAGACCAAAACACCTATTTCCTTTATCACATTTGCAAAACACTGGTCAATTGTGGCATCCGTTAGGCCGAGCAAGTGTGAAGTCAATGAGCAGTAACTCATTGTGTGCTCTTCCTACTTTTCAGTCAAATATGTATGTATATTTACAGGAAAGGCAGAAAAAAGCATGACAGAACCAAGTAAGAGGAGGGATGAGATGTCTACCCTCCTGCCAATCGTTCTCAAGAGGCAGAGTAGCAAAACTAAGCTGGTATTGACTGCTACTGGATAGCAGTAATGAAGACCGCATAGATTCTGGTAATTTTCATTGCATGGCAGCTCTAGAAAGAAAAATCTGAAGATACTTAAGACAGTACTTCACACCCACAATGTTTTTGCAGCAAGAATAAAGAATGAACTGAGTAGCTAAAATGTTAATTTTGAAGAAGTGGCAGTTTAGTGGTGCTAAATACTGACTATACATACCTAGAGAAGTTTTAAGTAACAGGAAGAGAAGCTGTAGATTTTTTTTTCCTTACATATGCAAATATGAAATCCAAAGCTAGGGATTGCTCGCTGTATTTTGATGAGACAAGAACATACATTATGTTCAAATACTTGAAGAGAGAAAGTGGTTTGGTTCCTGCAGCTTTAAAATGAAAGCAGCTGCACTACAGCTGTGCATCTCAAGAAGTCAATAAAGACAGACAAATTTTTCTAGAAGCTGTGAGGTTAAGTGTGCCTTTTATCAAGGAGAAACATGTTTGGTTTTAATTTAAATACTGCTTTGATATATGCTATCAGAAACTAGCCAGGAGATAACAAATTATTCTAGCTAAACTGTATGCAATTTACCAATAGTAGCATTTCTTGAGAATGTCACAAGGACAGCGATAGCTCCAGTGGTTTGTTTACAATGTGCTTCACTCTTAGCATTAATCCCAACCACTGTGTCCCACAAGGTTAAATGAAACCACCCTGATCACTGACCTCTGCTTTGTACTGGTAGGCATGTTATTAAAACACAGCTAAAGAACAGCACCTATTTTGCATACAATTACTTATATCAAGGATCAAGGTTTAACATATCTAGTTATTATTATGCTAGACTCGATAAAATTGTTAAAGTATAAAGCTACTTTGTGTTACCTGAGGCTTCTTACACAGTTGAAACAATCTCTTTCTAACACTGTCTTCCATGAATTTTAATTATGATAGATACATAAAAAGTTTTAGAGATTTTTCAGCAGATTTTTGATAATTTTCTTGGAAATGCAGCAATAGCTACATCTGCAATTGTAAAACTCTTAATAGTGACAAAGTGGGCAAGGTGGGGAAGTGACAGAGGAGATGCAACAGCTGCAACAGGCAGGAACTTGTCACCCTTGCCCCCTATCCCTCAGTCAGGTGGAAAGATGACAGGGAATCTTCTGTGTCATGTGCCCTGTTTGCCTAACAGGCCTCTCCCAGGAAAGGTAGGGTATGATTCCTGTAATGTGTTTCTCTCTTGCACTCACAGATACTCCTCAACCTACTCACCTCCTCGTGGAGTTCCCTGAGGTCTTCACAGTTCAGGAAACCCCCCTGCGCAGCACACTAGAGTGCTCCACCACAGATCATGCTGACAGTGCAGCCTCTCACCTCAGCACATGAGTTTACTTATTTACTCCACTGTTTACTTTCTCTCATTTATGGATTCTGTACAACATCAAGAGATAAAGAATCATCTGTTATTCAAGGAGCAGCTGCTGTCTTGTAGCCTGAAGACAGGAGTGTTAAAAGGATATCCATCACACAGGACAAACTGCCTGGTGCATATCCTAACCATCAAAATGTCAATAAAGAGTAGAGTATCATATTATGAACTGACACAACCAATGCCATTTTTATTTCGACTTTGTCCAAAGGATTATACTTCAGGGGACGATAAAAGTCCAAGGAAAGTGACCACTAACAACCTAAATATAGAGTTATTGAACACTGTGTTTAACAAAACTAACAGCTTTTAATGAGTGTATACATATACTTAACAGATTTGTATCATATGTCTAAAGTGTGTAATAAACTACAAATGCCAGGAAGGCAATGGTTATGCAACCATGGATAGATTGAGAACTCCTGTGAAGACAACACCCTACCTACAGCTTCCAGGAACTTTTTGTCTTTGTTCTTTCTCAGGACAGCAAGAAACAGGAACATTACCAATGCTCCTTCTGATGATAGCTTATGTAAATAAACTTAATTTTCTTTACTCATTGTTTTCTTTACAGTAATTGGGAAACACAGTGGATAAAACGGTTGCTGAACCTGGTCAAAACATGCAATAATCTAGTCAGATGAAATTCAATTTACTTACAGACAGAAAAGAGTTACTATACAAAGTCTCACTTTTTGCTTTGAAAATGCATCCCTAATATTATAAACAATTTAGGTACAGAGAAACAAAATAACCAACCCAATGCCTATGAATTACGAGAAGAGGTGCAACCAAATTCCAAGATCCATTTGCTATATTTATTCTTTTCCCACTAACATAGTTATGCATGTGCATATTTAGGCATAAAGACAGTTCACTCCAGCACAGCCATACTCTTTGGAAAGAGGCTTGTGAAATCAGTATAAAAACATCCACACAGCTTTCCCCAGTATAATTTCTGCAGCACAATAAAACACTGAAGTGCATATATTTAAGGCAGGAATTTAATCAAGCCCAGGATTAGTAGGACCAATGGAGTTACTCACCATCAGCAATGGACAGAATATGCCTGGCTACCCATTGACCTTTTAGAAATGGTACTCACAGTTCCTATGTGCATCAATGTCCATGAAAGTCAAAGGCAGTAAAATTCTAACTTTTTGAGACAATCTGTTGAAAGACAGGGTGGAAGTCTTCAGCAAACCACCTGCTCTAGCAACCACTTACACACCACTGCAATCCTTGCATGTCTCTTCAGACATCTGCAACTGCAAGACTCCAATCACAAGGGAGAATTACACACACACACTCTGTAAAGAATAGCTTTGGCTCTTGCTGTTCCTCTCTTGTAAATCACTTACATTTGCAGGAAAATCATGCAATTCCTGGATATCAGGTGGATGAAAACAGTATTTCAATCTCTGTTTTCTACCATGGGAGCTCTACATGCATTCTCTGTGACAGTAAAGCTTGCTAGAGAGATTCCTGCCTCATAATCAGCATCCAAACACATTCCCAACTCTTGATTACTCTTGATTATGCCAGCGCAACTGCCTCTGGTTAATGTTGTGAAAAAATAAATGTGTGAATGTGGGAAAAATTCATAATAAAATTATTATAAAATGTGTGAATTAAAAAACAAAACAAAACAAAACGAGAAAAATTTTCTTTTAGTCCAGAACATTTTACACGCAAACCAAAATCCAAAGGCACCACTGGAACCTTTAGTTACCAAAGCAAGGTTCAGTAGAGGATCAGTCTCACTTAGTTTTTGTTGCAGAAGTTGAACTTGAGAAGTTAAACAGATGAGCCAACATGTTTTCTTCCTGCATCCCACACACAATCTCATGTGCAGTGCTGCATTTTCCAGACGGATTTTCCCTCAGCAAACTAGTATTTTTAGCTCTTAAGTGTCTCCTTTCAGATAGCATTTGCTGACAGACCACTTTGATCTTAATACATATCAAAAGAGTCTAAATTACAAATTCCTAAACAAACTGCTTACATTTGACTACGCTCTCTTTAAATTTTAATCAGGGTACAACACAAAAGGGACAATGTTTCAGCTCCTAGCATCCCAGTTGGGTAGGATATTCCACATACAGCTCATGTCTCCTTTATCAGTCTATTGCCAGCTGCTGAACTCTGATATATTATTTGACTCTTGATGGTACTTATTTCCATGCCTTCTGCTGTATTTTTGATTAACAGTCTACAGTGATTCCAAAAACTAAAGAATGTAAGATGCATTAAAGCACGTGTAAGTGCACTTTCAGCCACGTGCAAGTGCTAAAACCCAAAGTGAATTTCAAGACACGAGATATTTAATACACAGTAGGAGGCACTTTTCAGTTCAAGCCTTGCATCCTATAGATCAAATAATTTCAAGTACAACTGCTACCGAAAATGTCAAGTAAGGCAGAAAGAAAGTTTCAGGATTCTGATTATTGATATCATTAAATCCAATGTATTTCTAAGCTTTAAAGTATGCATTGACATCGTGAATATTTTAAGATGTTTTTGTAAGTTATGAATGTATTTGCAACAACCTGTTTACTCAAAAACTTAAAGTGTTTTTTCTAGTTAATGCAATAAGAACACATACATGGAAGACACAGACAGGTGGCTTATGCAAGATTATTGATTGAAAAGAATGTGACTAATGAATACTCCTGGGCAATAAAGTTTTATGGATATATCCCAAAAACTTTCGGCATGCATAAAGATACATGTAATTGGTTTAGAGGAATTAGACACTCAGATTCTTTTATATAAACTACAGCTGTTATTTCTCACAGCTGAGAAATACTTCACTACTCCTCTACAACAGGCCATTTAGGGACAGGCATGTAAAACTTATTTCAGGTTAAAAATTGCACTTTAGATAAGCATCTCTTCCAAGCTCTAATGGGGCATCCCTAAATCCCAGTTCAGAAAGGTTTCAGAACTGTGACCTCACTATTGTGTCAATACGCAGGACAGCAGGAGGCAGCAGTGACAACACAAGATCCAAACCTTAGAGTGGTGATCAACAGAGAAAGATCTGAAAGACAGTCACTTTAAAAATGCAAATTCTGGTCCCGGCAAAACCTGTTTAAGAAACCAGAAGTTTTATAGTGGCTCCAACTCTTGTTTAGGGATTTAGAAAAACTAGACTGTAGAGCCCCACGTGACTTACAAAAACAAAACAGATTTAGGTCCCTCTGGCTGACCTTGGTAACGTCAACAGGTATCACAACAAACAGGAATGTTGAGGTTTGTACTGTTCTCCACTTTCTTCCTACCACCAAAAGCACAAATGCACTCCAAATATGAACACTGTTTATAGCAATTACTAAAATTCCACCAGAGCATGCATTAGCATTTTAAAAAGCATCTGTGTGATGCAGTGACTGATAAAGCATTTTAGAAAAATGTTTTAAAATGTTCTCCTTTGCTTTACCTGTAATAGACTAAAATTAATAGCAACGGAAAATTACTTTAAAAAGTTACTATCAATTGGGATGAAATGTAGGACATAAGAGGGCAGTATGAAAGATTGGAATAAATGACAGGAGATAAGACATAATAATTTCTCATTATTTTTGATTTCACCAAATCAGAAGAAACTCAAAGTACTTGTTAACACCACTGAAAACCCATGTGATGCAAAGGCATACCAGCCCACAATTTTCCACAGAAATCTGCAAGAAATTAGAGGAATAATGATCCGGAACCAAGATAAAAGCAAAGGTGCTTGAGGGGTAGCAAGGAATCTCCTCAAAATGCAGCTAGGCCTTCAGTTCTTTAAGTAAAGGGCTCTGCACAGCTATTATTTTACAAAACTGTCTACTTTACCAATTTACATGGAATTTATTGTTTTCTTTTGCCATAGTCTTCAACATATTGTTTCTCTCTCTCTGCCTATCAAAATTTGGTGGCCAGCCCCACATGGAAGCAAAGTGATTTTTGCATTAAACTAGCTGCTTCTTGTAAGGATATAAATCAGTTATAGCATGCAACAGAGGAAAATATAAAGAAACAATAAATATCCTCAAGTACCTAGTTTTACAAAAAATAAACTGCAATCAAGATTTCAGACAGCTATTGAAGAACAAAATCAGGTAGATATTGTTCTGGGCTCACCATCTTAAGATGGTAGGAAGTACATATATTCAGGAATTGGTTTGGATGGGGTTACATTACTAACCTACAGAAGAGGTGACAGCACAGTTATAGGGCAGATGCTAACTGATCTCAGCACACAGACAACCTTTTAGTCACCTACTACAGGACCCCTGAATCTTTCCAGCCGGATGCATTTAAGTCTGCACAGATAGCTGTAGGCAGAAATACTTTATTTCCCCTCACATGCTATAGGACCTCCTCATAAAACTCAACAAAAACTTGAGGTCATTGCAGAGAAAAGTCCAGACACATTTACCAGGAGCAACATTTACCAGACTGCTCAGGCATTCAATTTTCTTAGCCTTTTTGGCACTTTGAAAATGAATATACACTGAAAGATGTGACAGCCTACAAGAAATTTAGGAGGCTGTACAACACTGTCCTGAAACTGTGCTGTTAAACTGTCAGAATCTGTATTGGCTGTGAGCCTATCCATACTGCTATACAGCCCAAGGTGAGAAAAATACGAAATTGTCATATTTTTCTTTAGCTGTCTACTGATTTTCATTTGAAGAAGTACCTAATAATGCTTCTCTGTTTGACTTATATTACTGAGTTTTCATATGCAGGCATAAGGCTGCTGAACAGCTTAAAGGAAAAAAAGGGAAACTTGGGGGAAAAAACCCCAATCTTGCACTGCAATTGGCAGCCAAATGAGCACTTGCAGCAGGGAAAGCCAACCATATCATGGGCTGCACCAAGGGAAGTGTGGCCAGCAGGTCAAGGGAGGGGATTCTGCCCCTACACTCTGTTCTCATGACACCCTACCTGGAGTGTGGGGGAGAAAAAAGGTCCAGCATAGCACCTCTCCTTGTTGCTCCTCTATTACATCAAAAATTAAGAAGTATATATGAATGCACATAGTTACCAAGACTATTCAGCTCAACATGCATGGAGAAAGGATTACCAATCAAACCCAAATAATTTCTTATTCTTTTCAACTGCACAGAGTTAAACAAAGCTTTGAACTTACTGTTTATCAGACAAGAAAGCATTTCTCATCTGGAACCTGCCGTCTAAACAGGAATACTCACCCTGCTGCAACTGCAGGAGGGATGACCAGTATGAGTTTAAGTTGTGCTTCATGCAGAGCTTCAGAAAGGTGAGTGAGCAAGTGAATCAACTCCCTGAAATATAAATATACTGTTAGAGGGAAAGGCAGGGAAACTGCTGCTATGTATTGACAAGAACAAGTAACAGTAGTAATAATTGAAAAGATGCAGCTGGCAAGAGAGACAAACACAATTTGTTGCAAATGATCATAGCAGAAAAAAACAATTAGGAAGACTGATTAGGTTTTACCTTCTTTAAGGACTATGAACACTGCACTGCTTGAGACAGTTTTATTGGAACTCGTGATCACCTTGGGGTTTTTCTTAGTTTTATTTTAATCTAACTATGCACTGTTAGCACGTAAAACAAGCCAGCATATTTTATCAGAGCAGGTCACCTCTTGAGGTCATTTCTGGTGAAAAGAATTAGATCAATAGAAGAACCAAAAGCTGTACTGAAGAAGCAGCTGCTGAAGAGATTAAAGTTGTCACTGCGTTGCTACACACAAGAATTTGTGAAGATGCTTTCACAGCAAAACTTGCAATTTTCAAGGGATATTTCTGAGGCCTGTGTTTGGAAACATTTCTTCTGCTGGTTTTTTCCCTGTATAAATAATTCTTTTGTTTCTCAATACCTACAAAATACATGTCTGACAATGTCATTTCTGGAAATAGCGTCTTCTGTATGCATCATTTAAATAAAGACCTCCACAAAAGCTGATTTTCATATCCATATTCTAGGTATTTCAATAGGAAAATAAACCTAAAAATTCTTATGCAAACCGTTTTTAGCACTCCTGGCTAGAAGGGCGATGCTAATAGAAAACCTTTCAGTCTGCAGAAACAAAGTTTAATGTCATCTTAAGAGGAATTCAGTATTACCTAAAATTTGCACTACAAACATGGCGCTTCTGAGTGCCTTTCTTAAGTCATTTGATTTTTCAGAATTAATTTAACTTCCCTATTTTTCAGCTGGCCAGGAGGATCCACAAACACAGTCAGATGATACTAGCACAGAACTCTAGATCTGTTTAGGACTATGCTTAAACCAGAACCAAATGAAAAGCAACCTCACAACCCATTCCAGGAGGCTAAAAGTGCTCAAGCAGGAAAGGCAGAATAGACAAAACCCATCATCGAAGCTGTTTACTCCACTTAAACTGGATTAGACCTGAACTCTCAGAAACAACATCTTGGTACTGTCATGCCTTTCAAGGCAGTATAATCCTAGAGATATTCTCCCGAAATTATTGCTCTTCCAATATAATTATCCATCACAGTGCTTATGTTGATTTCCACAATGTAGACACTATCCAAAGGTAACTGAGTATTTTCATTTTCCCTGAAATGGTTTGATGCCTGATGAAAACTTCCTAGGGCCTACAAAAGCCATTACTCTCAAAATCCTGGCAAACAAACAGAGCACGTTTTATCACTTTCCCAATACCAGCAATATTTTGTGCTTACAATTTGAGAGCTGGCTGTGCTGAACAGCCCTTAACAATGAACTATCACACTGCCACCTACATTTCTCTTCTGAGGGAAGACACAGGATTACAGGAACCAGCTTTTGGTCTGTCTGCAGCAGGTACTTCTACCCTTCTTGCTCTGGGAAACCAACAGCCTTCCCTCCTGTTACTTTACCACATGCATTCCACATTAGGAGTGTCACTATTCAGACAAAACAATTATAGCATAGAAGAATCCTTTTCCATAGGAACACATTAAAAAATTACAACACTAATCTAAACAGACATTTATTGACATAAATATACACATCTATCACAACTCCCACATGACATAATCTTATCAGAAACTATCATCAGTATTAAAACTAGGTAAGCAAGCTTTCCCACTGATTTGTATCTTGTGGCTTAGCAACCTTTTAACTAATTATGCCCAAACTACAGTATAACTCAACCTTTATTAGATGCCAGAGATGCTACATATAAGATAAATTTGACCAAAGAATCAATTCCTCTAGCCTTGAGATTATTCTACAGTGCTCAGCAGCAGGGATCTCTCTTCTCTGCCTGGCTGCCTCTGCCAGCTGTAGGAGCTTTGAGAACTCTACACCATGGAAAACATTTGCTGACTTTAACTGTTCAGAAGATGAGGGGATAAAAAGAAGGGCAGGATAGGACAAAAGAACCTAGCAAAGGTACAGAACAAGATAACGTCTTTTTCATTTAGAAACAAGGTCAACACCCTCAGTCCCATTCTGCAGAGGCAGAAACTGATCCACAAAGGCAGTGACATAGCCACAAAAACAGTGACTGCACAAAAGAGGTCGTATGTTGAAACATATAGCGTAGAAGCAAAACCTACAGCTGTAAACACAGGACAGACACAAGGAGTGGTGCTCCTGAAAAAGGAGCAGGAGCACAGTTTGGATTGTTGGTGCACTCAGGACTCTAAAACAGGCTACATCTGAACAGCCACTTCTTACCCTCCCCCCACCAAATTCAATCAGTATTGATCCAGCTGAAAAATAATTACCTCCAACTTGAAGGAGGTCAAGAAGAAAAGGGACAGCTGGAAAACTGCAGATTTTTGCTCAAGAAACCCAGATTAATATCTACTCACTAACCCGTCAAGCCAGGTTTCTGGGCCCTGAAAACTTTCTGGCAAATCAGGCAGAATTAATAGCTAAAGACTTAATTTAGGCTCACTTCCATCTGCTGGCCAAGACAGATTAAGTAAATCTAATGTGCTCTCTTCCCTGTCCCCCAAAGAGCAATAGCAGAATGTTCATTTATTGTGCTATAAATTAAAACTTTACTGCATCCCAACAGTGCTTTCCACTGTTTTAAATGCAATATTCTCCAATGTTACCATTGGCAATTTTGAAAGAAAAGCTACTGACATTTTAAACATTATAATGAGGTACAGGAAAGTAGGAACAGAATCAATCTTTCTAAAGAAGCTTCATTAAATATTTACCAGACACTTCACTATAGTCAAGTTTAACTTCAGACTAGCTACTAAAATATTGGCAGCTTTAAGATTCCATCTTGAGCTAAGTAAGGTCTACTTCATTCATACTATTTCAGGCCTTCTCCTATCGCTACTATTTGGTAGGTCAATTTTCCAAGTGTTTATGATTTCAAAGTACCTTGTCCCGTACAAAGTATGCAGACCTCCCAATTTTCATCACTCATAGTTTGTGGCAAGCTTGTTTTTCCAAAAATCACCTTTTTCCAGCATTGCTGGTCTACTGTGTTCTGGACAACTCGTAGAACAGTTTGCTTCAGTGCACAAGAGTGGGATGTCAATGCATTTGAAAAGCCTTGCAGAAGACATGAAACATTGTCATACCCTTCCCTTCAGTTACAAGACGCTTCAGAGCTCTGCAACTTTCATTCACCTTTTTGCATAAATTGGGAGTCAGTACTCCCTAAAATTTATGCTTTGTCAAAAAAATTGGACAAAATAAAGCTGTCTACTTGAAGAAGAAATTGCCCTTTTCTGCCATTTCATTGCCTAGTTAATACCAAGAAACTGGAGTGAATTATGGCAAATCTTTGATTAATAGATTAATTTTTCAGGGACTAACATGAAGGATACAACTGCTGGAAGAGCTTTTTCCTCCTATACTCCTACCAACATTAATGAGATGCCTGAAGGTCATCTTCTGCATAGAGTGACAAAAAAATCAAGTTTTTCAGCTTGATTCTGTGTGATGGCAGTGCCATCTGTCAAGTAATGCTGGACTGATCAGAATATTGTGTGCATTTTTATGTAGCCTGTGAGAGTCTTATGACTATATTATGCCTTTTTTACAACATACCCAGGTCTCTGGAGAAAAATAAACCCACCCAGTAAACCCACAATTGAGATTAGTAAGTGAGACATGGTCTTGTCTAGCTGTTAACTAAATAAGCAGGAGAACCTCTGCTTGCTCAGGTCTCTCAATATTTCTGCCATGTACATTTCTAAACTTAAATGCCACGGGATGAATAACTTGGAGTATTTTATTATAAAATCAGGCAAGAAAGTTTTAGGAAAAAAAAGACAGTTATTTAAGAAGTAGGTTTGAACTATAAGAAGCAGCAGAACAGATTAAAATTGAGGCATCATCTGCACAGGATATCTCAGCTCATTTAGATTTCTATTAGGAGACTACTTCCCTATGTGTTAGGGTAAAAGGTGAGTAGCTGAACACTTTTTCACTGTGCAATGACTGCCAGCATGAAAGGAAGCAGCATCAGTTAGATGCAGTCTTTCATCTCACATTAAATTTGATGCCACTGCAATTTGTATATTAATAATTCTATTCCCAGAAAACACAGAGAAGAAGTGGCTACCAGTGTTACAGAGGGTACTTCAAAGTATCTGTATTAGACTTCTGCAAGAGCCTGAAGTGGTCAGTATAAAGCCCCCAAAACAGGTCCAAGCACATGTATCAAGACAATTCGGGTTCTTCAGATGGAACAGGTGCTATTTCTAAAATTAAGAACCCAAACAGAAGAACCTAATGCCATTTTATACATGTGAAAGTATACAAAGCATGCATACAGCATTGCTGTGTAAGACTCGAGGCACCAAGGCTCCTACACGAACAGCCAGAGAGGAGGCTGCTCAGGATATCTAACATGAAAGCAGGCAAATATATTTAGGCACATAATTGTCTTATAAAAATTGATAATGTTGATAAAATCAACATTTAATGAATATGCAAAATAAAGCAGCACAAAGGATTTATATGATTTAGGACTTTAGTCTGCTAAGCATTATAGAACAATTCTATAACCCGGAACCAGAATGATTGGAAAATGTTTTGTTCTTGAAAAAACCCAAACTAGTTTGAGTTAGTTTTGCTTAAGAAGACACAAACCATGAGATACTTAACGAGCCTGAAACCACAGAATTTCATGTTTTAGTAGATGCCAGCAACATAACTTCTTAGCAACATTTCACCTCATCTGTGCTGCCAGCTAGAATAAACAGGAAACTGAAGACTTTTCCTAGATAACTCCTTGGGTCTTGAAGGAAAAATTTTCACTAATTTCTAAAGTTGAACTGAGTACCCAAAAAGAATAAAGGTTTTCTAGAAACATGCAAAGGGCTGACAGAGGGGTGTCTAAGTTTACCTAATTTTAAAAGTGCTCAGTGATCACAGGTTCTTAAAGAGGCTGGTCACAGGATTAATGTGTTACAGAAGAGCTAGCACTGTTACCCTGTCACATGAAGATTCTTACAGAATTTAATCACCACAAAGTTCTTAGGCAATTTTCAAGCCCCAACATCAAGACACAAGGGAGAACATATGTTATGAAAATGTCCATTCAATATGCAGGTTCAGCTACTGCAAAAAAGGTATCTCATGGGGACACTTGCTCAGCTGAGGTCAACTGAGAAGAGACCTTCAGCTGCAATTAATCCAGCTTTCTGATATACGAAGTAGTTTTTAAATCATAGCCCAGTTTATTGGCGAGTTAGGACACCAATTGCAGGTTTTCAGATTCTTTTGCAGACTCACCTGCTTCTAGGTGCACTCTGCTAGAAAGTATCACTGCACATTTTCTTTAGAGAGTGGATACTGATTCTGTAGCTGAAACATTGTATCAGGCACAAATATGCCATAAGCAAATCCCCCTGAAGTCATTTTAAACTGGATAAAGAAACCTGTGCTCTATCAAGTGTTCCTGCAACACTAAGGCAGCGCATTGGATGAGATCACAGATCTTTCCCGTAACACAGCTAAAAACATCACAGGAATAATTTCCATAGCTTTCCCCTCAACACAGATATATGAGATATATCAAATAATTGAGTGCCATTTATTAGTTTAATAGCTAGGTACCCACTTAATGTAGGTTTTGAAAAATGAAAACCATAATGATTCTCTGTAAAATATTTTTCCCTAGATCGAGACCACTGCTCTAACATTTCATAAGGCAAGCTGGCAGCTGCAGCATATTCCCATACATTTTATGCACCTGTGTTGAGTTTCAATAACCTGTTAGTAACTGCTTATGTGAGACTATTTCTTGTATGTCAGGGGAAAAAAAAAAAAAAGGATTTTTCAAATTAATTTTTAAACTAAAACATGTTCACTTTAATTAACATGAATAAACTGTATTAGCTACCCAGATCTTGTATTGTTGGACCGCTCTGAAAGTAGTTTGAAGGCAAAATATCTCTTCCCAGGAGCATCATTATGATCTTTTGTCCCATTAAGCTACTTCCAGGTGTTGGACCTTGAAGGATCTGAACCACAAAAGCCTACACTGCACCTAAGAGCTACGACAGATGCTTTATTTGGAGCATACACAAGTACTGTCCTACATACACTTCACCTCTCCAAAGGGTTAGGGTTCATCTCTGTGCTGACATCTCCTGTGAACTAACCCCCCCCTCCAAGCTTAAGAACGTGCTTTACTACCGGTGTTTGTAACCGTGGAAAGACTCAATCTGAAGGAAGATCAAGTGTGAATCACGTTACAATACTGCCACGCTGTGGGCTAAAGGAGGCATTGTGCTGCTCTAACTCTTCCGACAGGAAAAAACGAAGCAGAAGACCACCTATGCTTACCCATTTATCAGAAAAAAACAGCTCTGCTACTCGAAAGGAAATTAAATGATCCTAAAGTAACAGCACTCAAAGTGTCATAAAAATACAGGCTTTCCAAGGTAATAAATTCACTTAATTTTGCCCCTTAAGATCTGTTCAAAGAAGCTGTTCACTACAAAAAACATTACTAGGGAAAACTCCTGGGGCACTGGATAGCCAAGCCATTGAGTTTCAAAGCAAGTGATAGACAAACACACTTAATCTCAAAAAGAAGACACCAGTCCCACAACTTAGAAGCATCATGAGACAAAATTTCCATGTAATGATGGGTCTCCTACATTCACAAAACCGCTGTTACCGCACACTGAGCCCAGCTTCAGCTTTCTGTCTAAATTGGCATAATTCAGAATGTTGCAAGCCCAACCCCAGGCACTGTGCAACTTAAACACCCTAGCCATTTCTAGGGAAGCAGCAATAAAAGGAGGAAAAACCCACTGATGAGTTTCCAATGAAGCACTTAAATCAGACCAAGTCTTGAAATGGTGGAAAATCCACAGTTCCTAACTTCTGTTTCTATTTATGCTTTTGTGACAAACAACCTCGCATTTTAAGTTAGGATAATCCTAAAGTGTTGTTCACGGGTGGCCACATATGATCAAACATTACCAACTCAGAGAAAAGGATCCAGTTATCATTATACTGTGTGAGAATAACCCTTCCCTTTTCAGAAGTTATGGAAAATACTTCCCACTCCTTTCTATCAATAAAAGACAGACAGTGAATATGGAAGTGGTGCTTCACCTAAATAACAGGTAACTGAAGGCTAAGGCAACTAAACAGCAGTATCTCCTCTAGTACAAACAGTTTTTATCTCACCTGTCTCTTGTAGTGTCCTTCTGGACAAAATGTCCAGCACACGGCTAGATAAACCGTGACGTGGAAAGGGACCTGGGGGTCCTGGCCACTGGCAAGCTGAATCTGAGTCAGCAGGGCCCTGGCAGCCAGGAGGGCCAACCCTGTCCTGGGGGGGATCAGGCACAGCATTGCCAGCTGGGCAAGGGCGGGGATTGTCCCGCTCTGCTCTGCACTGGGGCAGCCTCACCTCGAGTGCTGGGGGCAGTTGTGGGTGCCACAATATAAAAATGACATAAAGCTATTAGAGAGTGTCCAAAGAAGGGCCATGAGGATGGTGAAGGGCCATGAGGGAAAGCCACATTAGGAGCAGCTGAGATCACTTGGTCTGCTCAGCCTGGAGAAGACTGAGGGGGACCTTTGCAGTTATGACTTCCTCCTGAGTGGAAGAGGAGGAGCAGACACTGATCTCTCCAGTGACAGGACCTGAGGGAATGGCTTGAAGCTGCGTCAGGGGAGGTTTAGGTCGGAACCTTAGGAAAAGGTTCTTCACCCAGACAGTGGTCGGGCACTGGAACTGGTCCCCCCAGGGAAGTGGTCACAGCACCAAGCCTGACAGAGTTAAACAAGTGTTTGGACACACTTGGGCACATGGTGTGACTCTCTGGGATGGTGCTGTGCAGGGACGGGAGTTGGACTTGATGATCCTTGTGGGTCCCTTCCAACTCAGCTTATTCTGTGATTCTGTGAAACAACACTATTTTAAACCAACATTACTCCTGGAAGAGAACAATATTTTTTACCATGCCACAAATAAACTCACCCTGGAGCTAATAGAAAAGTATGATTTGCTCATGTGTTTCATTTGCAATACAGCACTTTCATGCCAGTGTGTTTAACATAATCTTCAGTGAGTCTTACAATGACAGTTACACAGTCTGTCTTATATCCCTGCTAAGTTAACTAATAGGAAAAACATCAGTTTTACTTAAATACAGTAAGCACAGTAAATAAAATTACCACTACCACCCACTTCTGACTGTCAGTTACTAATTGCTTCAGTCACCTTCTTGGCTGACTTATTAAATCACTGCACTAGGTTCAGAGCTCAGAATACAGATCATCTCTTAGGAATAACCTGGCAAATTACTTAATTATGAGCAAGAGCATATAGCTTAAGGATTACCCATTGCAGGGCAATTGATGGAGCACTTGACAAAGCTACAAAGATTCTGCAGTTTCCATTGTTTGTTCCCAAGTGTTAATTTTATAGGGAAAGGGAGGGACTGCTAATAGTACACTCAGTTCAAGAAGTGACTAGTATCTGCCATCAGTCAGCAGCATTTGCCCTTAACAGAACAACCTGAAGTAACCATTTTTTGAAAGGTGAAAGCCTTCCATTATGAACTCTGCATTCTGTGCAGGTTTCTTGAAGCTATTTTCCCCCAGACATTTCAGGCAACAGAGATCTGGAAGAAATACTGTGCCTTAGGGAAATGGATGCTTGAATTTCCTTAAAAAGTAACACAAAATCTTCAGATTCCTGCACTGAATCATTAGTTTCACCACCATATTCTGCCTTTTCCTCGTGAAGCAGAAGTTTTGCATTTGCTTTAGGTCTTGAAAGCATCACACTGTCCCAAGCCTCACCCAGTAACCCAAACCAAACAATGTTATGATAAAGGCCAGTGCCAATACGAGTGAGTGTGTAACTGAGGTACCCTCTTCATCCTTGTACATCAGTTACATCATGCAAAACTCAAGTATGAAAGACTAATGTGACCAGATATGCCCACTGTGAAGATTATTATGTAATCTTTGATCTCATGTAGAGTGAGGTAAGACAAGCAGAACAGCTTTTAGTTGTTCTAGAATAAAGTGTACTTATTTATAAAGACATATTCAAATCAACATGGACAAATTAAAAGGATACTTTAAAGGAACTGATTTTTAGGAATTGCATCCTAGAGATTTATACTTACGTTTGCTTTTGATTTCCCAGCTGACTCCAAACTTCAACTACAAAACCATCAAAATTTTCATTCTAAATAAAGAGAATTGTCAACAATACACAGTTAATGACCATGCAGTTATTTTTCTTGTACTATTACAGATCAAAAATACTTTGTATTCTTATACCAGCTTCATCTTTAACATAACATTTCACGGAGAAGTCCAAGAGAAGCTTAACTAATTTAACAAACATGCAAAAGTTGAAAATCTGTATTATTTATCCATGATGTCTACTCTTACAGAATAAACCAATATTGTATTAGGAAAATTCAGACACTAATTAAAGATGGTTGTTAAGCAAATAATTTGATAGACTTTTACTTGTATATTGGGGAAAAAACTCATTATCTCTTGAGTCTAAATATGTAAATGCTAATTCACCATAGACATGACTCCAAATATCTCCCACAATTAGTCTCTGTTTTGATAGTATATTCTTAGCATGACCAAGGATACTGTTGTATTTAAGTTGACCTCCTTAAGAGGTCAACCGTTACTGAGGACCTAAAACTGATGTATCAGTTACAAATTTTAAGAAATTACTCAGTTTAACTCTACATCCAAATTCCTCTACAGCACTGTAAGATTTCTTTATGTCATATAGCAAGTGAGAACTCTTATTCTGACAATAATTAAGCAGGCTGCCACGAATCAACCACTAATGCTGAATGTCTTTTGGGTGCAACTTGCATAGTCCCACAGATGCATAGCTCTAAAGCCATTAGGTAAGGGGTTGGTCAGAAACCTTAGAAAAATTCCTCTTCTCCTCTCCCCAGTCTCTTAACATTTTGAGGAAACTGGTTGATCAGACCTGAGCAAAACTGGCCAGTAACACATATCCAGTGAGTTCTTCTTGGTATTAAAAGGGGCTCCTTAGCTCTACCACATTGAGCCCGAATGTATTCCTGTACAGAAAACAGCACTCATTGCATCCATGACCCTTTTTCTGCCCATCATAAAATACCAGTAAGCAGTTAAGCCTCTGCTCAATAATTATATTTTTAATAGAAATGTAAAAGAAATTTAAAGCAGGCAAAAGTCACGAGTGCAGCTACCAATGACAACAAGGTTATGTTGATCAGACTGATGTAGTCTCACATTAGACTCATAGTCACCTCCACTGAAGTGTTGCTACACTTCATCTTCACAGGAATTGGACACAGACACACTATTAAGAATCCTGCCTCATTATTGGTTTTGAGCAAATTTTATTTTGTAGAATACAAAATCACTAGAAATGAGAAAACATCTACTACAAAAGGAATCATGTATCATCTCACACTATTTTATAAGTATCATAAATAGTATTTTTTACCTTGGCTAGCAGAACCATGTTCTTGGAAAGCTCCTCTATCTCATCTTCACTGCCAAAAACACTCTCAAAGTCTTGGTAAGTCCAGCCATCAAACAAAATTCGAGGCACTATCAGGTAAAGTTGTCAATCAGTAGTGAAAATTAAGAATTTATTATCTACACTGGAATGTTTCTGCAGAAACAGAATACAGCAGATACAAGCAGAGATGCCACTAAAAATCATATCCCATGACTGAGATCATTACTTTTTCACTCTGACCAACTTCAGCAGCATAGATGAATTGGCACTGTAGAACATTCTTCTTCATTTTAGGTTTAGTTAATGGCCAGCACTGACGCAAGTTTTAAGAGAAGATACCTTCATTCGATTGAACAATCTTAATTGAACTACCACTTAGGGCCTCAAGGAGAGTCTTAAAACAGCGACAACACAAGACAGCAATCTTTAAGTTCTGTATCTCTTCTACCCCAATAACGAAGTAGAAAAGTTCACTTCAAACTCTAATTTACGCCATACACAGCCCTATATTACTTCACTCTTCTACTCAACTCGAGGCCCTAAGACAAATTTTTCCTTTTGGAAAGCATGGGCACTTGAGCTTGTGTAATTTCTTTTTCTAAAAACACAAAACATTAAAAACATAGACAGGAAAACTGCTGTTGGAACAGCTGACAATCATGCCCACAGGAAAAGCCAACAAATTTTATGGAGCTCTGTCTAAGCCCTTTCTAACTACCAAGGTTGTAAAAGAGTGTTTTAGAAGAGTATAGAGAGATTTCAAAGGCTTTATCCTCTGGCAGCTGAAGTACGTTAAAATATCTGACTGAGCATTCAATTTTTTTAAATGCATTTCAAATTTCATACTCCCTTCTGAATCAAGAAGCATTTCACAGTTCCACAGAATTCTTGGTATAGACAAATGTAAAAAGTCTAGCACAGTAGAATCTCTAAAGCAACATTTGCCATTTTCCCTAAAGACACACACTGTAGCACATCCCACGAGTTCCCAACTTCAAGGGGACAAGAGACAAAGCAGGGCTTTTCTACTATCATGCAGGAAAGTCTGACTGACTGACTGACTGACTCAGATTTGTTGGTTTTTTTGGTTTTTTTTTTTCTTTTTAACTACACAGAAACCCAAGCAACAAGTTTGAAGAGTTCTTTCCCCAGGGAGGCATACAGTGTTATATACTTGTATCCCTCCAGAGAGGGCACTGTGACCCACGATTTATTCAGAGACAAGAAGCTGAGGCAAAACATTAAGGCATCAAGAGGGTCAACACTTTAGTTACTTAACTATCTATAGTTAACTGCTTTAATTTTTCTTCTCAGACATCCTCCTTCATACAGCTGTGCTAAGGTAATCTCCCTTCCTCCCATACAAACGTGGAAGAAAGCCTTCCTTTCCTCTCCTAGGAGCTAAAGAAGATAAAAAGCAAGCAAACAAGCATAAACCAGAGACTCACCTATTTTGATGGTTTTGGAGGTTTTTCTGACATCTTTCATCCAGCCTGTCAAACAGTAGCAAGTAAGACAGCTGATAAAATATAAATGATGTTGACAATGACAACATATTTTCAAGCATTCTTCAAATGATGTAGCATAATTTCACTATACATATCTTCCTGCCACAGACTACCAGTTCATAATCGACAGAGACAGAACATCCCGTGGTGCACAGAATCTGAAGCCACGAACCTGCACCACAGCATAGCCAGCATTCACTACAGTCTTACAATAGTCCCCACCCAGCCCCTCCCTGCTTAGTTCTGCCTCACTGTGGAAACTACCCTAGTGCCTACTCAGAACAACACTTCTGCAGCCACCAGGCATCACCTGGGAGGAATGTTTGATTTTTTTCAGATGGTCCTTTAAAGTGTCCCATCCACTCCTCTTGGCAGTCATTGTTCTAGGATGAACTTGTTAGTAGGCACTAATATGGTAAGAATTATAGCTGTTTCAAATGAAATTCCGCTGCCACTTTCCTCACAATTAAGGTAAAAAAATTCTCTTCAAATTAAATTTATCTTCCCTTTCTAAAACAAATTCACCTAAAGGTTTTTCCAAAAAAAAAAAACCACCAAAAAAACCCCCAAAACCCAGAACAAGTAAACAACTGCACAGTGCAACACCAAAGACTATTTTTCCCTGTACAGGATCTTCGCCCTTTCCTTTTTTTAAGAGGGGCTTTGTGGACAGCATGGTGGAAAAACCAATCTTCCTACTTACATTTTTTGACAAATAAACTATGTACACATGTGGAAGAAGGTGAGGACAGAAAGAAGTTCACTCTGAAGAAAACCCTCAAAAAACTGAATGGATGAAAGTATTTCACCATAAGGCAGAGCCAGCAAAACCCACCTAGTATGCCAAAGCTACCTAGTCTGCATCAATATTGCAATTCATATTCGAAGAAAAAGAAAATAACACCTTGATCAGCATCATGGAGCCCAGTGAACTGGAACCTTTCCTTCCCTCTCCTTTTCACTTGTAACCAAACCGGTGAGATTAGTGTAAATTTGTTTCCAAATATTTTAGCAATGTCATAGCCATGGTTGTTCCACTTGAAAAACAATGCAGAGAAAAAAAGTGAGAGACTCAGAAGCAAGATATACAGTTCACTTTACTTTTGACCAATATAAACTCTTTAACAGAAATGTAATCATCTGCTAGATCTCTATTCGTTTATTTGAGGAAACCTTCTGGGATATTGCTTTCATTTAAATAAGAAAGTATTCTGGAAGCTCTGACAGCTATATGAAAGGCAATCTTCAAATTCTGCTAATTCACCTGAATGACAGGAACTTGCTTGTAGATTCCAACACAGTTTTGAATTTACAGACTCTGAATTTATGTTCAAGAGAACTTGAGAAAGGTGGAAGTTTATAGGGCACCTATTTGTCTTTTAAGCAGTGTAAGACTAAAACAAGTGAAAAGTATCCTCTAAAAAAAGGATAAAACCTTTATCATTCAGGAAAGAACGCTTTGAAGGAGACAGGATAGCAAAAGACATCAGTTTGACAGCAACATACAATCGTTACTGTTGATTTAGCAGGTTTAAGTTGCAGCCCTCCTGTTCTGACTTCACTGCAACTTCACCTCGCTCACCACTGACAGGGGAATACTATCATACCTCTTATAACCAGTGTTAAGGAAGCTTCCCTGTCTGACCATCCAGGAGCCACTCTGGCAGCCACATTCCCACCACTCCAAACTTCCAGTGCTGGGACCAAGGCCCCTTCAGAGTGGGTGGCTCCAGTGACCCCATGGGTGCCCCTCCTGGCTCCCTGCATGCCCCACACTCAATCAGACAGGCTTCGTTACCAGCCCAACCCTGGGTTTCCCATGGCAGAGTCTCAGACATCTGGATCCTTAAAGCAATTTAATCATGGTGCAGTAATGCAGAAACAGCTCAAGCTGGTGCCTCCAGGGAGGGACCCTCAACAGAGGAATCCCCAGGTTTCGTACCCTCCATGCCTGTGATAGTCTGGGGTCTTCCTGCTGAGCCCTTGGCTCCTGCTGTGTCCAAGTCCCCGGTCACCTGGCCGGTGCCACAGGTCCCTGTGCCCTTTGCTGTGCAAAGGGTCAGCACCAGGTCATGGCCCCTTTCCTGGGGCTTCCACCACATCCCCCACCCAGGGCACACCCTGCAGCTCCCACTGCAGCTGCACACCCAGTACCTGCTCTAAGGGTATTTCTCAACACCAGGGAGAAGAAAAACAACATGACCTAGACATCCTCCAAGAGACAGATGGAAGAACACGGGCTTGAACCCCAAGCCAGGTCTCAAATATTTCTCTGGCTATTTGACTGTATTTGACCAGCAGCTCCCATTACCATTAAAATACTTTTAAGGCAGGGATGCAAGCTTGCAGGTTAGCACACCCTGCTGCATATTCATTCAATGCACAAATTTTATTTATTGTATTAACTTACAGGAGTAATATATCCCAGAACATCTCCTGAGAAATGTCTTTCCTTCATCTTCTTGGAGCAATAACTTTTATGTTCCAGTATAATATCCTTTGCTTTTGGATCCACAACTACCAATCCCCGGTCCTGTACATTTTTATCAGAATGCAGCTTCTGTGGAGAGAAGACAGTTATTAGAACCAGTTACATGAAACAGCCACTTTCAATGGCAACAGACTTTAAAAACAACAACAAAACAAATCACTTCATTAAACTCTGAGCACTCCTTTTAAATGATGCTGAGCACTTTGATTTAAAACTGAAACACAGAAGTACTTAGAAATGATTTGTTATCATCAGTACAGTTACTTTGTCTGGAAGGTAAAAAGCATATAAACAAAAAACAAAACCCAAGACATTATAAGAGTAAAGAACATAATTTATGACAGCTGATGGTGCTCTGCTTTCTAATTGATTCTTTCATGTTACCCCCAAAACAATAAAAAGGGGTCAGGAGTTCTTAACCAAGCATTTGAAGATGATTTTTAAACTGGATATATTTTAGTCTGAGAATGCTGCATTGTGGTTACTGAAGGTCAAGATTTTAAACACTCTTCTTTAGGGAAGATGCTTCAACTGAACCAGCAGATAAAAGCAGAATGAGAAAACCTAATAAGGTGTGCATGGTGAGTATGCAGAAGCCATCTATTCATTCAGTGTAAGGAATTTAGGGATATGGTCTTCCTCAACACCTTGTATTATTCTCACTACCTGCAGATGAGATTTGCTTCCTGGTAGATGTTGGGCAAGTAATACAAACAATGACAGATGTATATTCATAATGACAGGAAACAATAACATGCTCAGCAAGTGAAGAGACTTCAGCATGCTGGCTCTGATTATTGCTCTGATTATTGTGGGACTCTGAATCATTTCTGCCTGCAAAAGAACTCCTGCTTGGAAGGCTCTTCAAACTCTTTCATCAGGATACAGCCTTCTCATTGGCAAGGCTCCATTCCACCAGTAAATGACCTAGAGCTCTTGGCCCAAACTACTGTTCCCCACTCTGCTTTCCAAAGGGATGGAAGTGTGTTCCCTGAGGGGACAAAAACTTCCTGTTTCGGCAGCTTGTATGGAGGATAAAACTCCAGAAGTCTACATCATATGTTTGAAGAAGTGAACCATTTGTGACACACAGAACAGCTGAAGGACATTTTCAAGTTTTATCTGTGAGCATAAGCTTCAGCGGAAATGCATTAACACTATTTCAACAGAGGTAGAGGCCATTTACCAAAGTTCAATTAATTCACTGCACATGTTAGATAAGACAAGAATTTCAGTTATTTCCCTTACCTTTTCCTCCAGCTTTTTTGTAGCACCTTTCTTTGCATCTGTTTTTGACAGGGTACCTTCAGCTAGCCAGCAAATCATGGTAAGAGAAAGCAAAGCACAGAGAAACCTCATGGTGTTTTTCCCCATGTCAAGTTTCTCTTCTCCTGAAAACATAAGCGTTCAAATCTCTGTGAACAGAGGAACATAACAGTTTCATTCGGTTTTCTTGTCTAAAAAATGTCAAGCGATTTTCTTATCTCCCACCTAGAAACAGACTTACTAAGGCAGTACTGTTTTAATAGTGCTTTTGCTCTGGCAACAAAAGCAGAGGATTTTAAGAGATTATTTCTTGTCTCGAACACTTTTTTTTGTCCCTTGTTTTAATAGCTGTAGCACAGATGAAGTGGGTTGGACCCTTGAAGCTTCCTTTTTAAAGGATCTCCTAAAGAAGTACAACTGTTTACAGCTGAAACTGAGATAAATGTCTGCTGCACAGAACAATTATTGTACCACCTTACCTTTTCTATAGCAAATAAGAGAGAACATTTTTTTCTGCTCCTACCTAGCCTGGTCAGTGTGTCATAAATTAACTAACAGATATAAAGAATTGTAGCTATATGCTTACAGCTATGTGCCTTTACTGTAACAGGTGAGACCTTTGCTTTCAATTCCTTTCCAAGTTGCTGATACAGAAATTGAAGGGAAAAAAAGGGAGGGCGAGTCCTTTTTGTCTAGAAGAATGACTTTGACAGCTTTTCCTAGTTCCAGATAAAGGAACTGAGAATTAGTAGACAACAGTTGGGTTGTGTGTTCATCTATCATACCTTGTACATGTAGGAAGACTTTAAAAAAAAAAATCAAATACAGATAGAGTTTGTTTTCCAACCCCTCCCAATTTAAAAGTCGCACTGGTTTCCCAGCCTAGCTCCCAGCAATGAATAAGAAAACAGAGAAAAAAATATTTGGCATTAGGGGAACCAGGGCTCTAGATATGTATCAAGCTGCCTCTCATAAATATGAGATCCTGAAGGAGAAGAAAATAGGTTCTTTCCCACAGTATTCTGAATTTTTGTTAAACTTAAAAAATTATCTTGCTTTCTACTACTCTACCACTCACTTTAAAGACTTACAAGCTCATTTCTACAAGTCATATTTACAAGACTTGTTCTCCTGGCACTGACAACAAGTTGCTGCTCAGTTTGAGTACTTTGTTTCCGTACAAAACATCAGGTGAGGGATCCCATAGCAGCAGACTGAGCCTCTGAGTACTGTGGCAGAAGGAACCTTAAAGCTTCAATGGAAATGTACTCAATGAAACAGACATGAAATCAACAACCCAATAAACTTGCTCATATTTGGATGTGTCTGGCTTAGAAGTGAGATTTTAAAAACCAGAGATATTTATTGTAGGATTTAGGGATTCTGCAGAAAAAGAGAGGAATCTGTGATTAGGCAACAAAGTAGAAGGATGATGGCAGAAGTGCTTGAAAAAAAAAAAAACAACACCAGTATCACTAAAGAACATAGAGCATCAAAAACCTCATGCACAAAATTATTTGAAGATTTTAGTCAAATCTTTTATAAACTGCAAAAATAAAAGCAGAAAGCCTTCTAACATTTCTTGGATCCATAGAGTGTGGTAAAAGCTAAATTGTTATACTGCTTGAAAATCAGTATTATGAATAATTAAGGTTTTATGCTTCTATTTTGACTTCAAGGTCACTGGTAACCCCCTTGTTTTCCACATTCTGAAAAATGAGACAAAGCAGGTCGCTTTCCATAGTATCTCCTATGTTCCATCTAGCTTGGCAAGATCTATAAACTATTGCAGAGAGGAACAACTGAGAGCCTGAATAGTCAATACAAGTCTTAACTATTTGGACAGGATATCAATTCACCCAGAAGCTCGTATATATCGATTTGGAGGTGTTTGATTTCACTTTCAGAAACAATTAGCAACAGCATCCACTTCCCCGAAAAGAAGGTAACATCTAACAGCTGAAGTACAGAAGTTTAAAAAAACATCACTGAACTCTAATTAGACATCAAAATGTGCTCATTTCCTTGACAGGTTCGTTTCCACCTGTCAATTATTGTTACGCCAACATCCACTCCTAGATTTATGGGAAGCGCTGAGCCTGTGGCAAAATGGTTTCTGGTACTGACAGTCCAGTATCAACTCTTGGTTGGAAACTTATTTTAACTGTTTGTTCTTTAACAACAATAGTGAAAATTAATGGCATCACTGTAACACAGAAGATGAATTGGTCAAACTTTAGATGCTCTTTACGGAAACTATAAGCATGCATTTTGCAAGCTTTACAAAGCTAAATCCTCATCAAGTTTTTCTTCTACTAACTCTCTGCCATTTTTGAACTCTTTGCAAATTAGCTGAACACAGTAGAACCAACTGAGCCTGGCACTCTTCGTTTATTTCCTTTATCACTGCAAAATGAAACCAGAATTGAAGACTGCCTCTGTCTATGTCCTTGTCCAACTGATACTATGGACAATTTAAAGCTTAAAACATAATTTGACAAATTGATCTGAAGCCCAGGTTCCTCTCTTGGCCAGGTCACAAACGTTGCTTAACCCCAGTCTCCAGATGAGGGTAACATACTTTTGGTCAGCTGTTTTAAATTTATATTCATTTTTAAAAGCGAGTAAAGCTAGCACAGATCTAGGCTGTCCAAAATAAGGAAGCAAAGAAACTAAATGGATGCTGCACAACACTGAGTTAACGTTTATAGTTTATTTATAAAGAAGAAACTAGATTCTAACTACATTTGCAGAAAAAGCCTGCATCACTTAGTAAAGGAAGATCAGGAAGCATATTGCTGATGCATTTTTAAATGAAATCAATAAAAGCTATACTGGGGAGTGAAGAGCGAGAATAAATCCGTTTCTAACCTGTGTAAACATTAAACCCTTCCCTCTTGCAAGGTGCTCCACTTTGACGTTCAGAATTCCCTCCCACACTCGCCCAACTCTGGAGATAGCAAAGCTTGCCAGGGAGCCCGCACGCCTGCTATGGCAGCAGCGCCTCAGCGCCAGCCCCGCCGCGGCCTGCCCCGAGCTGGGACCCCGCGGGGCAGCTCC